>CM056382.1:31234110-31500638 GCA_029718625.1 Synaphobranchus kaupii | reverse complement strand
AAATGCCGCTGGCTTATCCAAATACGGAAGCGTTGCATACAGCCAATTGAAGTAATACAAGTATTTTTTTAAAATAAATACTTAAAGTATATAAATTGGACATTCAGAAGAAGCAATGTAGTATAGAGCTGCTGTAGTGACATGACAATACCAGCTGGAGAGGGAGCCGTTCAGAGAACAAAAAAAAGAAAAAAGAATCTGCAAGAGCGCATTGTGATGTCACAAGACTCAACATTCCACCATGGGAATTTTTTATGATAGAAAGGTGAATATCCCAAAAAATATAAAAGAAATCAAAAAGATAAATACAAGCACACTGCTCTGAGCCAAGTTGAATATTATACAGTCAGAACGACACGTCTAGCTCAAAAGCTGTAAGAGTAGCACCGTGCAGAAATTTGGGTTGAAAAACAAGAATAAGATATGTATGCAAGAGAACAGGGATCGTATTACAGAAACATCGTATCTTAAAGGGTAAGTTCGCTATTTTGGACCTTGGACCCTATTTGCGGTCCGTCTTCCATGAACCTGACCCATGAAGTCCATTTTTTCGCTGATCGGTCCAGTATTGAGTTCGGTACAGATTTCCTGTAGGCTCTCACTGGGCTACAATGGAAGTGAACGGGGCAATCAGAAATGTTATGGAAAAACAACGATAAATGTGCTTTTATAGCTCAGTGTGTATTCTTACAGTCTCAGTATGCTCTCCTGTGAAATGTAGGCTATCGCAAACGCAAACCGAACGTTGAAACAACAGTTCCATTTGAAACAGAACTATTTCTCCGACCGCACTACCTCGCACTGTAAACTTCCGCAGTCTAGCTACGTTGTAGAGGGGGGGGGGGGGGCGCTTGAAAAGCAGTTGATCATGATCACAAATCCTGACCTCCCGTTGGAGTTTACTAGCTAGTAGCCTACAGCAGAAATATTTGTAACGCAGTTTTTGTAATCATCATTTGTAATAGGCTAATTCATCACAGCAATGGTGCGCGATGTGCAGTCCCCGGTTGTGGGAATAAAATGTCTGGACGCTCAAATACCAGTTTTCACAGGCTTCCGTTCTCTGACCCAGAAAGATTGAGACTTTGGCTGGTTGTCTTACGGATCGACATAAACACTCCAGTCAATCAACTCCGTTTGGCAGACTCGCGAGTTTGTGGAGCGCATTTCGACGCTACTTATTTCTGTAACCGCAAATCAGAAGCAAAACACTGGTTTCTAAAGAACACAGCTGTTCCTCGTGTCGGACCTGCAGCACTATCAAGCACCGGAGCGGAGGTAAGTTATATTTAGCTATAACGTTACTAACATTTTTATTTTTTTTGAGCGCGTCCTCTGACCCAGCACTCAATACCAACTAACAAAATCCGAGCTTGACATAAGTTGTTTTCTTGTAACAAAACTGTCGGAAACGTTCATCAACTATAACTTTTTACAATTCTATAATGTTTTATTTACAAATGCTTGACGCATGGTGTCCTGTCCAAAGTTCTCATCTATCACATATCTGTTGGCAGTCATAGTGTAATGGTAATCAATGGAGATGATCCAGTGTCATCCACGGATACATCCAGGTTTTCAATGGCATTCGGTAGCAACAGATCCCACTCCCTACAACACAAACTTTCCTCCTCTCTGGGCATCTGCTTGCACCTCTTGCAAGAACACCAAAAGTCCCCCGAAATTCTTGGTCTAGCCTCGGCAGCGACTTCGGATAACATTACCTGCGCAACTTCAGCCTCTCTCTCTTCTCTTGCTCTCTTATCATCCATCTCTTGTAGTTCCGTGTCCGTGTATTCTGGCTCAAATCTGTAGCCAGTAACGTCAAAGTCAAAATCAAATTCTTCGTCTTCGTAATCATTATAGTCATCCATCATCCAAGTTTTTTGTGGAAATTGTAGCCTACGTTGCTGCAGGTAAACAAACGCAGACTGCTCACATAGATAGTTTCGTAAACGGCCGGCACACCTTCCCGCTCCCCTACCCCCGACACATAGTACTCCGCGGGAGCAGCGAAAACAAGCAACAGAGAAATGCTTACTTCCAAGCCATGCCAAGCACGTAAAAATGTTCGGATTGAGATACATTGGGTCAAAATAGCGAACTTACCCTTTAAGTCCAAATTTAAGATGTGACACGTCTAAGGATTTTTCACTAATTCTTATTACAGAAGCAAATCTTAACTAACGTTAGAATCGTATCTTTACTTGCTGCTTCCTATTTTATCTCAGGTTAGTGAAATCCTAACTACTCAATCATAAAAATGGACTTCATGGGTCAGGTTCATGGAAGACGGACCGCAAATAGGGTCCAAGGTCCAAAATAGCGAACTTACCCTTTAAGTCCAAATTTAAGATGTGACACGTCCTAAGATAGGATTTTTTCACTAATTCTTATTACAGAAGCAAATCTTAACTAACGTTAGGAATCGTATCTTATCTTGCTGCTTCCTATTTTATCTCAGGTTAGGAAATCCTAACTACTCAATCAGAAATCGTTGATCAACTTTCACGTCTGTTACCCAACAACAGACGCCACTTTTTTCATATCGCACATAGCTGATTGGTTGGATAAATAAACAAACCGACGTTAGATTGTTAAAGTTCTAGCAGAGACGTCAACAAGCGATGCAAGTCCGAGACTATCCTAATGGAGCAAAAACGACGAGCTTTCAATTTCAAGCCAGACAAATTAGAAGTGTGATGGGTGCCAATAAGTGTTTTGTCACTAAACCGCAGCACCACCACAATTAAATGCCGCTTATTTACATTTCCCTCGTTCTCAAAAATAAAATAGCTGCCATTAACGTTATGGAGCTAGCCAGCTAGCAAGTGCTAGCGAACGTTATATTTTTAATTCCAATGGCTAACAACGATGAATTTACAACACCAACAGGGTTATCCTAAAGTTAGGACACTTTATTTCGGATTTTGGCAAGTTAGGATGCTTCTGTAATACAATTTTCCTATCTGGAGTTAGGATAGGAAAATGGACTTAAGAACCTTTGTTCTGTAATGGCTATTTGCCTAAATCAGTTCCGAACTCAAATTACCATGGTTACTATACAAATAAGATAGGATTCCAGAGTTGCAATGTTTCTGTAATAAGCCCAGGAGTGAGTTACTTGTTAGTTACTTGTGATTTGTTTTTCAAGTGAACTCTGATGTGAAAAAAACTAAACTACAAGAGAGTGCAAATCAGCTTTATGCAAGCGCTCTCAGTTGGCATATCTTTGACCAGTAGACGTTACCGGATAGCCTTATTGATATTGACGATGTCTAGTTAAAATATTGTTCTCTTACCCCCTTTACTTTGAATGTATTTCTGTGGCAATTTCTTTACTTTTGTTTGACGCTGAACAGAGCTTAAGTGGAAACCAAGCAATTAAAAAATAATAATAATAAAAAAATAAAAAAATGAAATTAAAATTTTTTTTTACAAAAAACTGAAAATGCAACCCTTTTGGTCTTTTTTGCAGTTGCTCTTGGATCTGCATATTTCAACAAATTTCTGTGCATGCCTACTTTTATATTTTCCAAGTTAGCCCACAAGATGACAAATAGTGTTTAACCGTTACATCCGGGTTGTGCATGCTAATTTGGATTGGTATGTTTCCAATCCTTTGCTTTCATACACATGAATAATTATGAGCACAGTTCTTAGGTCTATGATCCTCAGGTCGTCTCTATTCCAGATGGTTTAAAACTTTTAGTATGTTTGTTTTTTTAATATATGAATGAATAGATAGTCAATTACGAATGTACACTGTGGACTATGACAGCCTCATAACGTACCATTTTAGAATTACTGAACAGTATTCATAAACACTGAATGTGACTTATGTAGGCTTTTTGAGTGATTATAAATGTAATGCCTGTACTCGTGTTAAGTGTGCAGCATTCTTAGATCTGTGATCCTCAAGTAAGAAAGATAAAACCCAGATGGTGACATAATGCAAGCACACCTACTGTTTTGTACAGCAATAATTAATGTACAATACACATTCATGAATTTTCAGTCGTCCTCGACATAACAGCATCATGACATGACGAAGGAAAACATTAGCATTCATAATGCCCTACGCATTTATGTAATGCAATCCTTTGTGATGCTCATGAAATCCCAGTCTATATCTTTAATGCTTCTGTGTGTTAATTGTTAATGTCCTCTGGAGGTAAATACTAGTGCCTTGAATCGATAAAAATAAAAAAAAATACTGATTAATCACGTATTTAATCGCACTTTGGAAGTACATTTTTTTCTACAGCATGTAAAAATTATGTGAGTAAACATTAAGATAAGATGGACTGGAAAGTAATGGTTCAGATCTTTTTTAATGGACCCTCCCCACCTTTCAGTATTTTGCAGTGTAGTCACAACTTGACAATTGACAGCTTTTAATTAAATTAATCTGGTGGTCTTACACTTTAAATTGACTCTTATTATTCTTGTAAATACTAAAGAACTGTGGAACACAATGAACACAAACTGTACAAAACACGGTGGTAATGCACAATAAAAATAATATTTAATTATTGAAAAAAAATCACTTGATCATTAAAGTGAACTGAGGTACTGCATTGTCCCCATCGTTTGAAAAACCTGAGCCACAATGTAAGGTCACTTCCTATTTCTTTTCTTTAACCCAGTTGCTGAGACAAATTAGTCTGTTAAAATTATCAGTGAATAATGCAGCTCTCTTCTTTAGTAAAATATGATCAGAGAGTGGGAATATTCTTTCACAAGGCACTGTTGTTGCAGGTATTTCCAAATATTTCTGTGTAAAATCTGCCAAGGCCTTCGTAGGCGCCTGTGTGTGTTGATCACTGCAATAATCCGCAATAATGCACAGCCTTCGCATGTTTAAGGAGTTCAATTTAGCGGCTTTCTTGTTTTCATACATATCATGTATACATGAAACAACTATAACTCACGAGGGTAGTGTATGTCGGTCGGCATATGCTATTTACAGAACATCCATATCAGTGTCTGCCAGTGTTAATCGGTTTGCAGTCTGTAGAAATTGAATGGTTTAGCTTGCAGGTTGGTATTTTTAAAATCATAGTGCTTCTGTGATATTGGAACTCCTTGACATAAAGTAGCCTACATATTTTTATAAAGAAAGGAGCCTCTCAAAAGCCCAATTTTATTTCTTGTCTCCATTTGCCTACTGCTCAATCTGCTTTAGCGAGCACAGTAACTGTCCGGATCAGGTTTATCCTATCTTACAATGGTTAAAGAGATTGTGGGAAATCTTGTCATAGATCATAGATTGGGACCCTCGACAGCCAAAATAAGAAAAGGCGATTAATTGTTAAAAATCATGAGTTAACGCGTTAACGTTGACAGCCCTAGTAAATACCTGTGTGTGCTCGCTCTGTGATCTCGCTCCGCAGCTCCTTCACGCTGGCGAGTTTGATCTTGCGCTTCCTGGGGATGGAGGCTGCAGTGAGCTCCTCCTCCTCACCCTCCTTGCCCACACGAGGTCGCTTCCTGCCAGAGGGACTTATTCATTATCTCAGCTTTTAAGTTTCCCGTTTATTATCCCCATTGCGTTTAACACAGAGATTCATGTGCCAGAACCTAAAGGTAAAAATATGCTAACAAAATAGATAAGGGACTCAGCATGTTGTTGAATTTAAATCCTGGATCACAGGGCCTCACCTTGAGCTCATTTCAGAAGGACCAGGGCTCTCTCCCGGCATATCCTCTGATTTGCTGGGCCCATCTCCCTTCAGCAAAGTCAGCATTTCTGCATCCTCCAGGTCTTCGGCATGTTTGGCTGGATCCGCCGGGTCCTCGGTCAGGTCAGCGGATGCCAGCTGAGTCTGTGCAACCGGGGTTGCGCTGTTGCTGGGCTGCAGAAAGGCATCCAGCTTCTGGGCCCGGCAGTCCGTCCGGACCATCTGGTGAGCGTACACCCGGTCAGGGGGCTCAGACCCAGAGCTGCTGGGCTTTGCATCAGCAGAGGAGACAGACAAGCCTGGGAGCAGAGTCTGCAGGGAGAGATCAGGAGACACAGCACGTCAATCTACTGGGGGAGAGACACAGCGGTTCAATCTACTGAGAGACACAACTGTTCAATCTACTGAGAGAGAGACACAACTGTTCAATCTACTGGGAGAGAAATAGGCAAAATGACTCAATCTACAGGGAAAGAGACAAACGGAACGACAATCTACTGACGCACGCACACTACTGAGAGACACAAAGACTCAATCTACTGAGACAGAAAAAGACTCTCATCCAACAAGCTTGGGCAATACAACTGTACAATTTTGTTGTGCCAATAAAGCATACTGAATTTAATTGAATTGACTTGAGACACACAATGGCTCAATCTACTGAGAGAGATTGAAAAAGTACTTTATTAAACAAACCATTATGCAATCACAATGAGAAAAATTCTAATTAACCAAAGGTTTGACCTTACATTAAAGACTCACAGAAAAAAAAAAACAAGAAAAAGAAAACCACACAAAAACCAAAACAAAACAAAGAAGAAAAACAAAAAAAGACAATGTCTGAAAAGCAGACAATAAATCACCATTATCATTCACTGTACACAGAGCACCCCCCCCCCCCACATACCAAGTACGGACAAATCCTGCCATATTTCCCACCAGCCCATAGTATGCTGCCTCCACCCTAAGTCAAGCAGCTAACATCCCCTTGATCATCATTACAGGATCCACAGTACTCAAGCCCTGGATCTTGTTGTGTCTTGTTTTCCCAAATGGCCAAAATTTTGTATGTGTACAGGCTGCTTCTTTTTTGTGCATTTAGACCCACAAATAAAACCGCCAAATGGAAAACCTCCCCCAAGCTAAGAAACAGAACCTGAACAAACCTAAACACCCCTGTTAACCTAAGACACTCAATAAACATGGATGGATGGATTCCGATTCTGAACAAAAAGGACAACCCACCCCATTACTTGGTCCCGGTGTGCCAGATACCTGTTTGTAGCTATAGAGCCGTGCACAATCCTCCACTGTCAGTTGCACGCTTTTTTGTAAAATTAATTAATTTTTAAAATTTATTTTCAGATTTTTCCCCCCTTTTTCTCCCAATTTGGTAGCCAATTGTACCCAAATTAAATTTCCCGTGTAGCAACCGCTAAAGAATTCACCGCTACAACCCCGTCAGCCGGTAGGAAGAAAGAGGTCGCCACGAGGTCAAGCTCCTGACCGTTTATTCCAGCTCGCCCAGGCCATTTTTGTATGCTATGATTCTCCCCCACCGAGTCAACCCCCCCACCCCGGGAGCAGCCGCCTCAAAGCACTGGCCATACTCGGATCTGGCAGGACACGGAATCGAACCCCCGATCCTCGGGGCGCAACTGCCTTAGACCGCTGCGCCACCACGCCGGTTGCCTGCTTTTCAATGGGCAGCTTGTACAGGGACTGCCAGCTGCCTTTCGGGGATACGTCTGGGCCAAAAAACTCAGTCCACCTCGATGCCTTCATCCCTGCCAGAGAGCGTCTGTGCAGCACCTTCACACAAATTAAGTATGCTGCCTTCTTCCCCACCATTTCAAACTCCCCTAGCTCTGGGTTTTTAAAAGACAGGAAACCCACACCCTCTTGCCAATCTCCCACAGCAGGAGACATCTAAGGTGGGGAAACTACTCACACTCATCATTCCAGAAAAAGTACAATCCACAACATACACTCTGTAGGGACCTGGCAGGGACCCACAAACCTCCTCCACCACACCTTGTAATATTCTTGTTAACCTGATCCCAGCCAACTCTGCCAACACTTCAAGGGATTCACTGGAGGCCTTTAGAAGATGGGCCAGCTTTACGCAGCAAGCCTCACGCAGGTCGGATCTCAAACTGGCCAAGGACAAAGTCGTTGTAAGAAAAGGGGCTCCTCAAACAGCCACATCCCCGGTGTGGCATCCGGTGCACGGGCGACTTCAAATACCCGCCAGGCCTGAAGCACCGATTCATAAAGAGGCGCGAGTCCAGTTAGGTCCACCTCCCCAGATGTCAGCAGAAAAAGCTGCCCATCATACCCCAGGCAACCTGCTCTTCTTAAAAATGTGCATGCTGTATCCAGCAAAGTCAGTCCACAGTGATACAACAGTTTCTGTGCTGCCTGGAGTCTAAAGGCCATCACCCATGAGACAATGTCCACAAGGCCTTGTCCTCACTCACAGACTGGAAGATAGAGAGCCGCAGCCCTAATCCAGTGTTGACCGGACCAAAATAAATCCTCTGTAGTTCCTCAGTCAGGCCACGTGGTGGAGGTAGTACAACCAGCTTATGCCACAAAAACGAGGCGACCAAGTTATTGACCACTAGAACTCTCCCCCTATATGACAGCTGGCATAGCAGCCATTTCGATTTGGATAGTCTGGCACACACCTTCTCCACTACACCCTCCCAATTCTTCCCCTGATAAGCCTCAGTCCCCAAAAAAACTCCCAAGACTTTCATGCCTTCCCTCCCCCACCTAATCCCCCCTGGTAGTCTGGGTGCTTAACCCCCAAGCCAGGTGCAAAAAGAACAGTTACCCCCGCACTGAAATTGGTCCCATGACTTAAAACATGCTGACCCTCCCACCATAGGCCCCATTCCAGTTCATTTTCCTGACCACTGTGAGTCTACTGAAGGAAAATTACATCTAATGTTTTCTGCTGAAAAACCTCAGCTACCATAGCCCTTTTTAGTCTATCTCTCCCACCATTTATATTTAGAGACCCAACCTGAAACCCCTTCATAAGAAAAGGTAAGAGGAAAAAAAAAAAAAAAAGAGAAGTCAGTAAAATAAACCAGCAGAGAGAAAACACCAAGTGATGCATGATCATATAAATTTTATTCTTTTACATTCTTCCCTTTAAACGGCCTATCGGCCTTCCTTAGTGCAGTAACATGCTTTTGCAACCAAAACCTTTTTTTTTTTTTTTTTTCATCCAACAACTGCATGCTAAACAATTTCTGCAAAGCAGTAACAGCCCTTACAAAACTGGATAGTTTGCTGCAAACTTGCAGCTAATATGTAGCGCATTTGTGACAAACTGAATTGTTTGGCACCAGCATCATCCAACCCACCATTTAAAAACGCTTCTCCTGAAGCGGTGGCTGTGCCCAAAACCACTGCCACCTTTACAGATTTGGCCTGTTGTGTCTGCGGTTCTGTTACATTCTCCTGAGAGGGAGCTGCTCTCGGCACTGTGTGTCTCATCTCTCCCAGTTCACTAGTCTCTCCACTAGCTTCAGGCTCAGTTTATCGCTCTAAAAGTGCTAGCAAACGTCCCGCAGCGCCTCATTAGAAATAAATTGAGGCACTCCCCGACAGTTATCCACGTAGAGGGGACAGCCAACGGTGAAACCTGTAAAATGCCATTCTCAATCAACTGACTGACAAAGCGCTCTTCTTTCAGAAATATAAACACCGCTTTATTCACGCGAGACGCGTAAGCAATGTTTTCATGGCATCCTCATCAAACAACTGGCTCAAAAAGGCAGCCAAACAAAAACAAACCACCAATTTCACACTAAAACAAATTCAAATAAATTGTAAAACTGAATCATGCAATATTACCAGAAAAGAATAAAAAGAGAAATGCAAATTTTGTCATGCCAATAAAGCACTTTGAATTTGAGAGAGAGAGAGAAAGAGGGGCAACTGCTCAATCTACTGAGACACACAGCAGCTCAATCTACTGAGACACAGCGAGATGTAACAGCTCAGTCCACTGAGAGACACAATGGCCAAGGGAATGGTAACATAAATCCTGAAACACATGACTTGACAATCACAGCTGGCTTCTATCAACATTTAAGGTGTAGCTACACTGTACCCACAGAGAAACAAGAGCACAGCAGCATGTGAACCCAATTCTGGAAGGCAACTTAAATTAAAGAGTTATTTGTGGGGACACTGGATACATCAAGATCAAGGCAGCCAGAGCTACGAGCTAGCACTGGAAATACTGTCCAAAGACTCCAAAAGGGTGTGGCTTAGCCAAAGAATAAAATGTGGGAAAAACATCATTGCTTGACAAATAATGATCCCCATTATTGTTGCTTTGATTACCGTTTGAACTAAGGTTTACATCTACAAAATACATATAGTACATATTTTAAAAAATAAGGCTCCAGTAATGCAAGTAATTATTTCAACCAGTGACAAATTGATTATTAAAATCTGTGTATTTTGACATCGCTTTTCAAAGTTCTGAAGAACCTGCCTTCCGTATGCAGTCATATTCCCTGAGGTTCTACTGTTGGTTGTGTTCGGCATACTTGCATTAAGTGTCTAGCAATATAGCAAATTGAGTTGCACATATCAGGGAGATATCAGGGAGATACTAGACAAAACCTACCAACAGTAGGCATACCTGTGTGAAGTAGGTTCGAGAGGAATTGGACCCCAGTAGTTTGCTCTCAATGTTTTTCTGGATACTCTCGATGATGCTGTCTTCATGCAGGAAGTGAACCTCATGCTTGGTGGGGTGGACATTAACATCAATGTTATGCGGAGCGATTTCTAGACTGCAAAAAATAAAATAAAAATAATAAAAACAGTGAAAAACACATATCCACCCGCTCATGCAAAGCACAATCTTCCTCCCGTCAACATTACCTGATATAAAGAAAAGGGTGTGTGTTTTTGGGGAGATATGCAGCGTAGACTGTTTCTATGGCTTTTTTAAGAGCACTGGATTCCACCAACCGATCTAGAAAACAAGAACAGACCATTTTTACCTTTTCAACCAGGGGCATCTTAGTTTAATTGAGAATAAATACAATTAATTCACTTGCAGTCATGGGATGTCATATTCATTATTATTTGGAGCAGAACTGCTAATTCCACCATTACTCCATCTCTAGGCTCTCAGCGAGTGAGTGAATTGTTAAATACACATGTATGCATGTGTGTGTGTGTGTGTGTGTGTGTGTGTGTGTGTGTGTGTGTGTGTGTGTGTGTGTGTGTGTGTGTGTGTGTGTGTGTGTGTGAGAGAGAGACACGTACGGTTGATGAAGAGCAAGATGATGCACTTCTTGACAGAGTAATTAGCATTTGAGATGAACCCATTCAACTTGAAAGCAAGTTTCTGATCCTCGCATCCCACTTCAATCAGCTCCCTATCAATGCAGTGCAAAAACCATATATATTATAAAGACAGCAACAATCTATCAGAACAAAGTTCTCCACAAATAAAGGAAACCACTCAAAGACAAACAGCCACTAGGCCTAGAACCTACAAATATATTACAGAAATGAGCAGTCCATGTAATAATGAGAAACCACAGCTCTTCTTAGCAGAGACAATTTGTCTAGTCATTTATAACAGAATATCCTCTAGTGCTGTGGTGTTAAGGGCTACTAAAAAATTTTACCTGTTCACAGCATTCACAAATACTACTCGGATACCATATCTGCTCACAGCATTCCCAAATACTGCTCGGATTCTGTACCTGCTCACAGCATTCCCGAATACTGCACGGATATTATCCACAGTGGAGGCACCGGATAGGGTTCTCACATCTGCCATTGTCTCCCCTTGCTGTGGAGAGAAAATATCCCCGTTTCTTTCTACAGGGACTAATAAACTAATGATTTATTCACCCTTTGCAAATATATAGGTACAGTCAATATATAAAATGCTAGCTCATTGGTTAAAACTGAAGTGTAAGCAGGCTTCATCATGCTGGTTCATCTTTCAGAATTGTTTGGGCAGTTGCCTGCATCAGTGTCAAAGAAAGTGTCTTTGACACTGATGCAGGCAACTGCCCAAACAATTCTGTACACCGTACTCATAATAAACGCACACATTTTGTGGTATTCTAAAGTGTGGTGTCTGGGTTTTCCACGCTGACTGGGTTTTCCATTCATGCGTACTTTTGGTATTCACCAACCAGTATTTATAATCGTTTCACAAGTTCTGCACATTTCCTGCCACTCCCCCCCCCCCCCCCATTCCCCATTTCTTTTCCAGTGCTGTAATGCACATGCCCTACTTTAACTCCCGCCCTGCATCCTTCCCTTCAGGTGGTGTGTGTGAAGCCTTGTTCTGCCTACGTCACAGCAATTATGTCCACCAAAATTAAAGCCACATTTAGACAAATCAAATCAGTTTCTTTATTATGAATGGTCATGTTTAAACTTAATACTAAAGATGAAATGTTTACAGGTTAAAATTGTGCACTTCTTTATATACAACAAGAAACTATAATATTGTTCAGGAATACCACTCAGAGATAAATGGACAGGTCTCGCTGGCATTGCATTCAAAGACATTCCTTATAAATGTCGTCATTTTGCACATAGACTTAGATGCTTCGTTTAGCATTTTGTACACTTTGCATACAAAATATAAAAACCAACCTTTTTAACGGCAAAGCTTTTTCCAGAGTTGTGTATTGCGTACCTATAAAATACATTTTCAAAAAAATGAATACAATAATTATATACATCAAGTTAATATCAAATTATGTTTTTATCAATGCGTTTCTAACACAGTAATAGTCATTGTTGCAGTGTCTTACTTGTACTGTCATTGAATGGAACTATAACTATATGAAACAAGGCCAAAACCAGAAGTATTCAAACCTTCAACGGACTTGGGCTGGGTATTGTCAGGTGCCTCCCGATACAATGGTATCCCCATATGGAGGGCACGATATGATACATAACCCAATACAGGGGTCATGATGCAATACATCTCCAGATACACATGGGAAAGTGAATTTTGAAAATGTGTAAAGCCAAATGAGATATAATGAAGGAAAACATCACCTAGTACAACAATTGTGCGTTGTAACAGAACCTAAAAGTTGTAAAGTGTAATAGAAAAAAGACTAATGGTGCATATTGGTGGATTGCTATCACTGTGTTACTACAAACCCCAATTGACCTATCGCTATGTTCCGTCCCTCTTGGTTAGTGTTCCAAACTCGGACAAACAATTGATTTCATGTTAGACAGTGTAAACAATGGCTGCATCAGCTCTTTCCTAAATAGCCTAAAAAATACTTGTGTAACGTTAATTGACATGTTTTTGGAAAAAGTGGTATGTGCAAGAAGTACAAGTGTGTAGAAATTAAAATGCGATTAGAATACAGGTCAATTAAAGTCTAAGTTAGGCTACCGCTGGAGAAACTGCGCCAGCTGATGACCAATGTTGCTGATAAACACCCTTGATGAGCAGTGTGTTGTCCCTGCACTGCAGGTAAGATTAACGAACTAACCTAGTTATCATATACATTATGAATATAAACCACCCCCGCAAAGCCAGTGACCTGAAACTGTCAGGTTAAGACGCCAGGATGAGCTACTGAATAGCTAGCTAGGTAAGTTAGGGTGACCATATTTTTGACCATATTTCAAAAAAAGGGGGCAGGGGTAACGTTAGACGGCGTTGAACATAAATGCCACAGTGCACCCAAAGCAAGTAAAATACGATGACAGTCTATCTGGGGAGCGATACTTTACGTTACCTACGAATGTATTGCCGGCACTGGTTGACTACAACAACAAAGAAGAGCAACAAGTTGCAATGGCCACGTTCACTCCGCCACCGTGCTTCCACAGAGAATATAGGTCAGCACAAAGTAAAGGATTCAACGATAGTTTGACTTAAAAAATGATGGTATAAACACTCAAAATAACCCTGATAGACTGTCGTCATATTTTATTTGCTTTGGGTGCACTGTGGAGTGTAAGTGCGTTACCGTTACAGCAGTGCGGTCTCAATAACTGAAGCGCTGAAGTTAACACGCTGTTACTTTGTGAGCACTGGGATATTTAATAGCTAACGTCAAGTTAGCACAAATGCATTTGTCGCTGGTTTTGGGCTTCGGAAAAGGGAAAAAAATTACTCCTCCCTCCAATCTTTCAGGGTACCCGGTGTAGGTATTACAGATTCCCCAAGTAAATCTTTTCACCATCTTGTCTGATTCAATTTATATGTTTTTTTTAACGATTTTCAGTGAGCTAATTCAATCTTTCCATTGGTTTCAATGCAATTGACCGAACCGCACAACCGAGGTCAGCACGCATAGTAACGGTTGCTAAAGTATGATTGGACAATATCTGGTTTGAGGAGGAGCCTAGCGATAGGTCAATTCCAAAAAAGATGGGACAGTATGTAAAATGGAAATAAAAGCAGAAAGCAGTGATTTGTAAATTCTCTTTTACATATATTTAATAGAAACCAGTACAAAGAAAAAAATATTTTATGTTTTACCTTATCAACTTTATTGATTTATGTAAATGTGCGCAAATTCCGAATTTGATGCCTGCAATACGTTCCAAAAAAGTTGGGACGGGCAGAAAAAAAAGAACTGGGAAGTTTAAAAAAACAAACAAAAAAAAACACCTGTTTGGAACATTCCACAGGTTAACAGGTGATGCTATCATGACTTGGTATACAAGGATATCAAACGACTCTTGATATCTTATTTTCAGGTACTCTTAGAAGCTATACTATAACCTCTCTGCATTTGAACGGATCTTTAAGTCATCAAGGGTCTGAGGTATCAAACGAGCCTCAAACCATCAGGGTTGTTTCTCCCGACTCATTTTCCTATTGAACTCTATGGAAAAAAATAAGTCAGGAGAAACAACCCTTCAAGTGATCCATACATATCTACAGCATATCTGGCAGCAGAGTGATGGTTTGAGGCTCGTTTGATACCACAGACCCTTGATGACTTACAGCCATTTAGCCAGCCATGTATTCCATACTACCCCCCCACCCCCCCAATTCCCATAGAGATCCATTCAAATGCAGAGAAGTTATAGTATCAAAGTCGATAAGGTAAAACATTAAATATCTTTTCTTTGTACTGTTTTCAATTAAATATATGTAAAAGACAATTTACAAATCACTGTTTTCTGCTTTTATGTGCATTTTACATACTGTCCCAACTTTTTTGGAATTGGGGTTTGTATATGGACTGGAGAAGAGGGACTGGGATTAACTGTGCTCATCAGACCTGCTCACCACTTCCACAATTTTGGAATGTTCCTCACTGGGCCTCTTCAGAGCTTTTCGCCGGGTCGAAACGTTATAAAACAGATCCTCCACCTGTGAGAAAAAAAAAAACCCACTCAACAAATAGGAAAGTCTGAGAGAGTAATGCTTGTTATGTATGCCCAAACTGTGGTGTTGTGAAAATATACTTTAAACTAGGACTAAATATGTATTTCTTTAATTATTTAAAAATTTTAAAACAGACTGTGTAAAATTGGATAACCAATGTCATGATTGGTGGCTACTTTTGAAACCAATACTATTGATGTTAACCAGGCATATATTTAGAAGTTGAAGCTATTGATTAATGTGTGGTGAACCTTTGCTCTGGAGAGCCACAGTCTCTACTGGTTTTGGAGATTTCCTTTTAATCAGGTGCCAATTTAAGGCAAACGGCTTAAATAAAGCATTTATGTGCAGGAACACAAAAACCAGCAGACACAGCGACCCACCAGGATTTGAGTTTGATATTCCTGCTTTAAAGACACTGTGCCCCCTTTATAAACACTGACCTCAACCCGAGTTCTATTTAAAAATTATGACTATGATCTGTGCCACCTTTATAAAGACTGACCGCATACTGACTGCGAACGAGTCCCATTTAAAAACACTTACAGTGATCTGGGTCCCCTGGTTTCCTGCACAGGGCTTTGGAGGTGCCTTCAGTTTGCCATCACAATAATTGGCTCTAAAAGGGACAGAACAGCAGTTAAATAACAGCTCTGAATAAGGCGTGATCCATGCCGAAATTTTAGCCAACCTCAGAAATAAAGTCTAAACAAAATAAATTATTTCTGCCTAGAAGGCCTCTTGATTATCAGAGAGCTAGTTTTATTTTCCGGTGAATAGTCATTGTAAGTTTTCATCAGTATATTTTTATATAATGTTAAATAACATTACAAATGTTTTTTATATATGTTTTTTTACGTTTATTCAAAGGCATTCCACTGACGGTAGAGTACAAGATGAAATTCCACTCAGAAAATATACATATTCAGTGCAGTCCAAAAGTATTTGTAGTGACACATTTTTTGTTGTTTTGGCACAGTGACTATGTGGTTAAAGTGCTGACTTTCAGCTTTAATGCTGTTACTTCATGCACAAGAGCACTAACAAAAGGTCTTGAATTGATTCTACCCGTGACATTTGCATTTGGAGTCTGTTGTTGTCTCTCAACATGAGGACCAAAGAAGTGTCAATGCCAGTAAAGCAGGTCATCACGAGGCTGAAACATCAGAATAAATCAAACAAATAGCCAAAACATTAGGCGCGTCAAAATCAACTGTTTGGTACATTGTTAAAGGGACTGTCAACTCAAATCGATGATTCAGCTTTTCAATGGTTAATTGTCATTCTGGGGTGGAATAAACATAACCCAAATATCAGTACTAAGTGATGTGGCTAAATTAAGATATGCCTTCCTTTTTTCCCCCCACCATTGCCTGTAATTGATCAGGCGAGGTTTTGAGCGGGTGGGATTAAAACGAACTTCAAAATCCTATCAGCCAATGATTAACTATACGGAAACTCTTTAAGCCCTCCCCTTCACCAGAGCGTTGCAGTGAGGGACGCTACAGCAGGCAACAAGAGTAAACAACTTTCTTGTTCGATGTGTGCTTTCCTCTGGTTTGTCTTTCACAAATGTCATGGCAAAAGAAAAACTGTTTGCGTAGCGCTTCGAAGCGTCCACGTTCGCATATTTCCATGAGGTATGTTTCGGCCCTAAGTCTTCACCCGAAGCTAACGTTACTGGTCAAGCAAATCCGAGGATTGCCTGCACAACGCAGGACATTGGAACGCAATGAAATATATTCGCAAAAGATGTTGGGTGTCAGACCGGCATTCTCCCTAGCCACAGGACATTAATTGCCTTAATGACTAAAATGTTTTTTTTATTCCAATCTGATTTTAGAGTAACACGCAACAGACAATCCCTTCTCAAAGTTAAAAATGTCCTTTTAGCTGCAGACAGTGGTAAGTACTTAATTGTACACTTCATTTTAAAGTAGCCTACTCTTGGTCTAAAAATAGTCCACACTTTCAGGATCAATTTTGCGTTATTGAAATGTAAAAATCCAACTTTTCGTAAAAAAACAAACACAAAAATCCAATGCATTTAGGCTATTACATAATGATTACAATGCTAAAACTCCATTGTACATAAAAATATGTATTTACTCTGACCTACCAGGGTTGTTAAATGGTTGATATCTGGCTCTGAATGAAATCTCAGCTCTCTGTTGTAATAACCAATTTAGAGACAATTTTCAGGCCTGGATGGAGTGACATACTGGCCTCTGCTCTTCTAATCAGAGTCGGAAGGCTGAAGTTATTGCATTAGCCCGATTGACTGCTGAAAGGAGAAGGGTCTAGCTGTATATAGCCCAGATAGCTAGCAAGCTAAGGTTAGCTAATACGCATGCTACGCTGTACCGGTAACGTTACTATTTGAAAGACGTGGGTCTCTGAGCTTAACATTAGTATTATCATGTGAACAGATCTTCTTTAGTTCAGTGGCTCAAACATATGGTACGGTTGCAACTTGCACCACGCACTTTATTTTATAGGCTATTTAGCTATTGTTTGTTATGCTAAACAATGTTTGCATTTCCGAGTCTGCCATAGCTTGCCTAGAGGCTCTTGGGCGTGGTCTGAATATGAACTAGCTTTCACGCCCACCCAGTCCTCCTTTGCCGGGAGCGTCACCAATGTGGGCGTAACGGTGCACCGGTTCACTAAATCGAACCCACTCAATGTTCCATTTCAAATCCAATGTGCAGGAATACAGAGCCAAAACAACAAAAAATGTGTCTGTCCAAATTCTTTTGGACTGCACTGTACATATAAACTTACCTGTAAGCACATTTTCCATCTGCCGTTTTGGTTGTAATGGTTACATGAGCTACGTGGCTGATACTAGCAAGGGCCTGCAACAAGAGTGCAACTGCATTAGAACCTCTTAATGATTGACGTAATGCTTAGGACAATAATTTAGAACAATTGCTTTCCATTACACATACATTACCCAGCAGAGCCAAGCAAAGGGAATACTCACCTAAGCCGCACTCCTGACCAACCAGACCATAAAAATCATACTAGTTTGAAAGCATGCTAACCTGGTGATTTATTCTCTGAAAGAGGGCTTCTAAATGAGCCGATTCGTAATGCTGTTGAAACATTACTTTCCTATAGGATCAAGACAAAGGACTCTGTTGGCCCTTGTTTTTGTTGTATTGTGCAGCACGTGTGAAAATAAAGAAGAATTTATTAATAAAATGAGGGCTGAGTTAGACTACACTACTATAGTCTAAAGCAGGGGTTCCCAAAGTGCGGCCCAGGGACCAATGCCGGCCCTCGAAAACATTTTGCCGTCCACATGAAAGCAACTGGCTGCATCTTGCAACTAAAGCAGGCATTACACTGTTAGCTAGTTATTGAGGTTTGATAGTTGGACTTCTGACAGTATCTTATCATCATTAATAGTTACAGTATAATTGTATCTTGTGTTTTTGCAGAGGCATTATTTCTTCATTAGCTAGCACTTCCAGCGTGTTTTTTTTTTGTTTGTTTTTATTATTTATTTTTTTCTCCATGGGATATACTGTGATGCGAGTGTTTTTTTTCTAGCGGTTAAAGGGAGCAAGATGCATACAGACTGACTAAACGGAAGTTATTGGACATTATTGTTTGATAGACCGTTTGCTTGTTAATTATTCAAGTAAATTCCAGTAAAGAAAACAGATTTTGTCATGCAGCTTAAGAATAATAGCTTTAAAGAGGGCAAGATGTCCAGAGACTGACGAAATGGAGAGCTCCCTTTTTATATTATGGTTAGATACACAGCTTAATGTTAGCTTAATTAATTTAAGAGATTCTCTCCTGTAACTTCCCTAAGTGTAAAAGTTTTTTTTTCCACCAGTGGAGTACACATTCAGAATCTGTAATGAATAAATTAGATTTGAATTTAGATTTCATGAGTGAATTTATTTTTATTTTTTGTGCGGCCCTCCATCCAATGCAGGCTCCCTTAATTGGCCCTCAGTCACCAAAACTTTGAGAACCCCTGGTTTAAAGATTAAAATTCATTTAAAATTCACGCAAAGCACACAAATGAAGTTCCTTCGTCCAAAAGCTTCTAAATATTAACCAATAGATGTGGTCCTCATTAGATATGATGAGTTAAAGACTGTAGAGTTATTTATAAGAAACTGCTTTCTCCGTACATTTATTTTGAACTCTCCATACATTTATTTTAACCAGTTTCCTTTTTATAACTGGAGAAAATTGAGTCCAATAAATCTTCCAGGTCAGGCTATATTTCAGAGAATAATATTTCTATACCTGCACTTGAATGTTCATAAAACAAAATGGTAATATCCCTTTTGTTGGGTAAAAGTTGTGATATCCACAGAAATACAGCAATGTGTCCTCCAGCTCAATTAATAATTCTAGTTGCTATAGAAGCTATCGAAGATGATCGAAGGTGAATTTTGTAAAGAAAGGCGTTTGCTAAGAAAATACTGGAGGGGGGGGATTAAATGCAAACAGGAACTGTTACCTACCTCTCCCCTGAAACCATAGGTAGAGATAGCATTCAAGTCTTCAAATGTCTGGAGCTTGCTTGTTGTAAATCTTTCACATACTATTTCCATATCGTCTTTCTGAAATGAACACATCAGTCCAAAAAAATAAAACTACGTTAACAAACCGATATCACAACCATATATGATATTTAATACTCATCATATTTACACAACGTTATAATTGATCAAAGCTAGATCCACAATTTATCCACTTACCCTGATCCCTGTACCGTTGTCCTGAATCTGGATTAGTTTTAGTCCGCCTTCTTTTACAGTCACCTGAATACTGGTGGCTTGTGCATCCAAACTGTAAAACACATAACGTCAGCAAGCAATACCGTTAACTGGCAAGTATTCTAACAATAGCTCAAATAAGAACATGGCAAGTAAGGTTATACGTTAGCTATCAAATTCTTGATTATTGACAGTGTGAAAAGAATAGGCTATAATTAAACAGCTAATTAACATATATAAGTTATGGTAGTTGTCATTTTACGTCTCTGATCAAAAGGTAACGTTACTGAAAAGCACATTTCTTACTTTCTCTGACGAGTTGCTACAGCTAGGTTACTAAAGTTCGCTGGCTAGCTAGTTAGCCACACAAATAGCAAGCTGAGGAGTAAACGATTGTTTAGCAAACTAGTTAGCCAGGTAAAAATAGCTAGTCAGCTACATTCTGAACAAATGTACAAATTAGCTACTCACAATAGCTAACGTCAGCCCTACAAAAATAAATAGTGCTACAGTGCACTCTCCACAAGTCTCACCAATTTTCTATCATTTCCTTTATTGCGTTCGCAGGCCGTTGAATTACTTCTCCTGCAGCAATGCGATTTACTACCGTCTCGTCCAACCTTCGGATCGTCCCAGCCATATTAATATTTTCCCTAATCAGTTATACGTTTTAATAAAAACCCACAAACATTAAATCGAATGTGTTGTCTACGTAGCCAGGATAGCTGGGACAAACTGCACCCAACCAAAAAAGCTACAACGCGGGAAATAACACTGAAGTTCCGAGCAGAGAGGCTTGACGTAACACTCGAAGCGTTGTGATTGGCCGCTGCCGACGTAGCATTCGAAACGTTGCGATTGGCCGCTGATCATACGTTCACGAGAGCGTTCGTATATAGTTCTGTGGGTGCATCCACAGAACAGTTCTTATATAGCTCCGTGGGTGCGTCCCAATATTCTTCACTCCCCACCTCCTTTCCTCCACACTCCCCCACTACCACTCTCCTACCCGGAAATATGCAAAACTGCCTGAAAGTTTAGAGTACAAGTATTTGCATGTACAGTATACAATGTGCGGTGTGCGTCACAAGATAGCTCACTTGAGGGAAGAGAGCAAGGGAAGGGAATGTGTTAAGTTGGATCCGAACCATAGACTGTATAAAAATAGATCCGAACCCAGCCTTAGGTTGGCTCACTTGGCTGAAGGCGTACTTTCCTATCTAGTTAATATGCATGTCTATGGATTTCACAGCGTGATACGATTATGGATAAAGATTCTTACCATTTTTTTCTTAACTATTTTTTCTTAGTTGTCACTGTTGTTATTGCTGTTTTATGTATTCTTTGCCAATGTAGGAACACTTTTCATGCCAAAAAAAACCCATTTGAATTTGGGGGGGAAAATGTACATTTCTGTCAAAGTTCTTTCTGAAGATCATATCTTTTTCCTGAGATAAATTCTTCAACCTTATGCTCAAGCTTTCGTCAGGTATTTCATCATGTTACCTTCCTTGGAGACATTATTTCAAAACGCTTAGGCTATAGGCTATTTATTCCTGATTCAAGTAAGGGCTACACATTTCAAGTTGCAATACTTTATTGCCAGTAGAGAGAGAGGAATTTGCCTTAGTGCAGTCATTAAAATCAAGGACAAAACATTAAAGTTCACAGCATAATGTTCAACAGTATAGTCATGCACACAACTCTCTCCAACTGTTATGTCCGCAGTATTGTAATTCACTTAATGGCAATCTAAAGATTCAAGACCATAATATACGTTTTGTCATCTCTTCGCGTATATCTGTGGTTTTCACAAATGAACCTTGAAACGCTTCTCAATTGTTATATGGTTATTTGTCTTTCCCTTCATATAAACAATAATAATAGGTGAAATCAGCAGGTTTTAATTGCTGAAAGTAATAATAATAATAATAATAATAATAAACTTTATTTGTATACCACCTTTCATACATAAAATGCAGCCCAAAGTGCACAACAATAAAAACAGAAACAAAAATACAGAACAAGAGCAATAAAAGAGTAAGACTAAAATAGGAAAAGTAAATACAGATAAAAGAAATAAAACAAAAAACAAAGTTAAGAACATAGTGCATGGGTAAGAAAAACCTAATTAAAAGCCAGCTTAAAAAGATAGGTTTTTAGCTTATTCTTAAAAGTAGCAACTGAGCTCGCCATTTTTATATCTAGTGGGAGGGTGTTCTATAGTTTTGGTGCATAAAAACAGAAAGCCGCCTCACCAGAGCTTTTGTGTAAAACCTTTGGAACATTAAGAAGGGTGGCGGTGGAAGACTTAGTGTAATGTTCCGCCCCATTCCTGTTCGTTTTCCGTGTTTTCCTGTTTTCCCTCCGTGTCATGTTGGATCCCTTTGTCCGTGTTTTCCCCGCTGCTACGGACTAGGCGTTTCCTTCCCTGACTTGTTCGTCTGGTTTTCTGTTTTTACTTCCGCCTTTCACTCCTCTCCCTCTCGTTGCATGCATTCCTCACCTGGTGTTTAGTAATCACTCCCGTTTAATTTCCACACCTGCTCCTTATTTAGGTTTTCATTAACGTCACTATTTATACCCACGGCTGGCTGCCAATCGGCGCCAGTTCGTTAACTATCCTCACTCTGTGTTTGGTTTTGTCGTTCGTGGTCTTCTACGGTCCTGCTCGCTTGGTTGTGGGAATTCAATCCCCTTACAGCGTGTAGTTCGTCTGAAACTACGTTTTGGTAGTTACCCTCCGTGAAATTCCTGTGTTTCATGCAGCTAACCTGTTTTCCCTCTAAACCTCCAGTTACCCAGTCTACCGTGGCAGTGTTCGTTCTCCCTTTGTTTGTTTTGTGTGTTGCGGTACCTCCACCTTCAGCTCACGTAGGATTCCGTGTGGCACTCCGATCCTGGCTACCCTCCAGCTGTTCCTGTCCGGCCGAAGCCGCCCACAACGTCTTCGGTTACAGTTCCGGGAGCACTGGAGACCGGCCAGATCCTACCGGACCTACCTAAGCTACGCCGCACTACCCAGCACTGCCATCCAGTGAGAACCTCCCGGTCCTTCCCGTGCCTACTTCCAACTAATCCCCCTCTGTTTTGTTTTGACCAGTACCGGTGTAGTCATCCCGGTCCAGTTCCAGTCCTGCCGTAGTGAGTCGCCCACCTACCTGTCCAGTCCAGGTGTGAGTCACGCATCTTCCGATTCAGCCCAGTTCCGGCTTGGAACAAACCTGTTCCTGAACCCATTGTCCAGAGTGGACCTCCCGGTCCAGTTCCAGTCCAGTCCAGGTGTGAGTTGTGCACCTACCGATCCAGTCCAGTTCCGGCTTGGAACAATCCGTTCCTGACCGCGTTTCCTGAGTGGACCTCCCGGTCCAGTTCCAGTCCAGTCCAGGTGTGAGTTGTGCACCTACCGATCCAGTCCAGTTCCGGCTTGGAACAATCCGTTCCTGACCGCGTTTCCTGAGTGGACCTCCCGGTCCAGTTCCAGTCCAGTTCAGGCGTTGCATACGCCTGGAGTCCAGTCCAGTTCCGGCTTGGAACATTCCGTTCCTGATCTTCCGTTCCAGCTCCGGCTTGGAGCAGTCCGTTCCGGGCTTCCTGACATTACCCTGTGTGATAACGTGTTTGCCTTTCCTGTACAGTTTTGGGACTACCCCAACACTTAGTTTATTAATAAAACCCCTTCTCTGTGAAATCTGTCTCCTGGTCGTTGCACTTGGGTTCGTCTCGTATTGGGTTCGTGACAGAACGAACTGGCCTCAAACATGGACCCAGCCGACCTGGATCAGATTCGTCACGCCGTCTCCTGCCAAACTGCGGTCAGCGACCAACAGGGCCGTCGTTTGGTTGACGTATTGGAAGTGCTGAGGGGCATCACTGAACAAATGGCACAGCTATCCCTTCACCAGCCGCTTCCGTTAATTCCTGTGGGTCCAACTCCTCCCGCGCCGAATCCGCCGGTTGATCCTCCTGCTGCCACTTCGTATCGAGAGCCCCGCGTACAACACCCTGAATTATACCGTGGGGGATTGGGCAAATGTCGCGAGTTTCTCTTGAAGTGCAACATTGTCTTCCGGATGCAGCCCTCCTCCTTCGCCTCCGACCCATGTAAAATCGCCTTTATCATGAGCAGCTTGGGAGGAAGTGCCCTGGAGTGGGCTACATCCATGTGGGACAGCCAGGTCGCGCTCTGCAACAACTTCGCCGCCTTCACCGCCGAGATGCGGCGTGTGTTTGATCACCCTATCTGCGGGCGAGACGCTACTCAGCGCCTCCTTCAGGTCCGTCAAGGAAGTCGCAGCGTCGCAGAGATGGCGATCCAATTCCGCACCCTCGCTGCTGAGTCCGGGTGGAATGACACCGCCCTTCAGGGGGCTTTTCGCCAGGCACTCGGCGAGGAGCTAAAGGATCAACTTGCCACTCGTGAGGAATCCACTTCTCTCAATAGTCTTATCAGTCTGGCTATAGCTATTGACAACCGTCTCCGCATCCGGTCCCGTGAGCGAGGGGGGAACTCCGGTCATCATGTTCACATCCGTCCACACTCTTCTGCTGCAGGATTCAGAGCGGCGTCTGGGGTCTCCGAGAGGGAGCCTATGCAACTGGGCAGAGTTGCGGTCAGCGCTGAGGAGCGCCAACGTCGCCTACGCTCTAGATCCTGCTTCTACTGCGGCAAGCCTGGCCATCAGATCGCCTCGTGCCCGATTCGCCCAAAAGAATAGGCTCGCCAGTTAAACTGGGCGTACTGACGAGCCCCATCATACCTAGCCATTCAGCCCAGAACCGCCTTGTTTTCAAGGTCACTCTCCTGTGGAGGGACAAGTCCGAAGTTTCGTCGGCTCTCATCGACTCTGGAGCCGACGCCAACTTTATGGACATCTCCTTCGCCAGGAGGGCCGGCATCCCCACAGAAGCTCTACCCTCTCCTATCACAGCCCTCGCCTTAGACGGTAGGAGTCTGGGGTTAGTAACCCACTCCACCGTTCCTATTCAGCTAGTACTATCCGGCAATCATCGGGAGAGTATTCAACTCCTCCTCATCAACTCCAAACAGTCATCTATAGTTTTAGGTCAGACCTGGCTCCGCCTTCACAACCCTCATATCGACTGGCAAGCCGGTCGTATTCTGGCGTGGAGTGGCCACTGTTTGGCTAGCTGTCTTCGTTCCGCTCTGCCCCCTCCGGGGTCCAAGGATCCCAGCACCAACCAACCCGAACCCGACCTTTCCCACGTCCCTGAGCAATATCACGACCTCTGCCAGGTCTTCTCCAAATCACGCGCCCTGTCCCTACCTCCTCACCGGCCTTACGACTGCTGCATCGACCTGCTGGCAGGTGCCAAGCTTCCGTCTGGTCGCCTTTACAGTTTGTCGGGGCCGGAGAAATTATCCATGGAGGAATACATTCACGAGTCCCTCGCCTCAGGCATCATCCGTCCCTCCTCTTCTCCTGTTGGTGCTGGGTTCTTCTTCGTGGGGAAGAAGGACGGCTCACTACGGCCCTGCATCGACTACCGGGGCCTAAATCAAATAACCATCCGCAATAAATATCCTCTTCCCCTCATAAACACCGCTTTTGAACCCCTCTCGCAAGCCGTCATTTTCACCAAGCTCGACCTCCGTAACGCGTACCACTTGGTGCGTATACGGGAGGGGGATGAATGGAAGACTGCCTTCAATACCCCGTTAGGCCACTATGAGTACCTGGTGGTCCCTTTCGGCCTTACTAACGCCCCCGCAGTCTTCCAGGGCATGGTGAATGACGTGCTGCGAGACCTGTTGGGGAAGTCCGTCTTTGTTTATATTGATGACATTTAGATTTTTTCCAAGTCCCCACAGGAGCACATTCTGCATGTCCGGGAGGTTCTCCAGCGTCTCCTTGAGAACCAGCTCTTTGTCAAGGCGGAGAAATGCTCATTCCACGTCTCCTCAGTCCCGTTCCTCGGCTTCATTATCGAGGAGGGCAGCATCCGGGCGGATCCTGTCAAAGTCAAGGCGGTGACAGAATGGCCCCTACCCACCTCCCGTAAGCACCTTCAACAATTTCTCGGTTTTGCTAATTTTTATCGCAGGTTTATCCGTAACTACAGTGTCATTGCTGCTCCCCTTACCAAACTCACCTCTACTGCCCTTTCTTTTTCCTGGAACTCCGAGGCCCAGCTAGCGTTTGAGCGGCTCAAGTCTCGGTTTTCATCAGCTCCCATTCTTTGTCACCCTGATCCCTCCCGACAATTTATTATTGAGGTGGATGCCTCCGACACCGGTGTGGGGGCCATTCTGTCCCAACGTGCCGCCTTGGACAACAAGCTCCATCCCTGTGCTTTCTTCTCCCGGAGGCTGTCCTCCGCTGAACGAAACTATGATGTCGGGGATCGGGAACTTCTCGCCATCAAGCTGGCTCTTGAGGAGTGGCGCCACTGGCTGGAGGGGGCAGGTAATCCTTTTGTTGTTTTGACTGACCACCAAAATTTAATTTATTTAAAAACTGCTAAAAGGCTTAATGCCAGACAGGCTAGATGGTCATTATTCTTTGCCCGCTTTAATTTTTCTTTGTCTTACCGCTCCGGTTCCCGCAATGTCAAGGCGGATGCCTTATCCCGTGTTTTTTCCCTTCCCTCCAGTCCTGCTGAACCGGAGCCCATTCTACCGGCGTCCTGTGTAGTGGGTGCGGTCTCCTGGAAGATCGAGGAAATTGTGAGGTCCGCCCAGACTTCCCACCCTGACCCCCGCAGTAACCCTAACTCCTCCCTGTTTGTTCCCAACTCCGTCCGCTCCCAGGTCCTGGAGTGGGTTCACGCCTCCTGTCTGGCGTGTCACCCAGGTGTTGCCAGAACGACCACCCTCGTCAGGAAGAGTTTTTGGTGGCCCACGCTTAAGGAGGATACCCGTGCCTTTGTCCTGGCCTGTGCTGTGTGCGCCAGGAGCAAGGCATCCCACCAGCCTCCCTCCGGTCTTCTCCTTCCCCTCCCTGTCCCGGGCCGTCCTTGGAGCCACATCGGCGTGGACTTTGTCACCGGTCTGCCATTGTCAGAGGGTAATTCCGTAATTCTGACAGTGGTGGATCGGTTCTCCAAGGCGGTTCACTTTATTCCCCTTCCCAAACTCCCGTCCGCCCTCGAAACTGCGGAGCTCCTGGTGTTACATGTGGTCAGGCTGCACGGGATCCCGTCCGACATTGTGTCTGACCGTGGGCCCCAATTCTCCTCCCAGGTTTGGAAGGCGTTCTGTGTAGCCCTGGGGGCCTCGGCTAGTTTGTCGTCGGGTTTCCATCCCCAGTCTAACGGCCAGGCAGAGAGGGCGAACCAGGACCTGGGGGCCGCCCTGCGGTGCGTCACCGCACGCAATCCCGCCTCCTGGAGCCGTTTTCTCCCCTGGGTAGAGTACGCTCACAACTCCCGTAAGAGTGCATCCACAGGGTTGTCCCCGTTCGAGTGCTCATTGGGTTACCAACCCCCTCTCCTGTCAGCCCAGGAGGCCGAGGTAGCAGTCCCCTCTGTTAGATCCCACCTCCTTAAATGCAAACGCATGTGGAGACTTGCACGCACCGCACTCCTGCGCTCCAAATCCCGTTCCCAACGTCTGGCGGACCTTCACAGGACCGCAGCCCCTAAGTATAGGGTCGGTCAGCAGGTCTGGCTCTCCACGTTTAACATTTCCCTTCCCTCGTCCTCTAAAAAACTTCGGCCCCGTTTTATTGGTCCCTTCCCTATTGCTTGTTTAATCAACCCAGTTTCTGTTAAGCTCTCCCTCCCTGCCTCCCTCAAAGTTTACCCCGTTTTCCATGTTTCTCAAATAAAGCCTGTCGCCTCCAGCCCCCTCAGTTCCCCTACCCTCCCTCCTCCACCTGTTCGGGTCATCGACAACGCCCCGGCCTACACGGTGGACCGTATTATTGACATCCGCCGTAAGGGTCGGGGTTTCCAATACCTCGTTGACTGGGAGGGGTATGGGCCTGAGGAGCGGTCGTGGCTCCACAGGAGCCTCATCCTGGATCACTCACTGATCCAGGATTTCCACAAACGCTTCCCTCACAAAACCAGGCCACCAGGTACGCCAGGAGGCGTACTTTGAGGGGGGGGTACTGTAATGTTCCGCCCCATTCCTGTTCGTTTTCCGTGTTTTCCTGTTTTCCCTCCGTGTCATGTTGGATCCCTTTGTCCGTGTTTTCCCCGCTGCTACGGACTAGGCGTTTCCTTCCCTGACTTGTTCGTCTGGTTTTCTGTTTTTACTTCCGCCTTTCACTCCTCTCCCTCTCGTTGCATGCATTCCTCACCTGGTGTTTAGTAATCACTCCCGTTTAATTTCCACACCTGCTCCTTATTTAGGTTTTCATTAACGTCACTATTTATACCCACGGCTGGCTGCCAATCGGCGCCAGTTCGTTAACTATCCTCACTCTGTGTTTGGTTTTGTCGTTCGTGGTCTTCTACGGTCCTGCTCGCTTGGTTGTGGGAATTCAATCCCCTTACAGCGTGTAGTTCGTCTGAAACTACGTTTTGGTAGTTACCCTCCGTGAAATTCCTGTGTTTCATGCAGCTAACCTGTTTTCCCTCTAAACCTCCAGTTACCCAGTCTACCGTGGCAGTGTTCGTTCTCCCTTTGTTTGTTTTGTGTGTTGCGGTACCTCCACCTTCAGCTCATGTAGGATTCCGTGTGGCACTCCGATCCTGGCTACCCTCCAGCTGTTCCTGTCCGGCCGAAGCCGCCCACAACGTCTTCGGTTACAGTTCCGGGAGCACTGGAGACCGGCCAGATCCTACCGGACCTACCTAAGCTACGCCGCACTACCCAGCACTGCCATCCAGTGAGAACCTCCCGGTCCTTCCCGTGCCTACTTCCAACTAATCCCCCTCTGTTTTGTTTTGACCAGTACCGGTGTAGTCATCCCGGTCCAGTTCCAGTCCTGCCGTAGTGAGTCGCCCACCTACCTGTCCAGTCCAGGCGTGAGTCACGCATCTTCCGATTCAGCCCAGTTCCGGCTTGGAACAAACCTGTTCCTGAACCCATTGTCCAGAGTGGACCTCCCGGTCCAGTTCCAGTCCAGTCCAGGTGTGAGTTGTGCACCTACCGATCCAGTCCAGTTCCGGCTTGGAACAATCCGTTCCTGACCGCGTTTCCTGAGTGGACCTCCCGGTCCAGTTCCAGTCCAGTCCAGGTGTGAGTTGTGCACCTACCGATCCAGTCCAGTTCCGGCTTGGAACAATCCGTTCCTGACCGCGTTTCCTGAGTGGACCTCCCGGTCCAGTTCCAGTCCAGTTCAGGCGTTGCATACGCCTGGAGTCCAGTCCAGTTCCGGCTTGGAACATTCCGTTCCTGATCTTCCGTTCCAGCTCCGGCTTGGAGCAGTCCGTTCCGGGCTTCCTGACATTACCCTGTGTGATAACGTGTTTGCCTTTCCTGTACAGTTTTGGGACTACCCCAACACTTAGTTTATTAATAAAACCCCTTCTCTGTGAAATCTGTCTCCTGGTCGTTGCACTTGGGTTCGTCTCGTATTGGGTTCGTGACACTTAGGGCTCTATTTTCAAACCGGCGCAAACCAGCACAAGGGGACGGTATAGTCAAACGCAAGCTTGTTGACAGCATCAACGTCTTAAAACTGGCGTTATGGCGTTTCTCAGCAATACCGGTAGGATCAACAAATTCTCAACATAACATCCTTTCGCTTGCGCTGCAGTGGGATGGGTGGCGCTGTCTGGGGCGTGTTCTAAAATACTTTCGGCTCAGTGACAATTTGAACCAACGAAAACCCATTGCGTTATGATCAGCTGGAACCACCTCTTAGCGGCAACGCAATAGACTCTGGCAATTTGGCAACTTATTAGTCATGTAGTTCTACGTAGTGTCTATAGGTGATGCCAACATTACACTTCCATTTAATGAACAAATAGCCTATAATTATTATTAATTAATTTTAATTTAAACTACTAGAATAAAACAGGACAGCTTACAAGAAACTTGCGATCATGTAGGCCAATAGCCTATAATATATAAATTACACATTGACACAGTTGAATCATAAGCCTACCATTTGAATCATAATTATGCCTACATCACCTAATGTAGGCTAATTAATGCATTCGCCACCTCCTCCCGTGCCTTCCGAACTTCTGGGAGACGAGGTGGGGTGGATTGTGATCCATAAATTACTACAGTCCTAGCCTGTACTTCTGTTGCAAGTATGTCTGATTCCTGTGCGGAAAATCGCTCTTGTCGTTGACGGTCCAGTGCGTTTGGGTTGCTCATTATGAAATTGCATGGAGCGATTGCGTTCCAACTGGCTTTTTTTTAAAGCATGAGAACAGCAATTTGATTGGCTACCATAGAGACACACCTTGTACATTTAAACCCAGCCTTTTAGCAATACCGCCATCAGATGCGCCAAGATTGCCGTCATGAAATTACCAAATTTCTCGCCGACACGCCCTCAGAGCGATACCGCCAAGCGCTTACTCTTGTGTTCACCATTGCGTTTGGTTTATTAAAATAGAGCCCATAGTGGGATAAACAGTCATTGATGTAAGATGGTGCTAAATTATTCAATGCTTTATAAACAAGTAAAAGGGCTTTAAAATCAATTCTATAAGATACAGGTAGCCAATGAAGAGTTCTCAGGACTGGAGTAATATGATCTATTAGTTTTGGTTAAAATTCTCGCTGCAGTATTCTGTATAAATTGTAGTTTTTTTAATAGCTTTTTCTGGTAGCCCGGTAAAAAGCGAGTTACAGTAGTCCAGTCGGCTAGTAATAAAAGCATGTATAAGCATTTCAGCATGTTTCTGTCACGGTTTGGCAGCCTTACTTTAATCTCTGCGGATGTGGCTCCTCTGGGTCGCGAGAGGGCGCTCCGGGTTTACTTTTCCCCGGCCGCGCTGTGTTTTTCTGCTGCCAGGTGATTACCTGGCGCACCTGTTCCGAGTTTCCTGTTGGCTTTATAAGCGAGCTGCTTCCTTCTTCCAGCGCTTGTATGTCATTCTTGTCACTCTAGCTAGGTAACGCAGTATAGGAATTTCAGGCGACCACTTGTACTCATGAGCTTCAAAAGAACACGCGGGACTTGCCTGTAGAATTTAGAGTATTTAGTTCTTAGGGTTTTGTTCTCCTTACTCTTTATTTTCCTGCCTTGGTTTTTGTTTCTCTGTGTTGCTACTAGACAGTAACCTCAGTTTCACCTCGTTTCCGTTTGCCTTTATTTTAGCTCTGATAGTTTCTGAGCTAGAGGCTATTCTGTTCGGTTTCTTTTCTTTGCTCGAACCTGCGAGCTTCGCCCAAATTATTTGGGTTATTATTATTTTTGGCTTACGCCGGGACTACGTCCCTCTCTGTTGAATTCCTCGATTCTAGTCTGTGAGTCTCGCCCAGTTTTATTCGGGTCGTTTTTATTTCTTTTGGGTTTTAGACGGGAGTTTCTTTCCCATCTTTTCTTTTCTCCTTCCCTCTATTGGTTGTCCACAGTTCGTGGATAACTTTCTGAATCCCTTTCAGTCGTGTCTGGTCCTCCGTCCCGACCCCGCTTACACTTTCTGATTTAGAAAAGGTCTTACTTTGGCTATGTTTCTTAGGTGAAAAAAGGCCGTCTTTGTTACTTTATTAAAATGAGAGTTAAAACATAGATCAGAGTCGAGAATCACACCCAGATTCCTAACTTCAGATTTGCTCTGTTTCGCCAGACAGCCTAGTTCTGAGGGCAGATTGTCTCTTTTTTCTTTGGGACCTACCAGTAAAAGTTTTATCTTAATTTCATTTTGAAAAGTTTTTGCTCATCCAGTCTTTGATGCTACTGAGGCATGCAGTCAGCGTACTCATGCCGTTTGGATTTTCAGGAGAAACAGAGACATACAGTTGTGTATCGTCGGCATAACAGTGGTAATTGACATTGTGACTCCTTATGATAATGCCTAGCGGGAACATATAAAGTGAAAATAAAATGGGACCTAGAATGCTTCCTTGGGCAATGCCATAATCAATGTTGACTGTCTGTGAAACATGGTCACTCAGCGGGACAACGAACTGTCTCTCGGTTATATAAGAGCGGAACCAACACCGACCCAGTTTTCAAGTGTGTCAATTAAAATGCTATGATCAATTGTATCAAAAGCAGCGCTAAGATCTAAGAGGAGTAGGACAGCCACATTATTTGAATCAACAGTCATTCTCAGGTCATTGACAACTTTTAAAAGGGCCGTCTCAGTCCTATGTTTGGCGCGAAAGCCTGACTGGAATTTTTCTAAAATATTATTCTCATTCAGGTGACAGTTAAGTTGGCTAAAAACAATCTTTTCCAACTTTACCCAGGAAGGGGAGGTTTGAAATCGGTCGATAATTATGTAGAATGGACATGTCCAAGTTCGATTTCTTAAGTAGGGGTTTTAACATATCTGTATTGAAGGCTCTGGTGAAAATACCTGATTGTAATGAAGAGTTAAGGATCCTATTTGTGTCCAGGGAGAGGCAGTGAAAGGTATTTTTGAAAAACTTGTGGGGATAGGGTCGAGGACACAGGTAGATGACTTAATTTTCATAATAGTTTCACTGATGACTTCATCATTTACAAAGTCAAAAGAGGTCATCCTAGATTCTTACAGCATTGTTGTACATAAAAATCTGTTCCTTATAAATGTCCTTATGAACATGTAATCTACTCTTACTCCATAATCGCTCGGCTTTGCAACAGTTTCTTTTTAGCTTATAAATGGCTACACTTTTCCAGGGTATCTTCATTTTGCAATGTCCCTTTTTGACCTTTATGGGGGCAACTGTGTCTAAGGCATTTCTTAAATTGCTATTAAAATGATCCCCAAGATCATCTACCAAACAACTATTTGAAGGAGGAAATGCGCTAAACAGATTAGTAAATCCTGCTATGGCTGACGAATCAAGATTGCGCTTTTTAACCATGGTCTCTGTGCAAGCTTGTGATGGTGGAAGAGTAGTATTAAAGAAAATACAAGCATGGTCAGAAACAGGGATATCAGAAATGGCTGAAACATCTATATCAACACCCTTTGTGTTGACTAAATCCAGCGTATTACCACGGTTATGTGTGGCATGCTGAACAAGGTCAAGGAGATCTAACAATTCCATCGCCTTTGCGTTAGTACAGTCATTCACAGGTTAGTTAAAATCACCAACTAAAATTAATTTGTTGTGCTTTGTAAGAACAATTGATATGAAATCAGAAAATTCAGCTAAAAAATTTGGGAGCTTAGGAGGGCGACTTAATGACCCAGGCGAAATATTCAAAAGAAGGGAAAACTCCAAAAGTGCATTCAGAGAAAGTGAACAAATTTGAGAAAAGAGTTGCTACTCCACCCCCTCTTTGGTCTTGTCTACTGGGGAATAGAAAGTTGTAATTTAGAGGAGAAGCCTCCATTAGGGTGGCAGGGGCAGTCGAGGATAACCAGCATTATGTTAAAAATAAAAAATTCAATCCATGCTGGGAAATAAAATCATTGATGTAAAAAGTCTTACTGGAAAGTGACCTAATATTCAGTAAGGCCAGCTTCAGCTGTTCTGATCTAGATTGCAAAGAATCAGATTTTTTAAGGATTAAGGTCAGTAGATTCTGATTGTTAGTGCCATTTTGTCTGTAAATGGGAAGAACTGTGCTATTTCTTCTAATCAAAACAGGGATAGGAAATATTGCAGGCACACTGGGTCCCAGCTTGTACTGGGAGTAAGTAGGAGTATCACCGCTATTTTGGCGGAGACCCTGGACATATCAATAAGTGCCTGCTTTGTCTTGTACACTGTAGTTGCTATCTGCAGTGTTGACAGGACATGCTGTACTCTGGAGATGTTGTTGCAGACGTTGCGACCAAAGTATTCTGTCAGAGGAAGGATGAGGGGGGCGAGATGGTTTCTCAGGCTTTGGTGGGCAGGGATTTGGTGGTGAGGGGTTTTGATGGCCTTGGACAAATGAGTTATGTTTCTTGTTGGCGCCAGCTAATATGTCCTGAAGCTCCTGGAGCTTTTCTCTCAGGGCTCAAATTGTAACTCTGCGTGGGGAGAGGGGGGCTGGGGAGATTGAGGAGGTTTTGGGGCCCGCTGGGGAGATTTAGGCGATTCTGGGGACCGCTGCTCCCTTAGGCTCATGGATCCGGGGGCGGATGGGTGATGGCTGCCGTAGAGCAGATTAGCACCGAGCAGCCATGTTCCTGTTTTGTTTAGATGTAAGCCATCTGCTCTGAAAAGGTCTCTGCACTCCCAGAATAGATTGAAATTGTCAAATTCAGATTATGAGCAGTGCACGAAGATCTGAGCCAGGCGTTTAGGCGGTACTTTTTCTGATAAATAATTTACTGTGGCCCAAGTAAAACAGATAACTTGTACCATTTTGCCGCTGACATCCCTGATTATGGAGTTGCCTAGGATTAGAGTCTTAGGCTGGGGCGGGTTCTGGGCAGGTGGGGCAGCGAGATGATTTACTTGCCTGTCGCTGAGTTCAAAGCATTGCTGGTGGTGCTTCGTGATAGTGTTTCGGGGGAGATTTCTTGAGCAAGGCAAGCCTTAAAGCGCCGTTTCTCTGTGGGTTAGGCTGTGGAGGCTGTCTGTCAACATGCTCCTTGTGTGCTGGAGCAGTATGACTCAGTGGGACTGCTAGCACCTCAAATCTGCTTTCAAGCTGGAGAGGCTGAGATTGCAGGAGACCGGGGGAGTTTTTTCGGCGTTGATTCTTCTTCTCATCCCGGGCGGCGATCCATGTTCCTTCATTAGCATGGATATCAGCATACCCAGGAGTGGAACAGATCACGGACTTGGGTTTCCCTCCAAGTCTAGACCAGGGGTTATCACTTTCAGCAGTCTTTTGTGCGAACGATGGAAGGGTTGTATCAACTTCAGCAGTATGGCTGGATACCAGCAGAGAGTCAAGTAGTTGTTCGTCTTCTCTTATTTGGTGAAGTATGGAGACTCTTCCTTCGAGTTCAGCTATCTTCTGTGTTAGTGAAATGCAGTGGGTGTATTCGGGGGAGGAAGGTGAATTGTGCGGTGGCATTTTTGCTGTAAAATGATGTAGGGGAAAAATAGTCAAATCGTTTTAATCATTTAATTTTAATTCCAGATCCCAGAATTTATTTTATTATAACCAAATGTCATGCAAACTCTTTATTAAACCAACGAGGGTCTATAGTCTTTACCTAATGGTTAAGACTAATAACACCAGTAATTTAATTTAAAGGATCAACATCAAGGAGTTCATGGAGTGAAATGGCTTGATTCAACACTTAAATAACATTAAGACGAGACCATCGGTACAATTAAACGGCGTTTATTGTAAAGCAGGTAGTTAAATCACACAACTAAATAGCTGAAACTATTAAATGATGGGTAATGTGGATTAAAAGTGGAAAATGTAGAAGGGAGAAAAAGGGTAAAGGAATGCGCGTGTATGTGAGCACGCGTTGTGGGGCAGACAAAGGAAATAGCTACAGGCGCGTACATGTAGGCACGCGTTGTGGGGCAGACAAAGGAAATAGCTACAGGCGCGTACATGTAGGCACGCGTTGTGGGGCAGACAAAGGAAATAGCTACAGGCGCGTACATGTAGGCACGCGTTGTGGGGCAGACAAAAGAAATAGCTACAGGTGCGTACACGTAGGCACGCGTTGTGGGGCGGACAAAGGAAATAGCTACAGGCGCGTGCACGTATGTGGACGCGTTGTACAGAACCCGAGGAGAATGTGGAAAAAAAATAGAAAAAGGGGAATATGGCTTCAACCTTAGCGAGTAAGCTACACGCGTAGTAGGCCACTGTTCACAGGCGAGGCTCAGCAGATATAACCTTAGTTATTCTAGCACTGCCAGCACCTAATGGCTACCTCTCAGCAGCATGCGTATTTGAGGTTAGGGGAATGTGTCAATGGTCCCGTTTCGGGACTTAGCCAATTAGAATTGAATCTATTACTGATTTACAATAACGTGGCAGGGAAGCGGTATTCCCACAGAGTTAGCGGAATAAAAGAGATGGTAAGAGCATGCAAAGTACAACTTCAATAATCAATTACAATCAATTATAAGCTAACACAAAATATTTAAACTTGGCTACAATCAGGTCAGTAAACAATACTAAGAAACAACGTAATTCAAAGCCCAGATGTTCAGCCTTACTTGAGGTTTAATATCAGGGGATATCAAACACCGCAGTTCATGCGAGAAGGTGGAGAAGAGTTACTTGGTCCGACCATCGTCGGAAAGAGGGTTTCCTTTTTTTGCAGCCAATAGGACAGGCCCTGCCTACCTGCAGGACTTAATCCAGAACTATGTTCCTGCTCGACCACTTCGCTCTTCTACAGCAGGGCGACTGGCACTTCCCCCCCTCCGTGTCAAAGGCTCTCGCTCATCCCGACTGCAGAGTTTTTCCACCTTAGCTCCTCAGTGGTGGAATGAACTTCCCATTCCCCTACGTTCTACTCCAACCCTGCCTGCATTCCGTTGAGGCCTGAAGACACACCTCTTCATACTCCACCTTGACTGATATCCTAACCTAGGAATATCAGTTCCCTGTGTTTACTAGTTCCCAGTGTTTTCCTGTCTGTTTATTATAGTTTATAAGAGCATTTAGAATAGAAGTGTAGTATTGCTGATTTACCCACAGCTTACTGTGAACTGCAGTCAACGTTCATTACTAGGGATAGCTGCTACATTATGGGAAGGATGTGCTTTGTCTTGTCTGTTCTGTAGTGATCTTGATGATGTCTCTGTATGCACTTACTGTACATCGCTTTGGATAAAAGCGTCTGCTAAATGAATGTAATGTAATGTAATGTAAAAGGATTAATTTCAACTAAAATATCTTACTGCAGTTTTTGGGTCTCTTTTAGCTAACAGCGGGATGCCGTTGGCAGGTGAGAGAGCAAGATCACGGTGTGCCAGTGGGTTTTGATGCCCACTCTTGAGCATCACGTGACCCAGGCTGTGCTGTATTGGCGTACAGTACATTAAAAGTTCTATTGGAGGCGGTGCTGAATGCGTCATCGATGACATAGGCACAGGAATCCCCGTAAAGGACACTCCTGATGGAAGTTGTAGTCCATTTGTCCATTTGTAGTCCATTTGTCCCAACAATGAACAGAAAATAACTCCTCCAGACAGGAATGTTGTAATCCAGATAAAACAGATCTTTGGGAGAAAAATCCAGATGAAGCAGAACAAAAAACAGTTCTTCTAGCCAAATTTTCACTTTCACAACCAAGCTTCCGAACAATTTTCTTACTTTAGACTTTTAAATTGCTTTAAAATAAGTAAATAAATGTTAAAAAAAATTTTTTAATTAAAATAAATAAGTAAAACAATTAAACAAATCAGCTGTTCAACTGTTAAAACTTTGTAAAAGCAACTAGAAAAACAAATAGAAAGTAAGTAAAGCAAAGCAAAACAGGAGCAGCAAAGAATGCGTCCTCTCTCCTTGATGTCCTTGGTACAAAAAAAAAGTATGGAAACCTGGTCACTGTAATTAAAATAAAATATAAAGAACAAAGAATAGGGTTAAAAATTCTGTTAAATTACCTAATTACCGGCAGAGTGACTTCTACTAGCTGTTGGTCACAGCTAAAAAGGAAAAGTAGAAAGTCCCCCATTCAAACACTAGTTGAGTAAAAGTACAAAAATATCTGATTTAAAATGTCGGCCTAAGTACCAAAAAGTAAACATAAACATAACCGTTTTAATAATTTACAAGCTTAACGTTTGCTCCATCACCCAGTAACGTTAGCAGCTAGCTAGCTAACGTTACATGGGCGAATGGAAATGCTTGCTAAAACTTAAAGGGTAATTCCACCCAAAAACAACATTAACCTTATTTAACAGATCAAGGCACAACTAATTAAGTCTCTCTTTGTGGATGGCCAACAAAAAAGTTGTACCTCTACCACTTCCTGGTCTCTGAAAGACTACAGCGTTTTCAAGTGAATTAAATAGGCATGTAGGCGGAGCCAGCAAGGGAAGAAATGCTGCCTGCATCCGTCACTGTTCTGAATAGGGACCACATAACAAGTTCTGTGGTAGGGACACATCATAGATCAAGCTAGGTATCATTGCTATTTTATTATAATGTCAGAAAATTACATTGATAGGCTGCGTTATTTCCTAAAGATGTTTTGGCAAACTAAACCAAACAGTACTCTAGTGCTGTCAGTTACAGAGTATTCTAGTGCTGTCAGAGTCCGGTATTCCCTGATTCCCTGTACATCTTTCTCTGCTTTATTGAATCACCTGGTAAGGAACCATGTCAACTAACGTAACATTATGATCCATAACCATGAAAAGTAGACTGAGCTGACCATAACTGAAAGTTTCGCTTTGAGCATTCGATTACAGAAGCAATGTATTTTTTCTGGGTTAGTGCATTAGCTGTTGTTAGCCACGGGTTTCTTGGCATAAAACAAATGGGTTTTTAAATATGTTTGCCATGCAGTAGGCCAGTGTTTCTCAACACTGGTCCTGGAGGGCCACAGGGTATGCTGGTTTTTGTTTTTGCCTTAATATCAGCAACTAATTCAGACCCAAGAAACCAGGTGTGGTGAATTAACTGTGCTATTGGCAGCTTTAATTGATTAATTAAGTACAGAGTAACAATGAAAACCAGCATACCCTGCGGCTCTCCAGGACCAGGGTTGAGAAACACTGCAGTTGGCTATAGTAGCTAACCTTGCATTCGTTAATGGAAGGAGGTCGGATTCGGAGTGGTAAACGCGTCCCCTCCATGTTATTACCGACATTCGAGTTGCACTGGGAAAGTTTTGGCTTTGCTAGCAAACATAGCTAAAACGGCTAACAACTAGCCTCCAATAATGACGTTTTAACTTTTAATTGTATATGTTTATCATTCTGTATCAGCATGTTGGTCAATACAAAAGCATTTCATACTGAAAAACGGGAGGTCGGGGACTACTGAACCTGTCTAATAGCAACGCCCATCAAACGCACAGTTTGGGGGTCCTGCGTCGTCCCCAATGCGTCGTCGCCGGATTTGGTGAGAATCCACCTTTAGGCCCGAAACATACCTTAAGTTACACATACCTTAAACATACCTATTAAACTGTGCGTTTGATAGGCGGTGCTATTAGACGGGTTCAGTAGCCTACCAGGGAACATTAAAGAGTAACAAAGCACGCTGATTTAGCTAGACTCCGCCCCCTTTTGAAATTCGATAAATGCCTAAATCTGGGCGTGATAAGGTAATAATATAGGGGCTGAGCTCCAGGTATCAAACCACGCCCCAGCTATTTTTTTCACTAGTAGCTAAAAGCTAATTTCTACTTTGGACAGCACTCACAGCGGCCGTTTTGTTCCACTCTCTCTCTCTCGCTACCTCTCTCACTCATACACACACAAACAAACAAACAGGCTCGCTCCAGCTGCTCCCGAGGACCAAGTAGCCGAGAGGATGTGCTATGTTTTGGAGTGGTAGGTGGCGGCCCACATAGCCTCGTTTGGGCTTATAATGATGCGGCCAGCAAACAACAAATCACACGCTGTACAAATAGTTACCCATGCCATGTAGGCTACTCATTTTACACAGGCTGTAGGCAATCACACTAACGTTACCTGCAAGATATGAACAATATTTGTTTCCATTTCAACATGTAGTCACTGCACTGAACTCTCTCCAAGAGAGAATGTCTGTAGGGACGTTGCAAAGGTAAACGTGTAGCATGCATATAATACAACTCCTGGCTCAACTATGCTTTATATATTTATTTTTAATAAAGCTGTACAGGTTTCAATTTCGTCATCGGGAGGAATACGTCAGCTGGATGAAGTTTCTGGCCAATGACAGACTGGACGTGCAGTTCCTAACGTTTTACCATTAGAGACACTTTTGAGCCAGATCCTTTGGGTTTATGCTGTTTTGCGCTGACTGCAGTAAAATGTTAAGATTTGGACCAGAATCAATCAGGCTTTGGTGACACTTAGAAAAAATCGAATGTATCAGTTCTCATCTAAAATAAGTGGTTTTAGTGCTTTGTTAACCTTTAACGGCACCTGATTAGTTATATGTATTTTGCCTCCATTTTCAAACCGGAACAATATGGCGGCCTGTTAATAAACTTTCTTTTATCCCACCTAAACAGTCCACTAAAATATGTTTCTGAAAACATTTGAGGCGAGAAATAGTCTATGCAGTTGCTAAATCTTGATTCATATTAGATCTAAAATGCCTACTTTGGCCGTTTGGTCGGGTCCGATTTGATCAGATTTTCGCGAGCAACGACAGACGCATTCATTTGCATAAAGTATAGTTTGGAAACTATCCTATTCAAATTCAGAACCAGGCGAACGTACCACATAGTCGCCGCGCCACATCCATCATGCACCACGCGATCACATGGCATCCTCTCCATAGAAGATGAATATAATGCGTCCAACTGATGCACTTCACCGAATTTGGTGAGAACCTACCTTTACGCGAATACCCGAACGTGAACCAAAACGCCGGGTCAACGCACTGCCCAGTTGAACATTCTCAACGTGCATTGTTATGGAGGTTATCAACCCGAGTCCTCGAGGGGGCAATCGAGGACAAATCAGATCGTCTGTAAACCAACTGCGTGTGCTTTTGTTTCCTTCCAACCACAATTGCAATCCCAGATTATTTAAAAGGGTCATTCATTTTTCTTAATTACGTTTTTCATGTTTTGAAGGATTGATTACACTCTTAAGCCACACATCAGAAATAGCTATGCACGCTGCCATGAATAATAATTTTCACATTATATTCCCATATTCACATTATACTACTCATCACTGCTCCATTTGAATGATAAGGTGACAAATTATCATAAAAAGCCTGTGTGGGCGAAACATAGTTGTGTGGAGCAAGCATGGTCAGCGAGAGACTCGTCAAACTGGGTTGCCATGACATTTGTGAAAGACAAACCGGAGGAAAGCACAAATCAAAGAAGAAAGCTGTTTTATGTTGTTGCCTGTTTGCGTAGCTCGAAGCGTCCACGTTTGCATATTTGCGTGAGGTACTGTATGTTTCGGGCCTAAGGGCACCGGAAGTAAGGTAGGTAGCATTTTGCTACATTTATAGCCACCAGAGGGGTGTACTACGAAGCGAGATTAAGCGAGCTAAATTAAGCTTCAACCCTGGGTTTTCTGTATCACAAAGCCGATTCCGTAGAGATATGTGCAGATACCAAGGGAATCTCTTCGCAGGGCGACATTAGTGAGTTCCGCAAAAGAGTTCCGGAAAATGCTTGAGATACTTTTTTATGAATGTGATGTGATTGCTTCAGCAATATTTTAAACATGCTGTATCAAGTTTAAAGTTTAGGAGCTCTAGAATGTAGTAGTGCAGTTGTCACATTAGAAATAAACTGTATGACAATGTACTGAGAGTATAGATTTATTTGTTACGAGTGGTAAGGTGAATAAGGTATTAACTAGCCTAACGAATTTAACCTACATGATGAGCATTTTTTATTTATTTATTTATTTTCCTTTGTTGGAGGCAACGGTGTTGCTTTTTGCTCATATGATTGTTTCATGTTCTTATCCGTCCATTATATCTGTCCGTATCAGTCTTTTTTCCCCACAGGAGAGAAATACGTTGCTCTAGTAGGCCTACAGCCCATGCTGCACCGCCCCTTTTATGGGAATGCGCACCTTGATTAATAAAGCCCGTGTTCACTTAGCAAGTTGATAACCACGTTCGTCGTACCGGTTTAAGCCACATTGCGGTAGTTAGGCTTTCTGAAGCCAGCTAACGCAAAGAAACCCTGGCTGTGTTAAGCTTCCTTCGTAGTTATTGATGGGCGATCCGTGAACGATTCGTTCTTTTTGAACAAATCTTTTGAGCGATCCAGTACGTACGATTCGTATCTGCGAGTGGATCGTTCATTTCGTTCTTTCGTTCTTGGATATGCACATGCGCATTACTTCAATGATCCGGTACCTACGATCCGTATCTGCGAGTGGATCGTTCATTTCGTTCTTCGATTTGCGCATGCGCAAATGAACGATCCGACTCGAAAAGATTCGTTCATTTGACTGAACGAGATCCGAAGATCCGAATCTGAAAAAAGATCCTAACTTCCCATCACTATAGTTTACCCCCCGGGCTACTAAGTTAAATAATGTAAACAGTAACTACACGTACGCAAGCACAAAACAGTCTCAAAGTGCACAATCACATGGTAGCTTTGTATCCAATAAGGGGTTGATACATAACTAATATATAATGCTCCCGGAAGTGGAAACGGCGAGATGCCGTTCGTGCAGAGGATGCAGCTCATGCAGTTACACCGGTTAAGCCAAATCAAATTGCGGTGGTTAGGCTTTCTGAAGCCAGCTAACGGAAAGAAACCCTGGCTATGTTAAACGTCCTTTGTAGTATACCCCCCTGGAAGGGAAGCTAATGGCGGCTCCGTTACTAACACTGCAGTTTCATTTATTACAGATAAATCGTTTATCTATCACATTACATTTTCATCCCGCATATGTTTCATAAAGTTGATTACTGTAGGCTACTTCTTCTCCCTCTGTGTCCCCACCGTCAAAATAGTTTGGGTTAAAGTTCTTGGGGTGCGTCCCAATATTCTTCACTCCCCACCTCCCTTCCTCCACTCCCCCACTACCACTCCTCTCCTACCCGGAAATATGCAAAACTGCCTGAACGCTTTGAGTACAAGTATTTGCATGTACAGTATACAATGTACCTGACATTGCGGTTTGTGTCGAGACATTCATTAATATGCAACCATTAATACGTAATTAAGATGTAATCAGCGACTTTTAGATTAAAACACAAAGATCCATTTCCGGGGCACGGAGTAGAGGAGGTGGTAGTGGAGGAAGGGAGGGTGCATTTTTCGACTATTGGGACGCAACCCCGGTAAATATTTACATTCAAATGCACGACACCAAGCACCAAGGACAACACACGGCAACGTGGGTAACGCAAAATATGAATGATTAATCGTGTAATCTTTGTGAATTTTTATATTATAATTTTTGTAGAATATAAAGAACTCCAGGCAGCACCGTGTTACAAAATTAAAGCTTTATTAGATTATGTTTCGACCCAAGGGGCCTTCATCAGAACAAACAAAACAAACAGGAAACACCAACATCACAAAGGAATCAAACAGCTACATCAGGTGGTGACAATTAGGCCATCAAGAGGCATCAGCCAATAAGGCGTCATCATGAACAAATTGTCACAAGTGTATTGGAAAATGCAGGTTAGGCTAATTGGCAGAAATGTATAATCTTTCTCGCAGCTAGGCATTAGTGCCCAGTGAATAGGTCTATTGTTTCACCAGCAGGAGGGGTGATACTTTTAAAGCTCCTATTCATTGAACAATAGCTGTTGTTCCATTGAACTAACGTATTTTTCCCCCATCATACAACAATGCCGGATGGTAACATTGGACAACATAACGCATGCACAGGAGTTTAGCCTTTAGACCACTCCCTCTCAACGTTTCTTCCTTTTTTTCCTCCCTTTTCTCTAGCCCAGGACATTTTCCTACTCAGAGAGCTTTTCCTTGCCACTCTTGCCATACAGTTATGGCCAAAAATATACACACCCTTGATAAAGATGTCCAAGAAAGACTGCTTAGCATAAACAACACAGATAATGTGCTATATTTCATGCTCAAAACATAAAAACATTATATTCTACTATTCTACTACACCTCCTCAGAGAAAGCTTTTCTTTTTTACTGCGTACAATTTTTTTCTCTCTATATCCGCCATGCCTTCTCACCTGCTCCTCACTGGCTGCATAAAGGCGTCCGGGCTGAGCTAGGCTTGCCTAGTCTTGTTGATTTACACAATAATATTTCACATTGTAATCTTGATAGTACGTGCATTGTGCACAGGCCTATGTGATGCACATCAGTACCTTAATATTGCGTTGTTAAAAATAACATTGAAGCAACTGCGACATGACTTATTAAGACCAGTTTTGTTGTGGTTTTAGCGCAAAAGCTTTCTGCTGCCTCAAAATGACATTACATTACAGGCATTTAGCAGATGCTCTTATCCAGAGCGACTTGCACAACTTCTTATTACATTTATCCATTTATACAGCTGGATATATACTGAAGCAATTCAGGTTAAGTACCTTGCTCAAGGGTACAACGGCAGTGTCCTACCTGGGAATACACCAAAAATGTTCCTGACCACACCAAATCTTAAGACTAACCCGCCCAGATGAGTGGACGTTCACTTGCTATTTTAACAACGTGAGCGCTGGACTGTAAAATCACAACTGCATCGGTCTGAAACAGCAAATACAGAATTATAGGCCAAAATAGGCTAATGATTTGAACAAAATTTTTATTTATTTATTTATTTATTTATTTTTTTTAAAAGACTAATTTTATTACTTCAGTTTACGATAATAATCTTGTTGGTAACACATGAACACATCGAATTAATTTCATTTATTGATAAAAGTGACTGATCATGATGATGATGATCTATAAAGACCCTACGTACTTAGAAATGGCGTATTTGCTGCTTTTGGATTAGTTGGCTAACCGTGCCTTGGGGAGAGAGTGTCTTTAGGAACCAGAGAGATATGTTTACGGATAGGGATGAATGGCTAATGTTTGCACCCTGAAGTCGCTATGCCTTTTATGGGATTGCTAGGGTGTTTCCTTATGCTTATCACATGAACAGGCACGCACATCCAATTTATGAACAATTTGCATTCAGCATCTAATATACCTGGGATACGCGCAAAATGATACATCGCAGATGTGCTTTATAAGCATCACTTTCATTCAGAATGTTGGCCTCCCCTCTTGATGAATTCCAGCATTGCTGCACCAATCTCATCAGCACCTAATAATGCCAGCAGACCTTGAGAAATATAAAGCATTTATTAAACTATACTTAGCACATAAAATACTTAATACATGCTGCCAAACATCTGTGTAGGCCTGTGTTTAGAAGTATACTCTAAATGATGACTCACCACACTTGTCAGTGTAATCCTGAGTTTAACAGTATATCTTGAAAGATGACTCAGTACACACAAAATGTTTTGGTGCATACCATACATGATGACCAACACACTTGACAGGACCATATGAAATGTACACCATGTCTTTCCTTGAAGTGATTCAACACTTTGTTTATGTTATAGCTCACTACTTGCTGCACTACAACCACTTTTGCGCTCAACTTGAGGCTGTAGTGCACTCAACTTAAAAGTTTGATTAGTGACCGACGGGTCCGTCACTCTGTGGAGTGATTCAAACTGTGGAGGCTGTATGCTGCTCCCACCCATGGGCTAATATTTTTACAAAAGTCCTGCAGCGTAGCTGGCAGGCACCTGCAGCGGACCTGGCAGGTATAATATCACCCAGAGAGAGAGGCTGTACAGTGCGTAGCAGATTGCAGGTAGCAGGCTGTTTGTGGTAGGAGTGTTTGTTGGGGTATTTGTTTTGTGGGCCCAACCAGTATTGCCTTTTATTATAACTGTTTTAACTTCTTATTAACATTGTTCAATTCTAATTTACTTTTTATATAATGTCTTCTATGTCTTATGTAAAGCACTTTGAGTTGCCTTGTGTATGAAATGTGCTATACAAATAAACTGGACTTGACTTGACTTGACTTTTGGACTCTCATTCATACTGGGTGCAAAGGTCAAAGATCACTTTCCCAGATCCCCTTTCTGCTTAGGCCGCTGCTCGTAGTAGTGTGAGGCATAGATTCCCTCCTCATAGTCGCCCTCCCCTGCGAATTGCGCATCAGACCAGTCCTGCTCTGTTTCAAGGCTGTGAGACCAGTATTCTTCCACTTCCATCTGGGTGAGATAGACACAGAGTAGCAGCCATCAGCCCTGACAACACACTGAGCTAGGCTGGGGGTAGAAACTGGCCTTGTCCTTTGAGACGAGATCTGAGCAGAATGCCAGGAAACACCTGTCTGCCTAATGTGGCTGTTCTGCCATCTTCCCTGGCTACTTTCAGGCTCACATTGTTTTAAAGAGAACATGAATTCAAAATGCAGAGAATGGTAAATAAATAATAGCTCTCCATTGGTTCAAACTTTTTGTCATTTAGCTTTTAACCCCTTCTCTTGCACCACATTTTTTGAACACATTAAATAAAATGGTTACTGTTCTTGAACGCCTTTGACTACAGGGATAGTTTTTTTCAGAAATTGCAACGTGAGCTTTTTTTTTTCAGAAAGTGCAGAAAGAGCAAGTGAACTTGCCCTTCACAAAAAAAAGTCTGTTTGTCTCCAGCTCTTATAATGGTATAGAAAATGATTTTCATGAAATAATAAAAAGGAGGGTAAGTCAAAATTATGGTCAAAATAAGTTGCACAAAGTAAAGGCTATTTCAACTGATTTCATAAATACATCACACTGGTTGACTCAAAACCTGCTGAGTGTTCTGAGTGCTTGTTGCTTTTACTATCAGCTGTTCCTCTGGCTCAAGAATTCTGTCCAGTCTTGTGGCGCCACATAATAAACTGGGTCTAGATGGTGTCCTATCATTGCAGTATTATATAGAAACTAACATTAAATAATAATATATACAAATTTTAGTAATCTGAGGTCACTGACTTGCGCTGCTTTGATGGTATATAAAAATGATGTGAGCAACTTGTATTTTGTGAAAAAAAGAAAAGTTTTATTAAAAGAAAAAAAGCAATCATGACAGACCCAGGATGAATGCTTGAGCCAGAAGAAACAACTGAAAGCAACTTAAAGAGGACCATAACCCTCCGGCCTCCCTGTGCAGGTTACTGGAAATAATCAACCCTCTCAACAAATCAGAACAGAATAGGCTACTTAACCAAGCCATATGAACACTTGTAAATGACATGGCTTATGCTGCTTTGCACAACTCATGGTACCAGTGATCCCTTTCAGAGCTTCCTCTGCAGAGCTATTCACCCCCACCCCCTTTGGTGACCAGTGTGACACCTACCTCGTCATCACCCTGCAGGTGTTGCTGTGAAAACTGCAGCATCTCCAGCTGCATGGTGGTCTGATTAAAGTATCGCACTGCTTCCTGTCAATAAAAGAAAATGGCACCAATGTCAACTCCTTCTAAGCAGCCCTCTTAGGCCAGGATTAAAGGGTATTACACCCGAGCACATAATAACAATTAGTCTAAAAAAAATCCCAACTTTGACAGCTTTCAAAGGTGCATTATGGCACAGCCTACAGACAAGCATGAACAACAACTATCAGCGAGATATCAATTGAAAGAAGAGGGGGAACGTACAGCCCTGGGGTGGAAATCTTCCTCTGTGAGACCCCACTTGTCTTTGTGAAGCTGATAGTAAGCCAGATTGCTTTTCATGACCTCATCACTGGGGTCAAACAACATGTAGCTGGCCACACATGGCACGGCTTTCTTCATCTTATTCACTGCAAGGCAACGTAACAAATATTGTGTAAGTTTCAGTAATATTTCAAAATGATAAAGATGTGTAGATAGTATGCAACAAATTGTTGCCACCTCAATAGACAGCTAGCTGAAACATACAGTTGAAGTTGAAAGTTTACATACACCTTAGCCAAATCCATTTAAACTCAGTTTTTCACAATTCTTGACATTTAATCCTAGTAAACATTCACTGTCTTAGGTCAGTTAGGATCACTACTTTATTTTAAGAATGTGAAATGTCAGAATAATAGTAGAGAGAATGATTTATTTCAGCTTTAATTTCTTTCATCCCATTCCCAGTGGGTCAGAAGTTTACATACACAGTATTTGGTAGCATTGCCTTTAAATTGTTTAACTTGGGTGAAACGTTTCGGGTAGCCTTCCACAAGCTTCTCACAATAAGTTGCTGGAATTTTGGCTCATTCCTCCTGACAGAACTGGGTGTAACAGTCAGGTTTGTAGGCCTCCTTGCTCGCACACGCTTTTTCAGTTCTGCCCACAAAGTTTCGATTGGATTGAGGTCAGGGACTTTGTGATGGCTACTCCAATACCTTGACTTTGTTGTCCTTAAGCCATTTTGCCACAACTTTGGAAGTATGCTTTGGGTCATTGTCCATTTGGAAGAGCCATTTGCGACCAAGCTTTAACTTCCTGGCTGATGTCTTGAGATGTTGCTTCAATATATCCACATAATTTTCCTTCCTCATGATGCCATCTATTTTATGAAGTGGACCAGTCCCTCCTGCAGCAAAGCACCCCCACAACATGATGCTGCCACCCCCGTGCTTCATGGTTGGGATGGTGTTCTTCGGCTTACAAGCCTCACCCTTTATCCTCCAAACATAACGATGGTCATTATGGCCAAATAGTTCAATTTTAGTTTCATCAGCCCAGAGGACATTTCTCCAAAAAGTAAGATCTTTGTCCCCATGTGCAGTAGTCTGGCTTTTTTATGGTGGTTTTGGAGTAGTGGCTTCTTCCTTGCTGAGCAGCCTTTCAGGTTATGTCGATATAGGACTGGTTTTTCTGTGAATATAGATACTTTAGTACCTGTTCCCTCCAGCATCTTTACAAGGTCCTTTGCTGTTGTTCTGGGATTGATTTGCACTTTTTGCACCAAAGCACGTTCATCTCTAGGAGACAGAACGCGCCTCCTTTCTGAGCGTTATGATGGCTGCGTGGTCCCATGGTGTTTATACTTGCGTACTATTGTTGCTACTTGCGCACACACTACTTGCGCACAGATTAACATGGTACCTTCAGGCATTTGGAAATTACTCCCAAGGATGAACCAGAATTGTGGAGGTCCACAATTTTCTTTCTGAGGTCTTGGCTGATTTATTTGATTCTCCCATGATGTCAAGCAAAGAGGCACAGAGTGCAGGTACACCTCGAATTGACTCAAATAATGTCAATTAGCCTATCAGAAGTTTCTAAAACCATGACATAATTTTCTGGAATTTTCCAAGCTGTTTAAAGGCACAGTCAACTTAGTGTATGTAAACTTCTGACCCACTGGAATTGTGATATAGTGAAAAGTTAAATAATCTGTCCGTAAACAATTGTTGGAAAAATTACTTGTGTCATTCACAAAGTAGATGTCCTAACTGACTTGCTAACACTATAGTTTGCTAACATGAAATCTGTGGAGTGGTTAAAAATGAGTTGTAATGACTTCAACCTAAGTGTATGTAAACGTCCGACTTCAACTGTACATACAGTACGTATGCAGTGTCACCTGTAATCTATACTACAGTAAACATATGCCTATTCCTTAAAATTTTAATTTAATTAGTTTTGGATTATACATTGCTTGCTAGGAATGAAAAGGATGCTCTTCAGTATGATGAAAACTATTATTTATTCCTCATGAAAGCATAAACAGTTGTAAAATGAACAGATATTTGGCATGCAAACACAAACCCCAATTCCAAAAAAGTTGGGGCAGTATGTAAAATGCACATAAAAGCAGAAAGCAGTGATTTGTAAATTCTATTTTACATATATTTAATTGAAAACAGTACAAAGAAAATATATTTAATGTTTTACCTTATCAACGTTTTGATATGCCAGAAATGCAATAGAATAAGTCAGGAGAAACAACCCTTCAAGTGATCCATCCATATCTACTGCATATCTGGCAGCAGAGTGATGGTTTGTTGGCTTGTTTGATACCACCAGACCCTTGATGACTTACAGCCATTTAGCCAACCATGGGTTCCATACTATTCCCGTGTAATTTACAGCTTAATCTTGTCCCACCCCCCAATTCCCATAGAGGTCCATTCAAATGCAGAGAGGTTATAGTATCGCTTGTAAGAGTACCTGAAAATAAGATCAAGAGTCTTTTGCCTGTTTATACCCAGTCATGATAGCACCACCTGTTTACCTGTGGAATGTTCCAAACAGGTGTTTTTTAACCTCCCAGTCTTTTCTTTGCCCCTGTCCCAACCTTTTTGGAACGTGTGCAGGCATCAAATTCGGAATTAGCGTATATTTACAAAAATCAATAAAGTTGATAAGGTAAAACATTAAATATCTTTTCTTTGTACTGTTTTCAATTAAATATATGTAAAAGGGAATTTACAAATCACTGCTTTCTGCTTTTATGTGCATTTTACATACTGGCCCAATTTTTTTGGAATTGGAGTTGGTAGAACAACTACAATTATAGCCTTATATTTTATTGCTGCTGAAGGGTTATGCCATTTCCCCACACTAATGTCCACCAATGTCCTTTACCTGCATTTTAACCAAATTTTAAGCCTTGATATTAAATAAGAAGACAATAAACAATAGTTGAACATCCTTGTTTTCAAAAATGATCATTTTCATCTGTTGGATAAGGTTTGTCAGCAGTGCAAACGTATAATCAAGCATGCAGCATCTCTTATGAATTTAAATGTTTGAATAGAACAATTAACCTGTATGACATTATGCAGATTTAGCTTTATGAAAAAATGTTCAACACTTACACTTGTAATATGCAAACTGTAAGTAGTGATACATTGTTGCCACAAACTTCTCGACAACAAACCCACCCACAACTGGAGTGAGTTCACTTTCACACTTGACTTTGCGCTTCAGTGTTTCTGTGTAATGGTCTAAAAAAGCAAGAATGACACAATACAAACAACTCACTATTAACAATACAATTATGGAAATGACACACAATTAAACAATTCCTGAATTGAAAATGTCACATGCAGATATCTCTGAATTACCCTTTTCCCTTACTTTCCCATGTAACAGCATATTGTTTTACAATAAAAATACAGTTTAAGATTAAGGCTGATTTGTAAACAAACTATGAACCAAGAAACATCACAATAAACATGCATAATATTATTAATACAAATGGCACACTGAAGACCCTATTTTGGTGATACAAATGCAGTTGCATACTAGGGGCTCTATCTTGACGATCTTAGCGCTTCGTCTAAAACGCATGGCACAAGTGCATTTAGGGCGTGTCCTGGTCCACTTTTGCTAGTTAAACAGCGTGTTATTTGAGCCCTAAGTACGGAGCAAGGTGCAAATGGGCTGAACTTAGTCTCTTCATTAATTATAGGTGTGTCTTGGGCGAAATAAACCAATCAAAATGTAATATCCCATTCCCTTTAAAAGCCACCTGCGTTTGCCCCATTGCGGATTGCTAATATGATGGCATACAGTACGACTGTGAAAACAGCGATTTACAGCTGGTGAAAACAGACATGCTCGTGCGCATAGTTAAAGCCTACAAGCAAGCAATAGGCTATATGGATCAATATTATGATCAATATTATTTGGACAAACCATTGTTACGTGTTTTCATATACACAATAATAATCTTTCATATTATGGTTTAACACCGGCACAGGTTCCCGGTAATTCTCGACCAAACTATTTCCCAGTTAAATATAATAATGGGAAAACAGGATATTTTTTTCCATTAGCTAACACCAGGGCTGTTATTTTACAAAATATATGCGGTTTAATTTTGTTAGAACACCTGCAACAGCTGAGAATAAGCTACTAGAACATGGCTTAGAAAACGCCAAATTAGCCTGCTTGTTTAACGAATTTCGTTTGATTATACAATGAAGCATTGTCAGACATCAATTCCATGAGGCTGTTCTCACAGCACAGATCACAGGCAATTAATTTTGGCTAGTGAATATCAAGCTTCATCCGAAGTTCATAGTACGTGCAGTCTAATATTGATTAATAAGATATGTTGTGTTCTTTTTCCTTAAAGAGATAGTTCGGAATTTTGGACATAATGTCTCAATTACAACTTACCCATGATGCAGTTGATTGATGGAAACCATTTTCAGCTAATTCCATGCTGTCCCTTCTTTTGGACATACACACATTGCTAATGCTAGCGCAACTCTAAGGTAACCGGTAGCATCCACTACCAAACACATTTAAACACTCCACAGTGCACCCAAAGCAAATAAAATACAACAACAGTCTATCTGGGGAGCGGTATTTTACGTTACCTACAAATTTATTGCCGGCACTGGTCGACTACAACAACAAAGAAGAGCAACAAGTTGCAATGGCCACGTTCGCTACGCCGCCATACTTCCACAGAGAATATAGGTCAGCACAAAGTAAAGGATTCAACGATAGTCTGACTTCAAAAATGATGGTATAAACAATCAAAATAACCCAGATAGACTGTCGTCGTATTTTATTTGCTTTAGGTGCACTGTGGAGTGTTTAAGCGCGTTTGGTAGTGGATGCTACCGGTTACCTTAGAGTTGCGCTAGCATTAGCAACGTGTGTATGTCCAAAAGAACGGACAGCATGGAATTAGCTGAAAATGGTTTCCATCAATAAACTACATCATGGGTAAGTCGTAATTGAGACATTATGTCCAAAATTCCGAACTATCCCTTTAATGATGACACTAAATACACTAAAGCTGTCAGGTTGGCAACCCATAGGTTCACGCATATTTTCCTTTGTTTTACATTGTCCTGCTTATGGAAATATGACCAACTGTCATGGGTTCAGGCTGCTCTCTGTTTTCTGGCGGTTCTGGCGGTTGTCTGTCGCCAGAGGGCACTCTCGCCCTTCTCCTATTACCCTTGATTGGCATCAGGTGTGCGCCTCTACTTAAGGTGGGCGTTTGCACTTCTTTGTGCTTTTGTGTCATTCTTGTAACGCTAAGCCAGGTAACGCAGGTATAGGATTTCAGCTGACTACTTGTCCTTTTGGCTAATTGCTGAAAGTATACATGGGACTTGCCTTAGTGTGTTTAGGAGTTTCTTTTTAAGAAGTTATTTTTCCTTTCACACTTAGTCCTTTCCTTGGTTTTCTTTTCCCTGTCTCTTTTTTTTGAGAGTTTAACCTCGGTTTCCCCTCATTTCTGTTTGCCTCTTCATTTTAGTTCTTTGATCATTTATTGAGCTAGAGGCTATTCCTTTTCTCTTTCTCTATTTACTGCTCCAGTCTGCGAGCTTTTCGCCCACTTCTCTGGGTTGCTTTTCTTTGGCTTTACGCCGGGAGTTTTTTCCCCGTTTGGTTTTCGCTGTTCGTTCGCGGACCTTTTTTCCTTTCCTATTTAGTGGTTCCCACTTCTTGTGGGTAACTTATGGATCCCCTTACAGTCACGTCTGGCTCTCCGACCACATCCCCTCCCTCACACTAATGTGTTTTTACTGGTAACTTTAATGCCTTAAAATAAGCCCACACCCGTGATTCCAGGGACAACGTGTGTCTACTCTGAGAGAGAAAATGTTTTATTTTGGGGTAAAATATTAATCCCTATTTCACAATGTAGGCTAATCTTAATATTTTTATGCATGTTTGTGCACGCCCGTGTGTGTAACAAGCAGGAGTGTGTACACGCATTGTGCACACGCCTATGTAGATGCATATTAGGCTACTATCTTCATATTGCGCAGGAAATTTAACAAATAAGCTGTCAAACTAGCAAATTATGTCAGGTTGTTTAACTAGCCATACACAATAAGCTAATCAGCCACCTTATTAGATAGCTGAGTAAGTGGTTATTTAGCTAGCTAGTAATGAAAACATAAAGGCTTAGCTAGCTAAAACTTAAATAAATAAAACTTCAAAAAGCTGCAAAGAATAAGCACCATATTTTGGAATGCTTGTTTTCTAATGTTGTGGTGTAGGTTTACCCCAATGTAAAAATTGTAGGTTAGCTAGCAAGTGACCATTCACAGTGTTAAACCCAAACTCACTGCTAGCACCTTATTCGATAGCTTACAATTTCCTTTATTGATTTTACAATACAGCATTAAGTGTTTTTTCTGTCAGCCAACTTATATAATGACAGCACTGGTAATTAATCACTAAGATTGACAATAAATAACTAAGAACCTGTTACGGTATCGTATAAACAGCTAAATATCCATTAATTGCTTGCAAATGTGTCTGAATTTATTTTCCAGAACTGGTATATGGGTAAAATAATGAACAATTCAGAAAAATGAAACAGGATATCGGCCACGCCTTAAACTTGAGGCAAAGGCTGGGTCATAATCTGCCCCTGCTCTCCTCTCCTTTATATGACACCCCCTTTCAATGTTATTTTGCTCACTGTAAATTAAAATTATTCAGCCAGCTAGCTAAATACATGTTCATCTTATTACCCAACAAGCTGAAAATAAAGAAACTGAGCAAACTAGCTAATTCTGTGCATTTTCAATCTTCCTGACAAGATAAAGCAGGACAAACTGATTTCCATCCTTATCAGATAATGTTAGCAAGCTGAACATTTTCAAAATTAATTGCTAGCTTGGTGGCTTGCTAATTAGTATGTGCAGTTTTCTATCAACGTTATTCGCTAACTAGTTGCCCACCAAGCTAAATCTATATCCAAATTTATAGCTATAGCTAGCAAACTCAAAATGATCTAAATTGAGTAGGTGACTCAGAAATTAACTAATCATAGTAATCTACTTTCAATCTCATTAGCTAACTAGACAGACATATGCAGCATTCACTGTAACTAGCCAGCTAAATGTTTTTCCAAAGCAAAACAGCATTATGCAAAACAATGACACTTACCTTATAAATACATTTGAATCATTTATCATACAATGAATCTATAACATAATGACAATTTTGGAAAACATAACAGTCTATGTAGATCTTTACATTTATGTAATTTACAGTATTTATATTTTTAGACCGGACGTATCACTAGATATTTCAGCTAGTTGCACCCCATACTAATTTCCAAACTTATAGCTAGCCAACTCAAAATAATTTAAATTAGGTAGGTCATTATAATTATATTCCGCCTTTAAGGGAAAACATTATGACCAATAATTTTCTCACTAGAAAGCCCCGTATGACTGGCAGCACACTAAGTTTGTCGTGGTGTTCGGTTTAACCGGTGGCGTGAGCCTACATTGGTATAGTTATCTCCACATCGTCAATACTGGTATTTTGTAATTATAATTTCAAAATGAAATAAAAGTAATAAACAAATAAAAGTTAATCGGCAGAGCTTTAATGTTGATTTATTAAATTAATATAAGCATTAAATTATTTTATATTCACATAATACTCAATACCACCTCTATTAGGCTTTAGGTAAGATAAATAAATAATAATTAATAAAATAACTTTTATTTTCATTGCAAAATTGTGCACATTTTATCAACATTATTTAAAATTGTGGATAAATGTACTCTTCGTTCTCCAAATATTCATGGTCCAAAAATGCAATGCACAGATTTAGTAATTTAATTGATCTTGAAGCGCATGTTTTGTTAAAGATTGCAGGTTGTGCTGAAAGCTAACACAGTAGATAACACAGTGGTGTATATTTTCTTGTTTGGCTAAGAATACTTACTGATTAAAATAGTAACACCGGTGCAAAAATAGTAACACCGCGACAAGCCTACAGCACACGAATGACAAGTTTGGCAAACAAGACTGTTGGGGCAGACTGGGACGCAGGCTAACAGCAATGCTGCCTGCATGTGTGAATCTCCTACCAGCTATGGAGGCGTAAAAGTCTTTGAAGTCATGGATTTCTCTGGAGCCCTCAGAGGCAGCCAGGCAATTGTCATAGGCCTTGAAAAAGTCACTGAGGGCCAACTCCATGTCCAACATGGCACTGCGGTAGCTCCCCTCATTGTGTGCTCGTACAGCCCTGCTGAACGGTGCCTGCAAAACAGGAATGCCCTGAGAAAAAAGTTGTGCTTCCCAAGCCAAGCATGCATATGGCACATAGCCCCCTGTTATTATCATTCTACTACCACAATTATCTTAGCTAGCCACTAATTCTGCAACGTGTAATCCATCAAAGCAACCATAAGCAGAGGCTATAGCAGCGTGCACACAATCAGATAAGATAACAAGGTATATTTGCAGGCAGTGAACAACAAAATCAAAGCACAACAGTGTTTCTATATGTGTGATGGTGTGGGGTGTATTTTACTGGAATAGTTTTGGTGCACTCATACTCTTAAAAGCAAGGTTTATGTCAGTTGTTACTTAATGGTACTTAATTGTTACTTAATGGAGTTATTATTTCCATCCTATGTTAACACGTCTGAACCAAATATGATCATCTTGAAGAGAGTGTCTTTCAAGAGGACAACACCTCTGTCCAAAGAGTATAAATAGCATGACACCAATATTGTCCCTATATGGTCTTCACAATGGAGCACTTAATGGCTCCTAATGGAGCACTTATGTGATATTCTGACCAACGCCTGAATCAGTTTCCCACATCCATCAGCTTGAGGTGGTTGACTTTCTCTTAAAAAAGTAATGACATATTTCTCCTGCAGAATTTCAGATGCTGATAGACTTTATTCCATGGTGCATAGTATACAGATTGTACTGGTCACGTGTGTGGGCCCATCACACTGTGATTACCACACAAGTGACTTTTATAGTGGTGTTTCAATTTTGCTCGCTCTATACCAGTGTTCACTGCTTGTTTCAGGCTGACTAAAACACAGTTGTGATATACATGCTAACATTTCATCATCTCCCAGTAGGTACAGATGTCTTGAAGGTTCTCACATCCTATCTCCAGTTCATATGTGTCAGTTAATTGAATTTAGCATAGAGGTAGGTAATTAACTTTTCCCGTTTATTTCCAGATTTATGCGAGCAGGAGGGAACGTTAGATGAATGGCTGGCTACAAGGTGTGTTACCTCTGCGGTCTGCCAGCTGCTTCTACTAACACATCCTGTGTTTGTCAACGATGTTCGAGTATGGTGTTATTATAACATGTACAGACAGGATGCCATTAGGATTCAGCCTTACATACTACTATGTCCAGAATTCCATCTGGTATCACAGCACATCTCCTGAAATATTTGGTTCAAGAAAGTGTTCATCACACACTACAGAGGACTTTTCACCTGCAAAAACATCACCCAGGAATTACACACCCAGGACTTTCTTTTCTAGGAAATAGATGCACTTGACAAATTTGAGTTAATGCAACCACCACAATCACACACATTAAGTATTTTTGTTACAATTTTTGTCATTCAGTCTATGGCAGCCAGCACACATACGTTTTCCCTCCCACTTTTTCCATTCATTGTAATGGGGCGTGACGTATGAGGTGGAAGGAGCCAAACGCAGCAAGGGGGTTCTTTAAGCCCTTAGGCCACTAAGGCGGGATACAGATAAGGGAGGAGACAAGACAAGGAACACACACACTACAGACGCTACTAGCCGGCTAACTGTCAAACGCTAAGTAGAGCGCAAGGACAGGGATCTGAACAGCCAGACATAATACACGCCCTGTCTCGGATACGAGACAAATCAAAAACGGGCAAGTAGCGTACAGACAAACATAAAACACAAACAAACACTGCAAAATATTATGATAGTAAGAGGAGGCGAAAGGAAACAGATCCAACGTTTCCAGGCTAATCTCAGACTCGCGGTCACACACAAACGTGTCCACAACATCGCCCAATCCTCCCTATAGGAAGACATGCACAAAAAGACGAAACCGGACCATAGTTCCGAACAGAATCGTCAAACTCCATGTACGGAGATAGGTGCCAAAAGGAACGAAACGGACAGGCAGTACCAGACATTACCCGGCTAGACCAATGCGAGATTAACTGAAAATAAATGCCCTGCCTCTCTAAGAGGAAATGTAACGAGGCGAACAGGAACAGAGATTAACGTTCCCATGGCGAGATTGATAAGCTCGCAGTCAAATGCAGAAAGCAAAGCGGTAAACACCCGATCTCCCAGGAGAGAGAGAAACATTTTACAGGTGAGCCGACGGAACACCGTCGTCCCATAACTACGATCCATATAGACTAACGCAAGCTTAAGATGGAACAACCGCCTTAGCCTCACAGTAAATAACGAGGCGAAATGGAACCGAGATTTAACGTTCCATGGCTAGTTTAATAAGTAGCAGTCAAATGCAGAAAGCAAAGCGGTAAACACCCGATCTCCCAGGAGGGAGAAACATTTTACAGGTGAGCCGACGGAGCACCGTCGTCCCATAACTACTATCCAAAAGACTCACGCAAACTTAGATTGGAACAACCGCCCTAGCCTCTCAGTGAAAGAATGTAACGAAGCGAAGGAACAGAGAGCTGAAATTACCATGCTACGCGCAGTCACACAAACATGTCCACAACCTAGCCCAAACTCCACACAAGGAGAAAACACACCCGGAAAACGAACAGAACAATAGTTCCGAAACAAAATCGTCCCGCAGGTAAAAAGGACGGAGGACAGCTGCAACAAAGACCAACGCAAAATAGCACGACAGCTTCTCAATATAAATAAAAACCCTGAGTCACAACAAAGGGGAACGTAGTCCACGAGAAGGAGACAGCAGGGAATAAACGTACCGAAGCTACTTACTGGCTCACAGCAACACGGAACCGAGTAGAAGCAAAACGCCAGGTCTCTCAGTAAGAAAACCAAACAGGCGAAAATGGAACAAAGAACTGCTACTCTATACTTCTACGAGCTAATAACTAAGTAGAAGCGAAACGCCTGATCTCCCAATGGGAAGACATGTGCCGAAGGGCGAGCAGAACTACTGTTCTGAACAGAATCGCCCAAAACTCCATACACGGAGAAAACGCACAAATAAAGGCAAAATAGAGCAGAGATTTACGGTCCCAAACTCCTACGAGATAACCAACCACCAAGCCAGCAAGAAATAAGCCCTGCCTCAACTAAGAGACGTTAACAATAGGCGAGTAGCCAAAAACGGTACGAGAACTCACAGCCAACAATACACCACAGTACAAGACAAATAACAATTAATGTCGAAGCACCGAATGAAGGGAACGGTAGGCTTATATAGCTCTCAGGTGACCACGCAACAGGTGAAAAAGCTTAACCAGAAACTCCCCCAACTCAGCAGGGCGGAGCAAGCCTCTACCAACAGGGTAGCGCCCTCGCGTGGCCACCGAGGAAAACGACCGCATAGGACCACAGGGTCCAAAACCATGACATTCATATGCCCTCACTCTTTATACAATGACCCCGATTTGATGGTAACTTTGCATTGCTCTAGTGTTGTTTCCGAACCATAAATTATATATTTTCACTATTGTACATCACCTTGCAATGTGGTCAAAAATGGGTTGGAAAAGAGTGCCATAATCCAGTTATTAATTTGGCTTTTGCTGCAGAAAATAATTTTCTTTCCATTTTTTTAAAGGAGAAAAATCTCAATCTAAAATCTAAATTATACTGAAAGAAACAAACTTAAGAGATGTACTTTAATTCCTGGAACTAATAAATGTGGCTGAAAATTATTTTGGTAGATTAATTATGTTTATAAAATCCTGGGATTTCCTTACATCTAACATCTGCAAAAGTAAAAACAACAAATCAATCCTTTTTATTGTGAATTTACTGGTAGACTCTTGCCTGATAGGACCTTATTTCCAGGTCTCGCAGGTGCTCCTGGGATCCTGGCTGGCTCCTGTAGTAGTCCATGTTCCTCTTCATCATCTCATCTTCAGGTTGCTTCAGTATGAAGGTGTGAGCAGCTGCTATAGCCTTCGCCATGTCATTGGACTGAGAACAGGCCATTCAGAGAACACTTTAATACACAGCACAAGACACCCATTTTTGACCCAAGCATGAGTGTGTGTGTACAGTTTGCATCTCAAATGTCCTATTCCACAGACCATGAGTAGTTGACAGCACCTACAACCAATGATTGTAAGTGCATTACTTCTTTTAAAAGTGTTATCTTCAACTGAATTTTCATTACTTCATAAAATGCTATAAGATCTGTATTTTAATCTAATTATTATAATATGCATTCTTCATAGTATTCACTCTGCTATTGCTGAAGTTTTCTGGGTCCCTGTGACCAGTGCCCAGCAAGCTATTTACTGGCACAGTCCAATATTATCTTCTAACATAACTTACTGTCACTAAAGAAACTGCCAATACTTTACATAAAGAAATGGGCAATTCTGCACCTGCGTTTCTGAGAAACATGGTTTGGGTGCTGGTTAATATTTGGGCTCAGAGATCCATTTATGAGTGTTCATCTTTGCATCTGCCCTCCTCCAAAAAAATAAATAAACAGGCCACAGAATGACAAGGGATGCATTAATTACATTTAGTATATGCCCTTATTCAGAGTGATTTATGCCATTTACATTGTACATACAATTAATTAATACCACTGGATATGGTACAATTTAGGTTAACAATGTTGCTCAAGGACACAGCTGGACACTCAGGAATCAAACCAGTGGTGTATGGGTTATAATCCACTTCCTTAACCATGTGCTAAACTGCCACACCCATCAATGGAAGAAATGGTACAATTAATGAATGCTATTCTAGATTACAAATTTTGATTAGTTTATAATTTGGTATTATTATTAAAATCATATTCTGTGCACTTCTTGGGCATTTTTTGTTGTTGTGACAAGTGTAACAAATGCTTTATCTTTAAAATATGAAAGCCAACTATTGTAAATCTGCTTACTTTAAAATACGCAAATTGGAGATATTTGTATGGCTCACGGTTTTCAAAGTCTTCCATGGTCTCTCGGCTGGGCATAATCTCTTTGAAAGCTGGCAAACCTTGTTTGCATCTCTTCAAACACTGGGCTCTTTTCATTATGGTGCCGAATGCATGCAACTCCGGGAATTCTAGAAACCTCTCTTCGTTGTAAAGCCGGGCGGAGCTGCAGTTCAGATTGCAGAAGGCGTCGCTGTCTTTGACCAGTCGATACAATCGCAAACTTCCTTCCAAGTAGTCCACGCTTTCTTCCCATTTCCCCCCGGTGTACTGATCCAGTGCGTATTTATATACTGTATCAAGAGGCATGATCTCGTGCCTTGGAAAACTTGCGAAACTATATTTCTCATATTGTGACTGAACGGCCACTAAAGTAAACGAAATTAAAATAAGCATAACAACTGTGTTCGAGAAACATTTCATTTTACTTTTATAAGATAATCTAGCCTATGTAGCAGACAGTTTTAAATACACGACGTCATTAGGTTCGTAATACCCAACCACGGAGTAGTAACACACTGTATACTCGTATTTCCAAAGACCAGGGGGAGGGATTCGAAAAAGAGCAGTCGGTCACTCCCTCCACGTGCGTTATTGCTATTTGACGACAAGAAAAAGGATACGGCATAAGTCGTATCGCATTGCTCATGTGTGTGGTAACACTGTTTTCGATAAAAACTGAATCTGTTTTAAATGCATAAACCACATATACAGAAAGACAGACACGATATATACATTAACAAGCCAGGGGAGTTACAAAAGTTTCAAAAACATATGCTAGAAATTCAGTCCCAATTGATCCACACTTTTTTTTATACAGGGAAACACTCCTCTGGTAATAACTACTGTCAGCCAGCTAGCTAGCACAATGATTATCGGAATCAACAATTTTGGTTGCTAGCTGGTAAGTGTATGCTTCAAAATGTTGTAGCTACAGATTGTAGTTGATAAATAAACTACATATACAGATCATTTCCAAAAAATTTGAATATCATGGAAAAGTTGTTTTTTTCCCATAATTCCATTGAAAAAGTGAAACTTTCATAGATTATAGATTCATTACACACAAAGTGAAATATTTCTAGCCTTTATTTGTTTCATTTTTCATAATTTTGGCTTACAGCTCCAGAAAACCCCCAAAACAGTATTTCAAGAAATTAGAATAGTGTGTCGAAAATCAGCATTTACTTCAGTTATTTCAGAGAATGAGTGGAGTGGCTTGACTCGAGGAATCCATTACATTACATTACATTACATTTATTTAGCAGACGCTTTTATCCAAAGCGACGTACAGTAAGTGCGTACAGAGACATTATCAAGATCACTACAGAACAGACAGGGCAAAGCACATCCTTCACATAATGTAGCAGCTATCCCTAGCAATGAGCGTCGACTGTAGTTCACAGTAAGCTGTGGGAAAATCAGCAACACCACACTACCATTCCAAATACTATTGTAAACTATAATAAACAGACAGGAAAACACAGGGAACAGGGAACTGATATTCCTAGGTGAGGGTATCAGTCAAGGTGGAGTCTGAAGAGGTGTGTCTTCAGGCCTCGACGGAATGCAGGCAGGGTTGGAGTAGAACGTAGGGGAATGGGAAGTTCGACAGTTGTAGCCCATGTCCCGGATACGTCTGTACGTGGTGGTTTTTGAAGCACTGACTCCAGCCTCATTCCACTCCCTCTGCATCTCCGCCAAATTTTGGAATCGTCTTTGCTTGACAATCCGTTGAAGCCTACGGTCATCTCTTTTGCTTGTGCACCTTCTCCTGCCACATTTTTCCCTTCCACTAAACTTTCTATTGATATGCTTGGACACTGCACTCTGTGAACAGCCAGCCTCCTTAGCGATGACCTTTTGTGGCTTACCCATCTTCTGGAGGGTGTCAATGATGGTCTTCTGGCCAATTGTCAAGTCTGCAGTCTTCCCCATACTGAACCCAACTGAGATAAACTTTGCAGGTGTTTTGAGTAAATTAGATGATAGTGTGACACTCAGTCTAAAACATTCATTCTCTGAAATAACTGAAGTAAATGCTGATTTTCGACACACTATTCTAATTTCTTGAAATACTGTTTTGGGGGTTTTCTGGAGCTGTAAGCCAAAATTATGAAAAATGAAACAAATAAAGGCTAGAAATATTTCACTTTGTGTGTAATGAATCTATAATCTATGAAAGTTTCACTTTTTGAATGGAATTATGGAAAAAAACAACTTTTCCATGATATTCAATTTTTTTGGAAAGGATCTGTATATGGGGCATGTATCTTTTGATAGCATATTGTTGTTATTTTGGCATGTTGTCTTTTATGTACAATAGGCTAAACAAGTAACCTGACATTCCAGTGGATAATAGACTATAGATTCAGAGACATAGGATAGAGTACATATGGGCAGAATGAAACAAAGGAAATAGTTTAGAGTAATTTGGATCTCTATACTGGGATGGCAGGCAGCCTATGCCATATGTCAAGTTGCATCTTGGCGATATACACTGCCTGGCCAAAAAAAAAGTTGCCGTTGCACCTGTCATGCATAGTGCCCACTGTACAAGCCTCTGGAGGCAGTGTTATGATCTGGGGTTGCTTTAATTGGTCAGGTCTAGGCTCAGCAACGTTATGCAGCAATAAAATGAAGTCAGCGAAGTACCTGAATGTACTGAATGGCCAGGTTATCCCATCAATGGGCATATTCCAGGATGACAATGCCAAGATTCATCGAGCTCAAATTGTGAAAGAGTGGTTCAGGGAGCATGAGGAATCATTTTCACACATGAATTGGCCACCAGAGTCCTGACATTAAACCCACTGAAAGTCTTTGGGATGTGCTGGAGAAGACTTTACGGAGTGGTTCGACTCTCCCGTCGTCAACACAAGACCTCGGCCAAAAAAAAACTCTTGACGGAAATAAATGTTGTGACATTGCATAAGGTTGTCAAAACAATAACACGACGAATGCGCGCCGTAATCAAAGCTAAAGGCGGTCCAACAAAATATTAGAGTGTGCAACTTTTTTTTTGGCCAGGCAGTGTATGCCCCATAGACCACAACTCAGTGGCCACTTTATTAGTTACACTTGCTCGTAAATGCAAATAGCCTGCCCCTCCGAACAGCAAATCATGTGGCTGCAACTCAATATAAAAAGCATGCAGAAAAGGTTTATCTGTTGTTTAACTAAACATAAAAATTGGGCGTGATCAAATTTGACTGTGGCATGATTGTTGGTGTCAGACGTGGTGGTTCCAGTACCTCAGAAACAGATGCCTTCCTGTGATTTTCATGCATTACAGGCTCTAGAGTTTACAGAGAATGATGCAATAAACAAAAAACATCCAGTGCAGTGAGCAGCAGTTCTGCGGGCGAAAACACTTTGTTAATGAGAGATGTCAGAGGACTTGTTCAGGCTAACAGAAAGACAACAGCTTTGTGCACAATGCATCAAACCTTGGAGCCGATGGGCTACAGCAGAAAACCACACTGGTTTCCACTCTTGTCAGCTATGAATAGGAAGATGAAGCAATAGTGGGCATGTGACCGCCAAAACTGAATGATTGAGATTGGGAAAAAAATCGCCTGTTCTGACGAATCTCAATTTCTGCTGCAGCATGCAGATATTAGGGTCAGAATTTGGTGTAAACAAGATCAATCCATGGATCAATCCTGCCTTGTGTCAAAGGTGCAGGCTGATGGTGGTGGTGTAATGGTCTGGGGAATGTTTTCCTGGCCCCTTAATACTAATTGAGCATCATTGAATGCCACAGCACACCTCAGCATTGTTGCTGACCACGTGCATCCCTTTATGGCCTCAGTCTACAAAAATGAGAAATCAACGTATCTTCAATTTTAACCTGCTGTTAAATTGTAATTGTCTAGACTGTTTATTAGTGTGGTTGCTTCAGCTCTCTTGCATTATTATTATTATTCCAGTTTTTCTGCCCAAATGTTGGGGCGGCAGTGGGCGGCAGTGTAGCATAATGGGTAAGGAACTGGGCTTGTAACCGAAAGGTTGCAGGTTCGATTCCCAGGTAGGGCACTGCCGTTGTACCCTTGAGCAAGGTACTTAACCTGCATTGCTTCAGTATATATCCAGCTGTAGAAATGGATACCATGTAAATCCTGTGTAAGTCGCTCTGGATAAGAGCGTCTGCTAAATGCCTGTAATGTAATGTAATGTAATGTTGTCATGTTTATGGCATATTTTCAACGTCAAGAACCTCTGCGGTACTCTGCGGGCGGGAGCGGGACAAAACTTTTATGTTGCGGGCAGGAGCAGGACAAACGAGTCAATTATTGTGCGGGAGCGGGTGGGAGTGGGATGGAATCTTGCAGGAGTGAGCGGGAGCGGGATTAAATAATCAGTCCCACACAGACCTCTACCTCAGACCCTTGAAGACTTACAGCCATTTAGCCAACCATGGGTTCCATAGTATTCCTGTGTAATTTACAGCTTAATCTTGTCCCACCCCCCAATTCCCATAGAGGTCCATTCAAATGCAGAGAGGTTATAGTATCGCTTGTAAGAGTACCTGAAAATAAGATATCAAGAGTCTTTTGCTGTTGTTGGGTCACAGACATCAGGAAGTCATGGCATGCAGAGTATATGCAACCAAATATTAAATATGATGACTTTATATAAGTTTATTTTAATTTGTCCAATTACTTTTAGCCCCCTAAAATGGGGGGACTATGTATAAAAAGGCCTACAATTGCTACACGGCTCACCCGATATGGATGTAAACACCCTCAAATTAAAGTGAAATTCTCCACTTTAACCTCATAATCACTGTTACATTTCAAATCTAATGTGCTTGTGTATAGAGCCAAAACAACAAGAAATGTGTCACTGTCCATGTGTCCAAATACTTTTGGACAACACTGTAGCCCAATTGAGTGCCTTTGATCACAGATTCATTATTAGTCAACCCGCAGACAACACAACCATTTTTTGGTTGGATAAGGTTCTTCAAACCATTGGTTTTTCTCTAAAGCCTGAGGGCCAACATTAAATCTGAATAAATGTGAACTATTGACAATACATGACTGCCCTCTAGTGGTCTATTATGGCATCCCTATTAAATCTACAATCAAGTATCTTGGTATTAAAATAACTAAAGACTGGAAAGAAATTGAGAGTCTGAATGTGAATACCAATATTGAATAATAATAAGTTAGTCTTTTCATACCAATATTGAATAATAATAAGTTAGTCTGCAGAGAGATATTTCTATTTTTGGTCGTGTTTTCTTAACAAAAATGGAAAGTTTGCATCTATCCTGCCTGCTCATTGGTGATTTCCAAAAAAAAACATAAAAAAGAATAAACCAAATTAACTTTGATTACATCTGGAAAAAAGAGTGCATTATATTAAAAATTGCATTGTTGTAAAGAATTATGCAAGTGGCGTTCTGCAAAACTGACCTTGACTGCATCAATGGTATACTTAAGGTAAATTGGTTGAGTTCCTTTTTACGGAATGGCAATAGCTTTTGGTTTTGTCTCCCCAGGAATACTGCATATGTAAATGTATTGGTGGTATTGATTTCCTTTTGTACTGTGATTTTTCCATTCAAAAACTGCCTATTAAGTCTTCCTTTCATCAACTGGTCTTACTCTACTGGAAACTAATCTTTAAACACATTTTCTCACCACAAGCACTTCAATTTGGAACAACAGATATGTTTTGTCCAGAAACAATGTTTTTACAATAACTGGATGTAAAGAGGTATATGGTCAATTACTCATCTTTTGGATTGCAGGGAGAATCTGCTTTCATATGATGACTTTTGCCTCAAGTACAATTTCCTCTGCAATCATAAACAATTTAATACAGTAATGAGTTCTGTTCCAACACCATTTATTACAATGATCAAAAACATGACTAACTATGCCATCGCTTCTTGTCAATGGTAAGGATTTTGCTAAGGGAAAAATCTCAAATAAGGTAATCTGTATCTATCTTACAAATGAAATGTACCCATTCATATCCAATGGAAATTAAATCTCCCGTATCTTCACAAAACAGAAAATGTTTCTTAAAGCACAACTGAACTTTGGTAGAACTTTGGGTTGTGTAGTTATGGCCATGATATGAGTCCAAATGGTGGTGAAATATGTTCAAAATATGTTGCTCTGTGCTCCCCTGGGGTGATAATCAAGAATAGGGTATTTGTCGCTCTCCATTCACTTCTATAGGACAGCTAAAACGGTCTTAAAATGACACTTCTAGCACAAACTAGAACAAAGCGGATTCTGTCAATATACGTAGGTGGGTTTCAAACATGAGTCTCCAGTATCAGAGCCTGTAACACTAACCACTAGCCTATAACACAGAGACATACGGATTTCAGTCAGATGGACAATATAGAGTGAAGTGGAATTGGATATTAGTGGTACCGAACCATGTCTGTTTACTGACCGCTGTTTAAGTATAATTTAAAAAGTTACCAGTTAATATTGTTAAATTCCTTAGCTTTAGCAATGAAAAGATGTTTTCATGTGAAAAGAACATTCTTATATGTTGAAAAGCATAACCTGTGCACATTCTTGTCGACATTAAATGTAACATAAGTGAACCGGTGTAACTGCATGAGCTGCATCCTCTGCACGAACGGCATCTCGCCGTTTCCGCTTCCGGGGGCATGTGATGTTTCAACCCTTTATTGGATACAAAGCTACCACGTGATTGTGCACTTTGAGACCGTTTTGCGCTCGCGTACATGTTACTGTTTATGTTATTTAACTTAGTAGCCTAGGGTGTGTCCCAATATTCTTCAATCCCCACCTCCCCACCCCCACTACCACTCCTCTACTACCCGGAAGTATGTGGAGGAAGGGAGGGGAGTAGGGGAGTGGAGGAGAGGAGCTGTGAACAAAATTGGGACAGCGAATCTGCTTCACCGTCATCAAAATTGCCGTCAACAAAAGTTGCCCTATCATAACTTTGACTGACGCCAAACCCACACATATTCCCAAAGCCAATCACAGATCCTCCACATGGTCAGCCCATTTAAAGCTGCAAAATGTATTTTAAGTTACAAGTGCAAGTAACCTATAGTTACTTCAGTGTAAACAAGCCTGTATTGTGGTTTGCGTCGAGACAGTAATTACCATGTAATCAGCAACATTAGATCAAAGTAAACATGTTGTAGTATAGGCTACGCAAACATAACAATTTACTGTAATTCCAGAATCCCGATGTCCGCGATGTCTGAACATACCGAGCGCTAATTCACCTATAGGCATAGGCTACTGTAATTTCTGAAATCAAATTTAAAAACGTCCTTTGGAATGGTTGAATAAATTCATTAATGCATATTCACATAGCTACTGAAATGGTAGCTGTCATGCTTAGGCTATATTCATGTAGGCCTACAGTCATGTTCGTTAATAAGCAATGTTAATGAGCAACGTTAAAGTGCAAGCAAATAAATAAAGCTTTTTCCCCGACTTAAATTGCCGAATTTTTATGTTGGATATGAACCACAAAAACGGACTGGCATCTTGTTATCCGTTGTAGGATGCTATGTCCTTTGTGTGCTAATAGCCTACTGAAGCACACACAATTTAGGCTAAATATCTTGCATTGGGGTATCATTATCTTGGGGAAATTCATATAAGGCATAGCGACGCATCATCACTGTTGCCTCTGTGGGCGTGAGCGCGATGATGTCACCCAAAAATGCGAAAAAAAACTTCCGCAGTAGCATACATCGATGTAGTCTATGCTTCGCCGGAGGGGAGGAAAAGCCACGTTTGAAGACGCTTCGCTGGTCTTCTACACTATTGGGACAGTGGAGGGAGGGAGGAACAAAAGATCGGTTTCCGGGGCATGGAGTTGAGGAGTGGTAGTGGAGGAGGAAAGGTTGCATTTTTCGACTATTGGGAGGCACCAAGGGGCCAAGACTGGGCTTTCGTTCTGAAGCTCACTTCCTGGTGCTGTTGCTCACTAGCGCCACTGCGGTGGCTCCAGCATAGGTCAATGGCAGAAATGTGGTCAAAATACTCAGTCAATAAATTTTTTACACAAAAAATTGAATTGCAATAGGTGCCTTTCCTTCATCTAATGCCTGTGCATGTGCTGATTTTTTAAAATATTGTGTCGTTTGGACAGGGTATTAACATTTGTTCAGGACCAATCAGAGGGACAGGTTGAGTCCTGGGATCACTAGCATAGATAGGTTCTATATGGTTCTCACTGCCAGGACCAATCAGAGGGACAGGTTGAGTCCTCTTCGGCTCCACGGAGCAGGCGCAGTTTGTACAAACGGGCGGCGAAAAAGACTTCCTAGCTTCAATTCAGTTTTTACGAGGCCGTGGAAAGGCAATGGGTGACGTCACAGTGGCTTTGTCCATATTTTTATACAGTCTATGGGAGGCACCCACAGTCGCCGCGCCGCATCCATCATGCACTGCGCGATCGCATCGCATTCTCTCCAAAGAAAATGAATAGAATGCGTCCGATCGATGTACCTCGCCGGTTTTGGTGAGAATGCACCTTAAGCAAGAGCTTGCGTATGTCCCGAATCTGCTTTGGCGTTTATGTTCCTTGCGTAGAGTATGTACCAGGCCTAAGAGAAGATTCATGAAAAAAAATACATTTTGATTCAATTTGTCATCATAATAGTAAAACAATAGCTACATCCTTTCCAATAAGTTTTATCTTTACACCAGTAGCGATAAAAAAAGTTAAATATCTATCCAAAATGGCATGGCATGAATAGCCTAAAAAAATAAATAAATTGATCAATGGCTTTCCTTTTCACTTTGACAGAACACAAACCTTTCATCAACATCACTTTTATATCTTCCAATTACTTGGTTGACAGGGTGTATTAAATTAATTATTTTATAGGATACTTCACAAATTATGTTGGTAACACAATAGGCCTACTTTCTACTGACATTCCATAGGCTACAGCTCTCCATTCATGTTTGGGAATTGAGAATTCCAATACAATTTAGCTTTAGGCATATTATAGGTTCCATGTAACCTCTAATAAATCAATCTGTACATGTTTTATCTGTGATGCTTTTACCATATTATGATTGAAGGCGTCAATCCTTCTAGAAACTACATGGCTTCGCCTGACCCCTCTTATTAGGGCCAACACATACCTTAAGCAAATACACAAACAGTCTTTCTTTTGCCGCATGACATTTGTGAAAGAGAAACCTGAGGAAAGCACACATCGAACAAGACAGTAGTTTTCTGTTGTTGTCTGCTATAGCGTCCCTCGCTGCAACGCTCTGATTTGTCTTTCACAAATGTCATGGCAAAAGAAATACTGTATTTGCGTGAGGTATGTTTCGGCCTATTGTTATACAGTCTATGGTTTCGTATAGTTCTGTGGTCCTAGCTTTCTCCAGTTTCTATGTCGCCTACGCTCTACCACTGAACTCAATGACATGGAATGGACGTAACCGCTTGCTTCTATCGCCGAAGTTGCAGCAACCAATATGGCGTCCAGTGCACCGCACCTCTCAGTTTCCCCATAGGCTATAATAGAGAAACTCCTGCCTTTTTATATCAAACTAAGCGGTTTACAGTCATATTTTCAACCCAGTAATACATATAAGAATACGAATCAATGCGTGATTTTACTTGACGCGACTCGATAACGAAGTTATAGCCTCCGTTGTTTCCGTTGTTTTACTCTCCGCGAGTCAACACGAGACTCTGGTTGGTCAAAATATGACTCAACATATGACTCTGATTCGCTGATTAGTGGGGACGCGAACAATTGATGAATAGCCTACAAGTAGCAAGTCGTAAAGTAGTTCGCACTTCCATGGTTACTGAACTGTGTAAGACTTGTGAACACAACCGATTCCCTTGGCAGTAAACGTAATCAAGCTGCTATGATATTGTGCTGTCACTTAATTTTGCTTGCCACTGTCCAGTAGCCTAGCTATATGTATTTAGATATATATAAAATATAGCTAGCTATATTTATTATATATATATATATATATATATATATCCAAACAACAGGAATATTCTCCTTAAAATAACTAAAAATAAACTAAATTGACGCAAGAGAAATGATCAGTTCAAAGATTTACAGTTCTTGAGCTGTCACTGACCTGTGGAATATATGTTGTAGCCTACACATCTTTTCAGTTTTTGTTCACATTTGTGCTGTATCAGCAAAGATATGAGACTCCTCATTTCTTGGCAATATTCTTCAAATAAAGCATACTCCTAAGTTGAAAGATTCTCTCTCACCCTTTTACTTTGTGGATCCTCAGAAATGAATACAATTACGTACAATGACTATATACTCTGGAAAATGGTCTAATCTGATATTCTTTTTCTTAATATTTTATTATTAACCTTTGGGTCATTTCAGCATTGGAGGACATCTTTTTTCTGTTGGACATTTTGATTAATAAAACTGAAATGGTACACAAATACATGAAAATAATAATTCATTCAACTTCTGTATGTTGTTCTTTCATATAGCACTCAATATTTGTCATCCTATTGTCTTTTTTAGATATTAAAAACATTTTGATTAATGAAACTGAAATGGTACACAAATACATGAAAATAATAATTCATTCAACTTCTGTATGTTGTTCTTTCATATAGCACTCAATATTTGTCATCATATTGTCTTTTTTAGTTATTAAAAACATTTTGTAAAGTCACAAGTCAAGCATGTCCCTGAGCTTAATCAAGACTTTGATTTACAACTTTCAATATAAAAAAGATTTTACTTAAAAAATTTTAAATAATTTAAATGTCCCCAAATTCCAGTCAACCCTGTTATAATGATGGGAAAAACTGCAGGAAATTATGGCATCACGCCTTGAGTGTTACAACCTTGAGGAATTTACATTATTTCTTCAAATAGATAAGACAGCGTGCAAGAAGAGGTTTTTGGCATAAGGGGACAAGCACAACTCATCACCCCTGTTAAGCTTAATTCATGCAGAAAAGAACATGGGTTTTGTAAAATGATATCTGTTAAAATGTAATAAAAATCTGATATGAATGCAATTATCTTTCCATTTGTTTCACCACATGGCTAGCTATAAGTTTTAGGGCACTCAACCCTGTTATTGTCAACCCAGTTAATTCTGTTATAACAGGGCTGACAAACAAGGTTGACGACATAGGACAGAGCACAGTAGTCCCTCCTGAGACACAAAAACTTAATTTGTCAGACATATTAATTTATTTGACCTTATTTACACACAGATTAGGAAAAAGGACCCTATCAAAACTATTTAATCATTAATACACTTGAATATCTAATATGAATTAATTTAAATGATTGTGTGACTATGTTAATGCGTGTTACAGGCAAAAAGAAACAGGAAGTAAAATATCAAAAAAGGAAAGTGAAAGGCTTCATTTAGGCCTATTTCATTTACAAATCAATGAGCTAGAAATGATTATGATTTTTAAAAAGAAAGAAAATATATAGGCAAAGAGTTTCAGTTGCTCAAGAAATCAGTTTCTCCTAGCAGCATACCTTAAGCTCATACTGCCCTAAACTAACAACAAAAATACATATAGCCTACTTACTTTGCAACACCACATTAATTCAGTATAACAATATTTTGTATTTATAAAGAACGTTCCGGAACAAATAACTTGTTATTTATGAAATATTAAATAAAAGATAATAGAGTTTAACACCTATTAATGCAAAACAATATTTTAATGGACAGATAATAGTTTTGAATAAAAAATATATGTTGTTTCAAAAATAGAAGTCTGGAAAAATTTAATTGTTGTACATATGAATGTAAAACAAATAAGCTATATTTTTCTTTTTCAAAATACAAAATGAGTTATTTATCAAATAGGGACTCGTTATATACTAGAAAAGGCTATTTTCTATCTCATTAATGCATTACTAGACATTTGCATTTGCAAAAGCAACGAGTAAAAAAAGGCAACCAGTATTATAGATTTGACTTCTTACTCTTCTACTATTCTCAAAAGGAAATATGTGGAGGGAGATAGGGGATTAATTTGCCGCCAGTTTAAAAAAAAAATCCAACTAACGTTCATGTTAGCGAACAGAAATAGCGAACAGAGTTGGATTTTGAGGTTTACAACCGTTATTATATATCTGCTACCTCCTTCTAAACCAACTGACAAGTATACGAAAAACATATTGTAAATCATATTTCAAACAATACACTGCCCTCGAAATATGTAGGCTATGTCTATGTATAAACTTTATTGCAGCGGCCTCAGACAAAAAACATTGATTGAACTGATGAACCCTTAAATGGTTTATGTATCCTGGGGGATACAAACATTTGACAGGCTGTGGGGAGGAGCAAGGAGTGGTTGGGCACTATTTCAGTATGAAACATTGAAGAGGGGCTTCTTACAAATACTTAGATCATGTGACTTCATATCAACACTCTGGGATCAACTTGTCATCCTTATCAAAAACTGTCATGGCGGCATGCAGTGAGGAGGACACTGACCGTGTGGTAAGTTTTGATATTTTTTAGTGTTTTTACAATTTTGGGGGGGATTTTTTTTTAGAAAATATTAATTTTCAAGGTTGACTTGATATGTTGTTGTTGAAAAATAAAGAATTACATTTGCACTATTTTGAGAATCAGTCATGAAATGTATGTATCCCCGAGGATACATTAACTGAATAGGGGTATAAAACAGGGATTATCACTAATGGGGCTGCTGATGTTTTGATGCCTGCAATGAATAGACAATCAATAATATTAACAATGGAATGCTATTTAAGAGTAAAATAAAGAGTAAATATAAAGTCAAAAAGTCAACCTTGAAAATTTATATTTTCGGGAAAAAAATCCCCCCCAAAATTGTAAAAAACACGAAAAAAATATCAAAACTTACCACAAGGTCAGTGTCCTCCTCACTGCATGCCCCCATGACAGTTTTTGATAAGGATGACAAGTTGGTTTTACTGTTTGTTCAAGGGTTAGATTTATAGTTGGGTGTAGGGTCTAACCCAAATGTTCAAAGCGAACATGAATTTAACTAATTTAACGTCAAAATGAATTTATTCAGAATTTGTACAGTAAAAATGAACAAAAAAAAACAGAAAAAAGTGTTTTAAAAGTGTTTTTAAAGTTCATGTTCATGTTAAAGTTCATGTGAAATTTATACCCTAAACGGTTTATGTATGCCGGGAGATACAAACTGTAAAATGAAAAATATAAATATTTTTTGGAATTTTTTTGGAATTTGTGTTATTTTAGACTAAATGTATTAGGAAATAACAATTAACTAATTTTCCTTACAGTTTTTAGGGTCTTGACCATTTAAGGGTTAACTGAAAAAATATCTCACTGAACTCCATGGGCACACTGCTCGCACCAACTACTTTACGCTGTATCGTAATTACATTTCGTTCAACTTTTTCATGTTGGTAGATGGTCTTTGTAGGCTCTTCATCATCACGTGTTCAGTACGACCAACCAGAGTCGAGTGTTGACTCGCGAAGAGTAAAACAACGGAAACAACGGAGGCTATAACTTCGTTATCGAGTCGCGTCAAGTAAAATCACGCATTGATTCGTATTCTTATATGTATTACGGGTATAACTGGGTTGAAAATATGACTGTAAACCGCTTAGTTTGATATAAAAAGGCAGGAGTTTCTCCATTATAGCCTATGGGGAAACTGAGTGGTGCGGTGCACTGGACGCCATATTGGTTGCTGCAACCCCTGGCTCCTCCCGCCTCTCCAGTTCTATATACGCTCTATGCGCTCTACGGGTGAATGAGTTGACTTTGGTTCTATGGTAAACGTAAAATATGCGACTAAACCGGAAGTATCCATTTGGACCTCGAATATGTCCTTGGATGAGCCAGACCCAGTGAATTTATTTTTACTAATTTATTGGAATATAATCGAGTAATATGTGGCTGTGATTGAAGTTGTACATTAATTATAATAAATGCATATATGTTCATGTTTGAATTTCTACATTTTATTTTCAAAGAATCACAATTTATCCTGGCATTATACATGGCAGTCCTGTTCAGTTCAGCGGGTCCTGAGTAAATGTCGCGTGCGTTCGTTTTGCGATTGTGATGTTGCTGTTTTGTGGTGATTTCAGTTTTCGTTTACACACATGGTTATATGTGCATGGTGTATTACACTGATGTAAATGTTTACAGATTTGTGTATGTTGTTACCATGATGCCCGGGGAGAACCATTCGAAATCGGCTGGAATTTCCTCCGATGTCACCAAAGGAGTATGTCAGAATTGTACAGTTTTACATCAGGTAAGTTAACTTGGGCAGCTAGCTTGTCATCCAGTTATCTAGGTAGCTAACGTTAGCTTACCAAATACTTATAGTATCAACGCAGCTAGCTAACGTTAAATTAATAATGGAGGGTGATGATGATGTGACATTCGTCTAGATAACAAGCAAACAAACAACCTAGCAAACCATGTTATACGTCTGGTGTGTTTTGATTTTGATGATCGTTAACGTTACTCTGACTAGCGTGTGTATGACCAACTGATTATACTCTCATTTACAGAACTTAAAGGAATACGTAGGGGCACTGCTGATATTGGAACGAAAGATCATTGACACAGAGTAAGTAACGGACGGTACTAGCTGGGACAAGTTGTGGCTAATCTGATGTATTGCTTAACGTAACAGTTAAGTTACATGCTCGCAGAAATTGCATAATTTAGCATTATATTTCAAGTTATTAACCAAAATAATGCGCGTAAAGATGCTGTGGTACTGGGGGAAGTTGTGAAGTAAGTTAGTTACATTTCCGCGCAAGTGTTGGGCAAACTGCACCCTGATGAATAGTGGTGCATTTTGTGTGGCTAGTATTATCCCAACTTCTGGACTAATTTACGCACGTGTTTTTGCTTGGGAAAAGTAAACTGGCATTAAGAGTTCGGATGAATGTAACAGCGCTTGCAAAGTTTCATGTGTCAGGGATTATCGTTACAATTCTAGGCTATCCTGTGAAAAACATAATTTCAGATTGTTGAAAGGCTCTTCGTTTTTAGCAGTTGAGATGGGTGATGTAAATGTCATACTGAACACTACAACTCAGCCTGCCACAATGGCCCTACCAAAAGCCAAACTCAAAAACCAAATCCCAGTTTACAACTGTCCTTGTACCATTTCCGCAAATGCAAGCCTTCAAAAAAAATTACATTATAATAGCAAAAAAACAATTGCAACCAATTTTCTGTGTTTTCACACTATCAGCTGCTTCTTTTCTCTCTGATGTATTTGATGGAGTCCTGTTTAACTCTTAAATGGTCCTGCTTTTTAGCCCCAGTCCCTTGTGTAACAAGTAGATTTTGGTCTGGACTGGAGTATATTTAATGGCTTGACATCCTTTCATTTAAAAAAAAATTGAATGAATAAATGAAAAATAACTTGTTTTTCTTGTTTTCTAGCCATTTGTTGACGGAATACCAGGAGAAATGTGATGATATCCTTTTCCTTTCATTATATTCAAGTAAAAAAAGAAAAAAGAAAAGATGTTCTGCATGTGGCTTTCATATGGTAGCTTTAGTAAATCTGTTTTTGACAAACATTTGCAAACATTCAAATTATTGTCCTGAAGTAAATACATATATTAAAGGATCTAGCTAAATGAGAAATGGTTTGCAAGTTAATATTCTGAAGTGATTAAATGGTGTTTCAGTAGAATGTATGTTTAGGTAGATTTCCTCTTTTTGTCACGTTTCCTTGACAAATTATTTACAGCTTCAGAAATCTCAAAGGTAAGAGATTGCAGCTTTCTTTGCTTTCAAGCACTTGTAGAATATCACTTATAAGACAGAATATACATTAAATATATATAATTATATGTATAGAAGTAAATCTGAGATGTTTAAGTGTCAACAAGATGGTAGCTCAGGCTTGGATATGTCTGTCACTTGCTATTATTATTAATGGGCTGTTAAGCAAGCTTAAATCAGGTATTACTCATTTCCTGTTCCTTATTAGCTTCCTATCTATTTATCTGGAGTCAGTAAATTGTGCTAGGTGATTTTGATTTCTCAAGGGATTTTCTGCCATGGTGGGGGTCCATTTAGTTTTAATATGGCTTATACACTGCCTGGCCAAAAAAAAAGTCAAAGTTGCACCAGTCATGCATAGTGCCCACTGTACAAGCCTCTGGAGGCAGTGTTATGATCTGGGGTTGCTTCAATTGGTCAAGTCTAGGCTCAGCAACGTCATGCAGCAATAAAATTAAGTCAGCTGAGTACCTGAATGTACTGAATGACCAGGTTATCCCATCAATGGGCATATTCCAGGACGACAATGCCAAGATTCATCGGGCTCAAATTGTGAAAGAGTGGTTCAGGGAGCATGAGGAATCATTTTCACACATGAATTGGCCACCAGAGTCCTGACCTTAACCCCATTGAAAGTCTTTGCGATGTGCTGGAGAAGACTTCACGGAGTGGTTTGACTCTCCCGTCGTCAATACAAGATCTCGGCCAAAAATGAATGCAAGTCTGGACGGAAATAAATGTTGTGACGTTGCATAAGGTTGTCGAAACAATGCCACGACGAGTGCGCGCCATAATCAAAGCTATAGGCGGTCCAACAAAATATTACAGTGTGCGACTTTTTTTTTGGCCGGGCAGTGTATATTCAGCTAGAGACAGTTTTAAGAGTTTTATTCTTGAATCAAGGTGGCACCAAATATTTTTTTTTCTCAGGGAGACCAGTAAGCTACATCAACAACTGGATGAGCTGTTGTTGAAAATGGTGCCATTAGAAAAGCAGAACGAGGAGTATGTGGCAATGCAATCTGAACTGGAAGAAAAGAATGTAGGTATCAAACCCAGCATATCAAAAAGTAGCATGTTTGAACATAAATGCATGCGTACAGTTACTGTACTGAGTAGTCTTTGATACAGTGACATTTTATTTGTCATCCATCTTTTCTGTCATATTTACAGAACTCCCTGAAAAACTATCAACGGACATCTGAGGAACTTGACAAACTGAAGGAAGACAGCACAAAGTTACTTGCTTCGTAAGAACATCCTATGAATGTTATTTTCAAGCATCTCATGCATTTTTCAATGGCTAAGTATCACCTATGTCTTTGTGATCCTCAGAAAGAAGAACCTTGAAAACCAGTTAAAAACATTTGAAGGTGAGTCATTAAACATGATTATGCTGTGGCCCTGTGAACTCCCTGATGTGGATTTGCATTGTAAGAGTTGTATCTGTGTGGCTTCTTTATTTAAGCAATGTCATCGAGGATAGGAACTGTTAAAGATGCAGTGTGCAACTTTTTTCAATCAAATATTGCTAAATGACTGATACATCTACTGTATAGCTAACACAGAATGGGATTTGGTGGGAGGAATTCAGCACATCAGGTTGTGTTTATGTGCGTTCCTGAACATTACATTTTAAATTTCTCTGTTTGGGCTAAATCACGGTTTATAAACAAAATTACATCACTGCGAGTGAAAAATTTAGGGGCGTGCACAAAGCATCTCAAATCGTGCTGCACTACATTGTCCAACAGTGAGAGCAAGCGACCTGCTCCCATAGAGCCACTGCCATCTTCAGCATCTGAGCCAAGGAAAAGGTAGTAGTCTAGGTAACTATTCAATTTATTTAGCTACCAACCGAGGTAGATATTTAAGTTAGCTCACAACTTGGTCTCAGAAACCATCTTTACATGTTACTTTTCTATTTCAAGTATTGAATAATATCAGATTGCAAAAGCGGTAACTTATCTAATTAGTGGCTGCTTAAAATAATAAAATGAAAAGTACATGTAGGGAAATATGTAAGTACTATGTATAAATTATGTTTTTTTTAGCTGTAAGGTTCCTCTCACATTCCTATTGTTATATGGATGCAGTAATTGCACCGTCTTGAGAGCTGAAGCATTTTCACAGCTAGCAATGAACTGACCACTTCTAAATCTGTGTTACCAAAATAATATCAATTATTTAGTTGTGGGATTGTATTGAGTGCATTTACTGCTGTTGGCAAGAGTTTTGTCTGGTTAGAAAATGCTTTCAAAAAGAATATAAAACTATTTCATCCTTTTTATGAATAATATTTCAGTAATGTAAGTAATATTATATTAGGAAGTTAGCAAAACTATCAGTTTTAATATCAAATCATGCAATTTGCATCCAATGTGTCATTATTCAAAAGGTGGTAATCAGTAGCTATCTAACAATAGAGTCAGATTTTACCATTTGTAACAGGATGTCACCATACATCTCAGAACCTTATAATACTGGTTGGAATAGGTAGAAACAAGTTCGATAAGCATCCCAGGAACTTTATTTTATAGGAATATCATTACATCTTTGAGTAAAATGCAAATGAATAGCATCCAAATTTGCCATGTTCACTGGGTAGGATTCAGATAAAATTCTGTCAATATTGTTTCCAACATCCGATGTATACCAAACTTTTCCCAGGTACAGATTCAAACATGCGGAATTCAAATAAATGTTTTAAATCCATCCAGGGACCACCAAAACCCTACAGCAGGCCCACCCCCACAACCACTATGTAGTAGAAGTTCTCTATGCTCCAGAAGTTTTAGGAAGATACATTGTGGAGCATAGCTTCTTCAACCTTTCAAATACATTCTCTGATATTATGGGGATGGTTATTTTCCCGTGTCCTGAGTAATGAGTTATTGAAGTATGTCATTTTCTGTTCAATTATCTATTAGGGTAGTACCTGTTTCTTACCAATAGATGCCGCTGTTTTGACTGTCCACTAGAATATAATTGGTACCTGTTTCTACCTATTCCTATCAGTATTATAAGGTTCTGAGACGTATGGTGTCATCCTGTTACAAATGGTAAAATCTGACTCAATAGGCTATTCAGTCAGGTAAAAACATAACATTGACATAAATGTAGTCAGTCTAACATTACCTGATGTCCAAACTGATATCACCATTTTCTAAATCTAAGGTTTGCTATCCTTTCTTGTTATTTCAGGAAGATACAGTTGAGGTCGGAATGACTTAGGTTGAAGTCATTAAAACTCATTTTTAACCACTCCACAGATTTCATGTTAGCAAACTATAGTGTTGGCAAGTCAGTTAGGACATCTACTTTGTGCATGACACAAGTCATTTTTCCAACAATTGTTTACATACAGATTATTTCACTTTTAATTCACTATATCACAATTCCAGTGGGTCAGAAGTTTACATACACTAAGTTGAGTGTGCCTTTACATTTTTTAATTTTTAATATTTGGTCGCATATCCTTTGCATGCCATGACTTCCTGATGTCTGTGACCCAACAACATCAAAAGACTCTTGATATCTTATTTTCTGGTATTCTTACAAGCGATACTATAACGTCTCTGCATTTGAATGGTTTGGGGGGGGGGGGGGGGGGGGACTAGATTTAGCTGTAAATTACACTGGAACAGTATGGAAACACATGGTTGGCTAAATGGCTCTAAGTCATCAAGGGTCTGACGTATCAAACAGTAGATATGGATGGATAACTTGAAGGGTTTCTTCTCCTGACTTATTTTTCCATAGAGTTCAATCGGAACATTTGTCAGGAGAAACAACCCTTAAAGTGATCCATCCATATCTACTACATATCTGGCAGCAGAGTGATGGTTTGAGGCTCGTTTCATACCTCAGACCCTTGATGACTTACAGCATAATGTTCCAGCATAATTTACAGCTAAATCTAGTCCCACCCCCCAATTCCCATAGAGATCCATTAAAATGCAGAGACGTTATAATATCGCTTGTAAGAGTACCAGAAAATAAGATATCAAGAGTCTTTTGATGTTGTTGGGTCACAGACATCAGGAAGTCATGGCAGGCAAAGCCAAAGGATATGCGACCGAATATTAAAAATTAAAAAATTTAAAGGCACAGTCAACTTAGTGTATGTAAACAATTGTTGGAAAAATTACTTGTGTCGTGCACAAAGTAGATGTCCTAACTGACTTGCCAACACTATAGTTTGCTAACATGAAATCTGTGGAGTGGTTAAAAATGAGTTTTAATAACTTCAACCTAAGTATATGTAAACTTCCGACTTAAGCTGTACATGCCGTCAGGTTGTCCCAATACATCAGTCATGCCATTCTTTCCCTACATCAGTCAGGTCACTCTTGCAAACATTAAAAAAATTCCTAAGTAATGAAAATATTCCTAAATCATTAACAAAATGGACAAATTAATAATTTATCTCAGTATTTAAATATCAAATGAATTATTTTACTATTTTGTTCAAAATGTATTTATTTTAGCTTTGTTTTGGATTTATTGATTGATATTTTTGCATGCATGCTAATTGGACTATCCCTAATTTAAATAGTGAAGCTGGTTTGCCAATCCACCTCCAGTTGACAGACCAGTGAAAATTGTACATGGCTGTAGCTTTTTTAAAAACTGCTATAATCCAAACAAGAGAGGCATGCAACTGTGTTGAATTATACAAATGGCAACTGTTCATTATTAAGTAGAGCTAGGCTGACAGAAACTGCAATCGGTGCTCTATACAACTGGATAATGACCAAGCAGTCAGTAATGTAACATCTTTCACTCAGTGTGGTATGCAGCAATGTATCTCACCTAATCCGGTTTTGTTCAGGAACGCTGTATGCCATACATAGTTGCCATCACCTGCTGTGGCAGCTGTATTTTTGTTTTCATTTCTTGGTTTCTGCAAATCTGTTCATTTTGGTGGTGCTATTCAGTACTATCATAATTATGTGATAATGGCATATATTTCATTCAAGATTCCAGCATCAAGAAAGATTGTGAAGTTACACAACTGAAAAAGGATAAGAAAACATTGGAGGAAGATCTTCACAAAACTCAGGTATTCAATGTATTCAATTACTTTACAATACACAGTAATGTATTTTCAATTGTAATAGCAGATGCTCTATGTACAGTACAGTCCGTATGTATTTGGACAGTGACACAATATTTGTTGTTTTGGCTCTGAACTGCAGCACATTGGATTTGAAATGGATTAAGCTGTAATTACGCTGGAACAGTATGGAACGCATGGTTGGCGAAATGACTTAAGTCATCAAGGGTCTGAGCTATCAAACGAGCCTCTAACATCACTCTGCTGCCAGATATGCAGTAGCTGTGGATGGGTCACTTTAAGGGTTTCTTTTCCTGACTTATTTTTACATAGAGTTCAATAAGAAATTGATTCAGGAGAAACCATCCTGAACTGCACTGTATTTTAGCAGACACTGTAATCCAGAGCAATTTACTAAAGTGGAGAACTCATCAGTGTTTCTGTATTAATGATTATGTGGTTACAAAGTTTTTGGTTTCTGCAACTTTAAGGAGAAAAAACACTGTATTTTGGAATCAACTCTCACTGTCTGAATGTCCCTAATGTTTTTACAGAAAGATCTGGAAGAACTGGAGATAAAGAATCTGAAAGGTGGGTCTATGTACAATCTTCTAAATCAGAAATGTTGATACATATGCATGATCATCAGGTTTTTCTGAGCCAAATATGCTTATCTGAACGTCTTTATTTTGTTTGACCAGATTTAAGGAATGTACCTACTCAAACAGATTTTCCAGAAGAACCAAAAATTGATACAGGTAGGTAATCTATGCTGTTATATAAGAACATATCATTATGTAATTGTTATTTATACACAGTCTAGAGAATATCCAGCACTGCGTCAAGCCTAGGTTTGAGCACCTCCAGGGTCACTGCCTCTATTACATTGACAACTCTGTTTAAAAATCTAGGTCTTGAATTTAGCCTAGAATTTACCTTTAATTTACACATATGCCTCCTTGTTCTGCTGACAGAACTCAACCAATCAAAGACCCAAGTATCCTTGCCCTAAAACAACTCAATTGCAGGTGTTAAAATGTAAACCCATTTTAGCTTTTAGTGGTGAAAATCTGAAACAAATGTTTATTTACTATAAATCAGCTTTATTCACTCTCTGCTTTGGAGAGCTGTAGGTTATACAGGTTTTTGTTGTTACGCTGCACTTATTGGATTTATTACAAGTTGATTACAGTTAACTCACCTGGTTTTTTATCTTCGATCTGGTTTCTGATTTTATGGCAAAAAAAATACTAGCTGCCCTGTGCACCAAGGGCAAGAATGAGTACTGCTGTTCTAAACAAAATAAATTGCATTATGTTACATTTACTTCCTTGAGAATATTGGCTTTTGTCATGAAACATTTGTCCTTTATTTTTCAGCTAAAGTCAAACAGCTTTTTGAAGAACTTTGGATGTGCATAGATCCTCAGTCATCACAGGCTATCAACCAACTGCACTTTTCTGGTAATTGAAACCATATCAGTAGAATCTGGGGCATTAGGTTTGGTGGAATTATTATTTTTTTTGCATAAACAATATAAAAATGTATTTTTGTTTATATTTTTAAAAAAAAACTATTTTAAATAACTAACATTTCAGAACAAATTCTGTATTTACAAGGCTGTTGCCAAGATTAGTTTAGAGTCAATTTTCCCAGAGAGGTCCAGGGATTCCACAAGAGTTCCCAGAATAAGATGAAAGGAAAGAACATGCATGATCAAGAAATATAATACGTAGTTTCACTCTGTCACAATGTATTTGTCATGGCAGAGTGTAACCTCATTCCCGATCACTGTTGGTGACTATCGTATTGAAGCAGCAGGGATCCCAGCCACTCACTTATAGAAATCTGTCCACAGGCCTTCATTGTGTGTCATCAGATTATCGCAGTGACCCCTTGGAGCCTTGCAGTGAGTCTCTGCAAGGGACTGAAGGACTGCCTGAATCTACAAATGCTGGGAAAACCCGGAAGAGAAGGCGGGTATCAGGAGAGTCGCTGTATGGTAATACCTTGATTGAGAAAAAGACATCCCCTGGTGCATCACTGAACGGAAACCATGGGGAGGACATCAAGGAGATATTAGACCGCTTCAAGCCACTGCCTCCTCTTCTGTCTCCAGTGTGTTTCACCTCGCCTGAAGTAAGAAATGCTATAACATTTAGTATATTTTGTACTTTAGTATGCTGTCAGTTGAATTCTGAATCATTTTATTTAAAATTTTTCTGTGTGTTTGGAGTTTTGCAACAGGTCGTTTAATAATTAAAAGTTGGGATGCCTTCTGTCCAATTAGTTATTATATTGCATTGTGTTGGGTGTCACCCACTGGTTTCCATGGGTTCAGTACACAGTTCTGCTACACCCTTATCCCTCCTAGGCACAGGCCTCAAGGTCCTTATCTCTGATGGGTCCAGGACACTGGGCTCAGGGCCTGTATCCCGTCTGGGCAATAAACCACTTTTGCATTCCTTCCTTAGGTACATGGTAAATCAGTTTAAGGAATAAGCATAGCAATAGTAACACATGGTTAACCTCTATATGAACATTGGATAATGTGACGACTTCTATATTGCTATTTTGATTTTGTGTGTCTTATTTGCCTGTATTCTGTGTTACTCTCACCTGCAGGAAACACTGTTTGGAGATCTGTCCGAGTCCAGTGATGATGAGAAATTTGATGATGACCGTCAGGGTGTTGAATTATCCACAAGGGAGACCACTGACATGTCTGTGTTGTCCCAAGCTGAGAATGATGACATCCTGGAGTTTTCAGCTCCTTGTGACACACTCACACAAATGAGTGAAAATTCCAGCGACAAAGACATGAATATATCTCACTCAGAGATTCAAATCTGTGAACTAGAGAAGAAGTTTGAACATGCTGATGAAACCATAATGTGCACTTCGGATGAAGCTCTGGTGGATGGATTGTCTGGATCATCCCCTGGTTCTTTTGTTAAACAGACTGTGTTCAGCGGTGTATCAACAGACAGGTCTGAACATACTGGCAGCGTAAAAAACAAGGTCTCAGATGGTGAAGATATGGTGATTGAGGAAACCCCACAAAAGGAAAAGGAAATTCATGCTGTAGTTAGTTGCGAGAAGGTGTTGCCAATATTGCAGAACAAACATGCAGACAACCACCAAGTCAGTTGTGCCACTCCACACAGCGAATCAATTCTAGGACCGCAGTTATTCCCTCTTGGAGTGAACAGTGACACCTTTGGATGTAATAAAGATGTTGAGGTGCATTCAGAAACTCCAAAATGTTTTGATAATTTGATTCAAGGCTCTCTTTCAAACTCTTTCACTCAACTACAAGAGTCCAATGAAATTGAATATCAGAACCCCCCGAGTACTTTAAATGACACAACTAATGATGACACCAAATCTGAACCGACTTTGTCAAAAGACAGATCTGAATTAAATCCTGCTGATGGCCCAGAAGAAAGCATTTGTTTTTCTGAGGACAATTGTCATATTAATGCTAATTTGCTGGATTTAGTAGACAGCACTATGGTCTCAAAATCTCCACACTGTCCAAGTGATGGAATCAATCAACCCGGGGACCTATGCCCAGATTTACACTCAGAAATTTGTACTGGACCAGATGTCAATTTGACTCCACTGTCCGAACTTGTAACTACCAGTGAACTTCCCAGTGGAGCTGTGAATCCTACAGATGTGTTAAAGCCTTTGGAAATAATTCAGAATGGAGCTCTCTCTGAAGGGTCAAACCATATAACTGAACAGGTATTTACAGCAACGGAATGTGGGAAACCAAATGAAATGGATGTGAATACGCATGAAATGCAGGACTTGACACAAACATCCCAAATGCCTGACTTGAATTTACTGACCAGCCCGAGTAAAACCAGCTCAGTGAAGATTGATAACCTGATGAGCTGGATTCCATCTTGTAGTGACATAAAACCTCTTGGTTTAGAAGCTGACTCCACTCCTGCAGATATTCCAGCAGATGAGAACAAAATCAAAGGAAATGGCTCTAACGATCCTGAAAAATACAAAGAATCATCAGATGAACAGGAGAGTTTTGGACTGCAGCGGAAAGTTAAAACTGTCTACCAGCGTGCTGGAAACCAAGTATCGACTGAGAGTGAAAATGATTTAATAAAGCCTGAACAAGATTCTGTTGTAACTGATGAGGAGTCTGGAAAAAATCCAGGAACATTTTGTGAATCGCAGGAAAACCCTTCTCTTGACTCTTCTCTGGTTGAACTAGATTTGTCAACAAATGGTACACAGTTAGAGGTTAATTCAGATGGCATTCCAGTGGAGGAAACATTTACAGGAATGTTACAGTGTGAAAATAAAGTGTTGGATGGTTTTGAGGAGCCTTTAAAAGACAAAAGTAAAGAATGTGAAAGCAATATAAACCAGTCACAGAATATAATAGACCAAGTATGTAGTTTTTCTCCTAACTTCTCCTCAGAGCTGAAAGAAAAGCCATGTTCCCTGCAGGCAGATGACAGAACTGATGACAGCACAGCAAGCACAATAACAATGGCAGCAGACAAACCTGAGGATGTGAAGAATTGTTCCCTCGGCAATAGCCGAGACATTCCCACAGATGCTAATACTTTCAGTAATCCAGCAATTCCCAGCCGCAAACGGCTACATTCTGGTAATGGCCAGGAGAGAATTCATGATCTGAAAGACGAGCTCAAATTAACAAATCCTCCCATGCTAGCTACTGCCGATACTTCAACTCCAGCAAAATCTCCAGAATCTATAAGGAAAGTTCGCTCTGAATTAGGGCCACCACTCCCTCCTCTACTAAATCCACTGACTGTAACCCCTCCAAGATTTGGGACACATGAGTCAAAGACTCCTTGCAAATTGTACATTCCTTCATTAACAAATGAAGGAACTCAACTACAAGAGGCTACAATGGCACCACCAGAGTCACCAGACTCAGATGATTCAAATGTCAAGTCTCTTTCTTTATCCTTATCATCCTCTGGTGACACAAAACGAAGAAGAGTCATTTCTTCTCCACTGCAGTTCTGCGCAACAACTCCAAAACATGCTGTTCCTGTTCCCGGGAGGCTTCCACCCTCAGCATCAAATTCATCCAGCTCATCCCCTAGTGCTCCTCAGGAGAACTCTGTAACAATTCTAGACACGATGTATCCACAACTGTCTGCCCGGGCAAGGACTCTTAACATTCTGCGAAGGACTGTTAATCTCAATAGGTGTGCACCTGATACTGGAACGACAGCACCAGACTCTGTTGGTCAGATATCCCGATTTAAGGCTGTCAATTCCTCCACAGTATTTACTAAAACAGGACAATCTAATGAATGTGAAATTAGGTTTAACCAATCAATAGAAAACCATAGTCCATCCAAAGTTGGTTCACCAGCTCTTATAGGTCAATTTGGGAAAAAAACTGGAGTGAACGTGCTGTTGCCAAAAAGTGCAAAAGATCTAAAACAGGATAGTGATTCACCAATCCCTGCTGTGCCTCATGGGTCTCTTGCAAACCATAAGGAGGTTAATCGGGGGGAGTCTGCAGGGATCAGGGAGGATGGACAAGTGGGCAATGCAACCACCAGTGCACAAAATCTAATATTGGATGCATTAAAAAAGATTGAAACATCTTGTTTTGATTTGTTGCCTATAATTAAGAGCCATGTGTCCATCAAAATAATTTCAAAGGCACCAGTGTTGCGAGATGAAGAAAAGGAGGTCATCCATGAGTTCTGTGTGGTGAACAAGGTAGGTTATCTTTGCGTCTGGCTTTAAATTTTTATGTTGTTGCTGTGAATATCTGTGCTGTCACAAGCTAGTTAGTCTGTTTATATACTATAGAACTAAGTGGAATGGATTTATGAGTGAAACAAGTTTCATTTGTGGCATATTTTCCTTTTCAGCACTTAGCAGATAATCTGCTGTCTGCCATCCAAGCGAAGATAAAATCTGAGAAGAACACCCTCTGTGGAATCTACATCCAGGCCCTCTGCAGGGTCTACACTGGAATCTGTCGTCAAAGAGAAGACTGGGAAAGAGCCCATCTCTTTGCTTACAGTATCTTGAAAGAAGGTGGGCCAAATTATTGTTTTGAAGTTGTACCCTGCGTTATTGCGCACTTGAGATATCAATCCTTTATTTTAATACGACTGACGTTTCGACGTCAACGACGTCTTCAGAGTCAAATGAAAAAATCATTTTCATTTGACTCTGAAGAAGACGTCGTTGACGTCGAAACGTCAAGAAATTATAATTTTTAACAAAACCACATGTGCCACAATTATTGGCACCCCTGCATTTAATACTTGGTACAACCTCCCTTTGCCAATTAAACAGCACTGAGTCTTCTCCCGTAACATCTAATAAGGTTAGCGAATACAGAGCAAGGAATCTGAGACCATTCCTCTTTACAGAATCTCTCCAGATCATCCAGAGTCCTCTTGTGCGCTCTCCTCTTCAGCTCAGCCCACAGGTTTTCAATGGGGTTTAGGTCAGGGGACTGAGATGGCCATGGCAGAAGCTTGAATTTGTGTTCAGTTAACCATTTTTGTGTTGATTTGGACGTACAGTTGAAGTCGGAGGTTTACATACACTTAGGTTGAAGTCATTAAAACTCATTTTTAACCACTCCACAGATTTCATATGAGCAAACTATAGTGTTGGCAAGTCAGTTAGGACATCTACTTTGTGCATGAAACAAATAATTTTTCCAAAAATTGTTTACACAGATTATTTCACTTTTAATTCACTATATCACAATTCCAGTGGGTCAGAAGTTTACATACACTAAGTTGACTGTGCCTTTAAACAGCTTAGAAAATTCCAGAAAATGATGTCATGGCTTTAGAAACTTCTGATAGGCTAATTGACATTTGAGTCAATTGGAGGTGTACTTGTGGATGTATTTTAAGGCCTAACTTCAAACTCAGTGCCTCTTTGCTTGACATCATGGGAAAATCAAAAGAAATAAGCCAAGACCTCAGAAAGAAAATTGTGGACCTCCACAAGTCTGGTTCATCGTTGGAACAATTTCCAAACGCCTGAACGTACCGCGTTTGTCTGTACAAACAGTAGTACGCAAGTATAAACACCATGGGACCACGCAGCCGTCATACCGCTCAGGCGCGTTCTGTCTACTAGAGATGAACGTGCTTTGGTGCGAAAAGTGCAAATCAATCCCAGAACAACAGCAAAGGACCTTGTGAAGATGCTGAAGGGAACTGAACAGGTACAAAAGTATCTATATCCACAGTAAAATGAGGCCTATATAACGACATAACCTGAAAGGCTGCTCAGCAAAGAAGAAGTCACTACTCAAAAACCACCATAGAAAAGCCAGACTACGGTTTGCAACTGCACATGGGGACAAAGATCTTACTTTTTGGAGAAATGTCCTCTGGTCTGATGAAACAAAAATTGAACTGTTTGGCCATAATGACCATCGTTATGTTTGGAGGAAAAAGTGTGAGGCTTGCAAGCCGAAGAACACCATCCCAACCGTGAAGCACGGGGGTGGCAGCATCATGTTGTGGGGGTGCTTTGCTGCAGGAGGGACTGGTGCACTTCATAAAATAGATGGCATCATGAGCAAGGAAAATTATGTGGATATACTGAAGCAACATCTCAAGACATCAGCCAGGAAGTTAAAGCTTGGTCGCAAATGGCTCTTCCAAATGGACAATGACCCAAAGCATACTTCCAAAGTTGTGGAAAAATGGCTTAAGGACAACAAAGTCAAGGTATTGGAGTGGCCATTACAAAGTCCTGACCTCAATCCAATTGAAAATCTTTGGGCAGAACTGAAAAGGCGTGTGTGAGCAAGGAGGCCTACAAACCTGACTCAGTTACACCAGTTCTGTCAGGAGGAATGGGCCAAAATTCCAGCAACTTATTGTGCGAAGCTTGTGGAAGGCTACTCGAAACATTTGACCCAAGTTAAAAAATTTGAAGGCAATGCTACCAAATACTAACAGAGTGTATGTAAACTTCTGACCCACTGGGAATGTGATGAAAGAGATAAAAGCTGAAATAAATCATTCTTTCTACTATTATTCTGACATTTCACATTCTTAAAATAAACTCTTGATCCTAACTGACCTAAGACAGGGAATGTTTACGAGGATTAAATGTGAGGAATTGTGAAAAACTGAGTTTAAATGGATTTGGCTAAGGTGTATGTAAACTTTCGACTTCAACTGTATGTTTTGGATCATTGTCCTGCTGGAAGATCCAACGACGACCCAGTTTTAGTTTTCTGGCAGAGGCAGCCAAATTCAGATTAAAAAATTCCTGGTATTTCATGGAGTTCATGATGCCATGTACCCTAACAAGGTTCCCAGGGCCTTTGGAGGAAAAACAGCCCCACAACATCACGGAACCTCCACCATACTTAACAGTGGGGATCAGGTTATTTTCGGTATAGCCATCCTTCTTTTTACGCCAAACTCACCTTGAGTGTTGGTTGCCGAAAAACTCAATTTTCGTTTCATCTGACCATAGAACATGGTTCCAGTCAAAGTTCCAGTAGCGTTTAGCAAACTCTAGGCGTTTACGTTTGTGGTGAAATGACAGGAAAGGCTTTTTTCTGGCATGCCTTCCAAATAATTTGTTGCATGGAGGTGACGTCTAATGGTAGCTTTGGAGACTTGATGACCCCTAGATACTACTTTCCTCTGTAATTCTCCAACAGTGATCCTTGGGGAATTTTTTGCCTCTCTTACTATCCTCCTCACTGTGCTTGGGGGCAAAATAAACGTAGGTCCTCTTCCAGGCAAGTTTGTAACAGTTCCAGTTGCTTTGAACTTTTAAAGTAATTCCCCTAACGATAGATATGGGCATTTTCAGGTGAGTAGCTATTTTTTTATAGCCATTCCCTGACTTATGAAGTTCAACACACTTTTCCCTCATTTGATTTGTGTGTTCTCTTATCTTTCCCATGTTGATGTATGAATAAGGGAATATGGCCTCTGTGTCACCTCATATTTATACCCCAGTGAAACAGGAAGTCATGGATTACTGCTTGAAAGTTCCTAAACACTCTGATCAACTTTAAAAAGTAAAATATAAATGTAAAAAATGCTTCAGTTACATTTTGTTCATAATAATTTCTAGGGGTATTTCTTGATGAGGGATTTTTTTTCTCAGAATAAATTAACTTCTTAAAGGTTGGATTTTTCTAATTTTTTCAGTGTGAGATTAAGCTAATTCACCAAAAGGTGAATTTTTTATAACCGTTTTTACTCATCTTTACCAGGGGTTCCAATAATTGTGGAGGGCACTGTATACCTCCCCCAGTGTGTTGGCATCTAAAAAAAAACAACACATTTTTATACCTTCATTTTCTGCTTTTAGAATTGCAATAAATTGTGTTGTCTGTTAATCATTGTTGTTAAACTGTTTTAATATCATCATTTATTAATTTTTCTTTCGTGCAGATTTTGCAGACTCTGCAAAACTGATTCTGTTCATGGTGACAACGTGGTACAATGTCCTATCCCAAACGGGTGTGTTATGCAAGGCCATGCATGCCGTTCTGAGACTGAGGGCCCATCAGGAGGTGCTGTACTATTTAACCAGATATCTTGACTGGGAAAAGGTATGTCTGAACTCTTATTATTAAGTAGAACTTTTATTTTTAAAATAAAGAAATGTGCCCCTGGTCTAAGATAAAAGCAACTCATCATGAGTATGCACTGAATACGAGACATTTTTCCCCTTTTTTCATCACTTAGTGATCATTTATAGGCTTTTTGATATTAATTTATTTTAGTGTGTTTTTGATGGGCACAGACAATTTTTATGAGCAGTGAATGAAGGATTTTCTTAACACGTACAGTAGGGTTTGGCAATCGTCTCTATTTTCAGATCGTCCTATCGTCATCAGACATCGCTGATACCCGATCTCATCGTGCGGTTGGGGGGGGGGGGGGGGGTTGCTGCTCCAGCACTTATTTGTAATCATCTAAAAATGGCTCTTTTTAAAATGATCAACACATTGTCAATGTGACAAATGAAATTAATGCATCCCATCTTTGTACTGTGTTGCAGTTAGGCAATAGGCCTATCATCAATGTAGCATTCTGGCCTATCAATATGGCATTCTGTGCGGTGCTGAAGCAATAGGCTACATTGTATTAAATTTTTAAATCACAATCTTTCTGCTGCCAGACACCTACAGCCCAGCTGTATCATAGACTAATTGCAAAAAATTATAACCCAAAATACACATTGTATTTTGAGAGGCTGTTATGTTATAATGTTTATTCACAATTATAGACATAAATATCTTAACATAAATACTTCTTTCCTTCTCAATTCTCAAGTGGCGAAAGCTCTTCACTTCCAAAGAACAGAGGTATTAGGTGCAGCTGGCAATGGGGTAGTACTCAATTTCTGCGTGTCAAACCTTAGACAAGCTACTTATGGATTTAAATTGAAGCTAAAATTATGGCCACTGTGAAACAGAAGAGAGAACCTGCTGAAACCTCCTGAGGTTGAAAAGGGAGTGTCTGTAACAAAAATATTATGGTTTCTTTGTGTCCAATACAGTTATCCTATTAAAGTAAATAAAACAAGAAGACAAGTTCTGTATATTTTGATGAGTACGGAATTCGGGGAACCAACGGAGATCTCTATATTGTTCGCTCAAGCAAAATTAGAAGTAGGCTTCTGAGAGTCTGACTGAAGTGCGCATAGGAACTGCATGGCCAGTATAAGTGACAATATACAGTCAATAGTCAGCAACTGTTTTGTTGTTGTTTGTTTATTACAACAACTAGCAGATAAAGGTAGTTGCTAGCCTCAACTCAGTAACCAGCCTTTTGGCCAGGCGTCCAGCCCTTGGGGAACACCCTGCTGATTTGTTCCTTTCTGAAACTTTATGCCCAAGTTTTAGTTGGAAGCTCTATGGTTGAATTAAAATGTAGTGCCTGACCGAGGAATCTTGCAAAGAAAAATAGGTTTGATTTTTTTAATGAAATCATATTTCACAGACAAGCCATTCAACAAGTGGTGTGAATTACGGATTTATTGTGCTTTAACTATGCCCATCAGAAAAGGGGATTCAGAAGGGTTTATGACTGGTTATCATTTTCAACGGCTTTTTTAAAGCAACGGCTTTTTGTTGAAGCTATTAACTACTTTTCAAGGGTGCACATTTACAGAATAACCCTGAATCATAGCTCACAACACACTTGTTTGAACGTAACTTTATTTCTGTCATAGAATCCTCCATGTGACAGTGAGAAGATAATAAAAAGCACATTGATGGCGCTGAGAATGGGAGTGAATATGAAATTCCTTGAGCATGATCGGCACGGCGAAGATCTGAACCAGGCTGCATGGACATATATATTCACACTGGACCTCCTTTGTTCCCAGCAGCAATGGAAGTGGACTCATGACAATATAATATGGTAAATACAACTTGTACATGGTTCCGCATCATGCATTTGCATGTGTGCATTTGTTCACTATGTGTGCATATGTGTTTGTGGCTCTATATGTAGGTATACTGTATATTGAACTTACTTACCTTGAGAATGTCTCCATTTCCCCACAGCAAAGAACTGTGGCCCATAATGAACAGTTGGGTGACACATTCAAGGTCTAAACAGACACCCATTGCGGACATTTCGGTAGCAGCTGCTCTACGGTTAATTGGTAAGCCAACCAGCATTTTTTTTTTTTTTTTTTTTTTTTTTTTTAAACCAGTGCTGAACTATCAGATATGTCACAGGGCTCGAAATTAACTTTTTTACTTGGTAGCACTGGTGCTCCCAACTTCAAAAAGTTAGGAACACCAGCAAAGATTTAGGAGCACCCACGAAAATGTAAGGAGCACCAACAATATATATTTATTTATTTTATTGATAAAAAACGACAATATAACAGTACGGTGAAAGTAGCCTTAAAAACGCATGGTAGGCCACCACTGGGGCTTTACGCAATATCCTGGGGCCAGGATTTAAAATTTGGTTGCAAACGCACTGTTCAGTGGCGTCTCCTGAGCTGAAAAATGAAAAAAACTTCCCTTTAAACTGATTATTGGTCTTAATCATTTTTCAATCAGTTTCCTTGATTAACAATAGGCTACATCAGCGTTTAATTCACCAATTACTCAATGCCATCAAATGTAGCCGGTTCTCCTCAATTAGGCTAATAGGCAAGTAATAAAATTATTTTAACTTGCGTCGCAAAATTGTGCACATTTTAATCAACATTATAATTGTGGATACATTGCTCTTCGTTCTCCGCACTCTTAATTCCGAAAATTTTCATGGAAATTAAACTATCTTAAAGCTCAGCTTTTGTTAGATTATTTTTTTATTGCAGGTTGTGCTAAATAAAAAAAATAATCTAACAAAAGCTGAGCTTTAAGATCGTTTAATTTCCATGAATATTTTCGGAATTAAGAGTGCGGAGAACGAAGAGCACATGTATCCACAATTATAATGTTGACAATAATAATAATTATAATAATGTTGCACAATTTTGCGATGCAAGTTAAAATAATTGTATTATTTGCCTAATAGCCTAATTGAGGAGAACTGGCTACATTTGATGGCATTGAGTAATTGGTGAATTAAACGCTGATGTAGCCTATTGTTAATCAAGGAAACTGATTGAAAAATGATTAAGACCAATAATCAGTTTAAAGGTAAATTTTCCGCCCCCCCAATTTTCAGCTCAGGAGCCGCCACTGGCACTGTTACCTGCTATCTCCGTCCCACAGGCTAGTGCATTGCGCCGTTGTCATACCTAAGCCATTCAAAGTCCTTCAGCCACTCTCTCCGAAAAGTGTACGCCTTCTTCGCTGCTGGTGTACCCACGTCGCCATCGCCAACTGTTTCAGCAGCCACGGCGACATGTGTTACGTTTTTAGTAACGTTACTAAAAAATGCCGTAATCGTTCGCTTCATATTGTTAGCTTTCGATAACGCTAGCTAACGTTACCAATTTAGCTAGTTAGGTAACGTTAATAAATTGATAATAAACTTTTGTCTTCAGGTAACATTAGTTAACGCGTTAGCTCTCTGTGTCACGTAACAGTGGAGTGCCGTGAAAGGGAGTGATTGAAGGCCAATCTAAAATCAGCATTAAAGGTAAGTGTACTAACTAGCGAATGTACAGAGAAAGGGACGTTCGACTGGGGGGGAAAAAAAGAAGAAAAAAAAAAGGTCGCACCAGAACCATTATTTGCACTCGCACAAATGCTCCCAATTATATTTCGAAGTCGCACAGATTAAATTTCGGGAGCATATGCGACCAAAACGGTCGCAATTTCGAGCCCTGTGTCAGGTCAGTAAAAATAAACTTGATATAAGGACAGGGCCATCTTTTGGGGGGGGGCAACCGGTGCGACTGCCCCAGGCCCCGCACTTCACAGGGCCCTACGGTGAGAGGGGAAATTAATTTAAATAACAACCATTTCTTTTTTTTCTTTTTTATAAAATGATATTTATCTAAAATAGCCTATATATCTTCATGAAGCGCACCCATACACACGGAAATACATTTAGCCTAAATGGCGTTTTGGAAAGTTCACATTATGTGGGAAGTAGCTATAGGCTTACGTCCCTACACTGCTTAGCTACGTGCAGCTGTGAATTTTTCAAATTCGCTTAAAGTTTTTTTTTATTATTATTTTTTTTGAGTCGGGTGGCAACTGGCAAAGTGGCAAGCTCAAACAGCAGAGACCGAGACAAATTCAGAAAATAGGCTACAGCTCGGGAGCATAAAAAGAAACAAGAAAAATAAAAGATTCATTAAAATTGAAAGGTTCCTTGGATATATTCGTAAAGAAAAATGTGAAGGAGGAGAAGCAGGTCAATGCTGCTGAAGCAAGTGTGCTGCTCTTTGCAGAGTCACGGTGTTGAACACTATCTTTTTCATTGTAAAGAGAGGCAAAAGACAGGCAGAGTGTGGGATATCATTCAAGTGTCACAAAGCGAAGTGCAAGGTCTAACACTGCGACACAAGAAAATGACTCTGCAATGTTAACATGTCGAACACGTCTTCACAAACATTGTCATAAACGTAGGCCTACTATAATGGAAATAATGATTAGAATCATCCGGAGAAATATGCGTGAAAAAAATGCTGAATCAAATTGTGGTAGGTGCGACTTTTTGCGATGCATCACTTAATATGTTTATAAACTTTTATTTATATATCCCACCCTCTGCCTGCTTTTTACCTCTCTTTACAATAAAAAAGCTAGTGTTCAACATCGTGAACTTTTGCAATTATTTTATGGTCCACCTCAATCAATAGAACAATCTACAATTCATGGTTCACAGCTATGCCCGTACCACAACACACCGTATTATTGTTCTAATTTTAATTGGAGAAATTAAGCAAAAGTGTGGCGAGTTGTTATTGTTAATTACAATATTTAAATTCAAGGGCAGAGTAATGGCATAGCCTACTAATTCTTCAATTGGTTGGTTTGTGTGATGTCGTAGCCTTTAAATCCTTCGTTCATAGTTATATAATAGATACTATTTAAGCCTATGATGGGTTAGCTATGATGTTATCGCGTTAACAGCTGGGCCCTGCATAGGTTGACTCGCCCCGGGCCCCGCCCACCCTTGAGACTGCCCTGCATAAGGAAGTGGAGGTTGATTAAACATATTTAGTGGCATAGCAGTGTGGTGAAAATGGTGGTGGAATTTTAGGAATTTTCACTCAGAATTTTATAGAATTTTCTTGACAGGCCTACATGTTCTTATAACTGAATAACAGTATTTTGTCAATAAACTAGAACCATTGAACTGAAAAATTCCATTTTATTTTTCAGGGCGACTTGGGCAGATGGGCATTAAGGAGAAGTCTTTTGCGTCAGTCAAAAATGTTGCTAAAGTCATCAACAAGTTTGTGAGACACGGAAAAGGAGAAGGTATTTCTTAATGTTTATCTCAATTTTATCTTTTCAACTGTAAAAACATTCTGTCATAGAATTATAGTAGAAAAAATGACAAAATGAGAAAACAACAACTGAAAACAAAAGTAAAATGTAATCCGGAAGCCTTTGAAGGCACTTGTGCATGCTGTTATGCTGTAGTTCACCTTTAGGCACTGTGTATGCTGCTACGCTGTAGTTTAACTTTAGGCACTGTGTATGCTGCTACGCTGTAGTTTAACTTTAGGCACTATGTATGCTGCTACACTATAGTTTAACTTTAGGCACTGTGTAAGCTGCTACACTGTAGTTTAGGGACTGTGTATGCTGTTACGCTGTAGTTTAACTTTAGGCACTGTGTATGCTGCTACACTGTAGTTGCAGTTTACGCACTGTGTATGCTGTTACGCTGTAGTTTAACTTTAGCACTGTGTATGCTGCTACACTGTAGTTTACCTTTAGGCACTGTGTATGCTGCTGCACTGTGTATGCTGTTACGCTGCAGTTTAACTTTAGGCACTGTGTATGCTGCTACGCTGAAGTTTAACTTTAGGCACTGTGTATGCTGCTACACTGTAGTTTAACTTTAGGCACTGTGTATGCTGCTACGCTGAAGTTTAGGGACTGTGTATGCTGTTACGCTGTAGTTTAACTTTAGGCACTGTGTATGCTGCTACGCTGAAGTTTACGGACTGTATGCTGTTACGCTGTAGTTTAACTTTAGGCACTATGTATGCTGCTACACTGTAGTTTAACTTTAGGCACTGTGTATGCTGCTATACTGTAGTTTAACTTTAGGCACTGTGTATGCTGCTACACTGTAGTTTAACTTTAGGCACTGTGTAAGCTGCTACGCTGAAGTTTAGGGACGGTGTATGCTGTTACACTGTAGTTTAACTTTAGGCACTGTGTATGCTGCTACACTGTAGTTGCAGTTTACGCACTGTGTATGCTGTTACGCTGTAGTTTAACTTTAGGTAATGTGTATGCTGTTACGCTGCAGTTGAAATTTAGGAAGTGTGTATGCTGTTACGCTGTAGTTTAAATTTAGGCACTGTGTATGCTGCTGCACTGTGTATGCTGTTACGCTGCAGTTGAAATTTAGGAAGTGTGTATGTTGTTCCTCTCCAGTTTAAATTTAGGCAGTATGTATGCTATTGCTTTGTACTGTTTGTATGTCCCAATTTTTTTAAGCTATTGACCTGAAGTCCTGCACTTTGATATACAGAAATACTAGAGTAGCTTAGTATCTTCTGAATGCACACTGGACTGTGTAATAACCATTATAGGGGATACAGGTGGATATTAGACTGCAGTGAAGTGTATGGAATTGAGCTGGTGAGTAATTTATTACACTAGAGTATCTGGTGCCGTCTTAGTTTCTGGGCTCTTGAACGTTGTGGTACAGGATTTTTCTGTTAAATAGGTTTTAAACCATTTTACCTTTTATGGTAGTATCTAAGCAAATGCTGTGAACTGTTTGTACATACAAAGTTTGTTGACAAAAAAAGCTTGTTGTGTTTGTCTGCAGGTGTCCCCTGGTCAGTTCAGTTGGCAGCGGTCTACACGTCATATGACCTGTCGCCCAGCGACCCAAAGGAGGCCCTGGATGCCCTGGCAGCTTGGCGAGGGGAAACCTCACAGGCGGTGCCCCCAGCTGTCACCAGCTGCATCACGCAGATCGGTTCTGTGTGTCGCTACATCAAATCATGAAGCACGCCCCTCTGACAGGAAGAACTCATCTTTCAGGCATCGTTAATGCCAACATCCTTTTTGTCTGCTGCTATGTTATTTTCTGAAAGCTGCTGTCTCCCACCGTCTCTTATTCAGAATTAACAAAGGTTTTATTGTATATTGACCATGTGCTATATTTGTAAACCTTGCATGAAAAAAATCACTTTAGTGTACATAATTGCATTTCATTTTACATATTCAAATTAATCATCAACTTTGTTTTTGATATCAAGTTTAAATGTATTTCTACATATATTTTTGTTAATAAATAATTAAAAATGTTTACAAATTATCTTGTTTTTCTTATGTTTTAGCAGAACCCCTACTGCTTCTCATGGGTTAAATGCATAATGTTTGAGAAGTTGCCTTTAATATAAAATTTTTAGATGTAGAAGAGATACAGGAACCATAGATGCAAAACAACCTCATATCATCAAAGATTCACCTCCGTATTTCACCATAGATATGACCTCAACATGACCATCCTACTTCCAATGCCAAACCTCGTGTACCTGGTCAAAAAGCTTCTGAACCAAGGACTTTTCAAAGTTAAGCATTGTTTATCCTTTGAACCCATCTCTAAAACCAATGGTGATTGAGCAAACTACAAACCACAGTAATCCAAGAATGACCAGCCTGCCAAGCAGCTGACAGCAATATAAACCAACATCACCAGAATCACCCCTTTCTCGGAAGAACAGATTATTATTATTGTTAAATCATGGGTGTTGCTACAAGATGGCAATCATAATAAGGTCTACCATGCATTTGTACATTTATTAAAGAGAACAAACCATTGTCCATCAACCACATTGATTCATATTTTAATTGGCTCTTCCCAATTAAAGGTGTATCTATGCAAACCCCAACCAAGACAAAACTGCATAGCATCTTAGCGCAGTTGGAACTTGAGATATCAATACAAGAGCAGGAGTTGTACGTTGCAATGCAGTTGTGCTTTTTCTCAACTAAACTATAAAAATAAAAAGCATATTTGCAGTGTGAATTAAAATGCTTACCATTCATTAATAGGTGCCTAGATAACCATAGAAATCGATTCCAAGATATCTTGGGGAGACGAAAGTATAGTTATATACAGCCATTCACTGAGAAGTGTGGGTACCAGTGCCCAATTTATGGATTAAAGGCCAGTTTTCTCATGTGAGGATGTGCTCCATGGTCTGGAAAACTGCTCCATAGCCTGGAAAACTGACGGTGCCCCACAAAGTGACTAGTCATTCAGGCCCTGCAGTCTTCCAGCTGCAAATGAAGTATTCTCTGCACAACTGTTGGACTGTGGTCCAAAATGAAGTGTGGGCTGGTAGCAGGAACATTGGATGAGAGCACATACCCGGGCTGTGTCCGAATCCGCACCCTTCCATACTATTAGGCTCGTTGAGTAGACAGGACAAAAAAGTCGGTATAGTATACTTTAAACCCTGTATGATACATTTATTTCCAGGGTTTTGCTGAGTATATTCGGGAGCACACTTTTCAAGAAGTACACAATGATTTTGGTCACATAAACATGGCGCAAAGCTTCATTTTAAAAAATGAGGTGTAGCTTCGCTGACGTTTTCCTTCAAATACAACAAAAATAACAGGTGGCGTGGCCGCACAAGGGTGGGACGTCTTACAACACTTCCACAGTATGGTTGGAAAATTTCTGCCAGTGTACTGTACGCAGGAGACAGGGCTCAATAGATAGGGCTCTGATTCGGACACAGCCCTGCACTCTTCTAAACACAGGAAGTTGCAGATTTAGCGTTCATCTGCATGAAGAAATCACATCTTTCAGCACATCATCACAAGAAACTAGTGAATGCAGTGATTTTAATCAAAACAGGAAAAGATGCACAATGTATGTTAAATAGTGTTTTAATGGAATTCTTCAGTTCTTAAATTGTGTGATACAAGGTATGGATGGTATTAAACCACAAATAGGAAACCAAGCTGCAGCTGAAAACAGACTAAACTGTTCCATATCTGGCCCCAAAGATTATAAATGTGAGAAAACATTTAAATAGAGCATGGCAAAATTCACCAAAAAAAGGATTTGTAGGCTGTGCTAATTTGTAGGCTCTACCAATGGTATTTCCCAACTCCAGACTTCACTTTTTCTTTCCAGTTAAATTTGGATGAGACCATACAAAAGCAACGATATACTGGACATTGTTTTTAACAGGAAGAGAAACCAAAAACAGTGCAAGGGGGATACTTGTGCATATATTAGAAGGTCAGTGAAGTTTTTAGCTTAAGTAAGCCTATGTCCCTGGGGCGCTCCCACTAGGGGTAGTTGGGTTGATTTTGTGGCTGTACTTGAGAGCCTGCAGGATAGCCAATCTGCCCTAGGTTTTCAAAGGGGACATAGGGCATGCTGTACTGGCCATAGCCAAAGGGGCTCCAACCCATGGGCATCGGGAAGAACCTGCATGAATGAGAACACTCATTATCAAAGTGATCTGTGAACTGCATATCTGCCAATAATGAGTTTTGTCAGCTAATACAAAATCTTTTCACATATCTTAAACAGCAGCAATATTACAATGGTGTGAAGCAGTGTAAGCTAATAAAATAATTTCAAAGTAAAATGTACCGTACTATGTACTATGACTAAATATGGTTCTGTGAAAGGAGTATGATGGATAATGGTTGAAAGGTGAACTAATACTCTGATGGCAGATGAGAAATTATATTACTGAAAAGTCAAATTGTTTGTGCCTATGGCAGATGATGTCAAATGCTACGTGCTCTCGTGCTATACATATCCTTGGAGGACCCAGCCTGTAAAGCCTACAAAGTGCCAAACTCTCTCCTCACAACTCTGCAGGGGTAATCATCCCATGGACTGCCAGTGGTCATCAGTGTAGTTACATGGAATGGGCACAAATGTACATATGGTTCTATGAACCAAGGGTGACTGTAAGCACCGTCAATCTGGCTCTTCAGCTTGACTCCAAGAACAAGGTGGCAACTGGCACAGGGCATATTGTATATAGTACTGGCATTACTCTGGTACAAACATGTTTTGGTAAGGAAGTTCTCAATAACTGTCTCAGAGCAAAGATCAATTCACGTATTGACTGCTAGTGTCCATCTGAGGAGTGAAACATAACTTGATGATTATGCACAGATTTATATGTGCTCCTTGACAGCCCACGAGATAGAGCACGAGGGAGAACTTATGCATAAGGGTCATTTCAGTCTCAGAAAGGTTTCACTGTCTTGTTTGTAGAGTGAGTAAGAGTGCTTACCCAGGGTATCCCTGATATGTTGGGTATGGAGGCCCTTGTGCTTGCGATATCAACCCAGGCGTTCCCACAGATGGGGTGGAGCTGGTCTGCGCTGGGGCGGTGCTGGAGGGTGGGGCAGAATTGGCTGCCTGCAGGATGGATGGTGGTGGAGGCCTGGCTGGGGGGATGGGCTTGTTCTGTGGCAGCAAGACACAAAAATGAACTCCACATGAAAGAAAACTACACATTACAGAATACACAGTAAGTACAGGGTGAACTTGAAACCAGCCAATTGTACCCTATCTAATTCAATTTCCCATGTAGCTTGAGAATTCGCCACTACAACCCGGTAGTAGGAAAGAGGTCGCCACGCCCTCTTCAGGCCGTGACTCCTCAGGCTCCTGGCCGTGATTCCAGCTCACCCAAGGCTATTTTGTGTGCGACGATTCTCCCCCAAGGCACCGGCCATATTCGGATCTGGCAGGACCGGGGATCAAACCCCCGATCCTCAGGGCGCAACTGCAGACTGAAAGTCTGCGCCTTAGACCACGGCGCTCGGATCATTATTTTGTATAATAACATTGTATTAAAGGCAGACTAATTTTGGTTGCTTAAAAACATGCTAATTGCTTACAACGAGCAAAAAGACAAAGATATGGTACTATAGTATAGAATTATTATCCTAATAAAAATAACGATAGATCCTCATGAAAAGCACTTCAAAAGTTAAAATAAGTGTCGGACCGACGCTACTTCCTTATTCATCTTCAATCTTCCGCATTTCTTTATTTTTCTTTGTTTATAATTACATTATATTACATTACAGTCATTTAGCAGACGCATTTATCCAAAGCGACATACAATAAGTGCATACAGAAACGTCATCGAAGTAACTACAGAAAAGATAAGACAAAGCACATCCTTCCCATAACATAGCAGCTATCCCTAGTAATGAACATTGAATGTAGTTCACAGTAAGCTGTGGGTAAATCAGCTATACTACAATTCTATTCTAAATACTATTATAAACTATAACAAACAGACAAAGAAAACACAGGGAACAAGTAACATGAGAGATCCTAGATTAGTATGTCAGTCAAGGTGGAGTCTGAAGAGGTGCGTCTTCCGACGGAACGCAGGCAGGGTTGGAGTAGAACGTAGAGGAATGGGGAGTTCATTCCACCACTGAGGAGCTAGGGTGGAAAAGCTCCGCAGTCGGGACGAGCGAGAGCCGTTGACACGGAGGGGGGGAAGTGCGAGTCACTCTGCTGTAGAGGAGCGAAGTGGTCGAGCGGGGTACATAGTTCTGGATTAAGTCCTGCAGGTAGGCGGGGCCTGTCCTATTGGCTGCAGTGTAGGCCAGGGTCAGAACTTTGAACCTGATCCTAGCTGCAACTGGCAGCCAGTGGAGTGACCTCAGCAGGGAAGTGACATGCGAAAATTTCGGGAGGTTGAACACAAGCCAGGCAGCTGCGTTCTGGAACAGTTGAAGAGGCAGAATGGCGCAGGCTGGTAGGCTTGCGAGCAGGGAGTTGCAGTAGTCCAGGCGTGAGGTGACCATGGTCTGGACAAGAAGCTGGGTGGAGTAGGTGGTCAGGTACGGTTAAATCCTCTTGATGTTGTACAGGAGGAACCTGCAGGACCGTGCCGTCGCCCTGATGTGCTCTTTGAAGCCCAGCTGGTCGTTCAGGACCACCCCCAGGTTCCGTGCAGAGCGGGAGGCAGTGGTGGGGAGGTCTTGTATGGCATGAAGAGGAGTTCTGTCTTGTCAAGGTTGAGCTTCAGGTGATGGGTAGCCATCCACTCAGAGATGGCTATATTTTAACCCCTTTGAGCAGATGGCTATAATATAATTTATTGATCTTTTTAGTAGTTCTTGCGCAGCTCATCATCATGGAAACAAATTCATTACTCGCTCATTTTTACTTGGTGCTCACTCGTCAGATAATATATTGAAAAGAATAGTTAGCTAACATTTTGCCAAATAAACCATGTCTTGGAAATGGTTTTGTCCTATTGCATTGTGGCTGGTTACAGTAAAAAAAACAATGAGAACTAATCCACTGAAGTACTTAGTTGCTATGCATGTCATTTTCGTCAATTAGCAACCAAAATTACTGAGTGGGTCTTTAATAATATGACAAAATTACTGACACATACAGTCATGTGTAAAAAGTAAGTACACCCTCAAAAGGTAGTCAGTTTTTTGACATATCTGTACACAAGTTTATTTTATTTTAACCCTTTCGCGCAGATGGCAAATTTGGTCAATTATCACCTAAAAGTCGGACGTTTACATACACTTAGGTTGAAGTCATTAAAACTAATTTTTAACCACTCCACAGATTTCATGTTAGCAAACTATAGTGTTGGGCAAGTCAGTTAGGACATCTACTTTGTGCATGACGAAAGTAATATTTCCAACAATTGTTTACATACAGATTATTTCACTTTTAATTCACTATATCACAATTCCAGCGGGTCAGAAGTTAACATACACTATAACATTGACTGTGCCTTTGAATTTTTTATATTTGGTCGCATATCCTTTGCATGCCATGATTTCCTGATGTCTGTGACCCAACAACATCAAAAGACTCTTGATATCTTATTTTCTGGTACAAGCGATACTATAACATCTCTACATTTGAATGGATCTCTATGGGAATTGGGGGATGGGACTAGATTTAGCTGTAAATTACACTGGAACAGTATGGAAACAACATGGTTGGCTAAATGGCTCTAAGTCATCAAGGGTCTGACGTATCAAACAAGCCTTAAATGATCACTCTGCTGCCAGAAATACAGTAGATATGGATGGATAACCTGAAGGGTTTCTTCTCCTCAATAGTTCAATAGGAAAATTTGTCAGGAGAAACAACCCTTAAATTGATCCATCCTTATCTACTGCATATCTGGCAACAGAGTGATGGTTTGAGGCTTGTTTGATACCTCAGACTTACAGCCATTTTACCAATCATGTATTCCATACTGTTCCAGCATAATTTACAGCTAAATCTAGTCCCACCCCCCAATTCCCATAGAGATTCATTCAAATGCACAGAGGTTATAGTATCGCTTGTAGGAGTACCGGAAAATAAGATATCAAGAGTCTTTTGATATTGTTGGCATGCAAAGGATATGCGACCAAATATAAAAAATGATTGAGTGAGGTTGAAATGTCTGTACTAAGTAAAGGTCTGTCTTTTTCTCCTACCAACCAATGTGATTTTTTTAAGGTAAAAGTGGACTCACTACATTCTGCTGCTTGGTGGAAAATGATCTTTCTGTTTTGGCGAATAAACATATTCGATACTGGAACAATTTAAATTCAGAAGAACACAAAGCCTTGAAAGATCTACAGCTTAATTCCAATTTGGTCATTCGCAGCGCCGACAAAGGCGGAGCAGTAGTTGTTATAGCTTTTGAACAATACGATAAGGGGATAAAAAAAAAAAAACTTTTGAATAAACAATTTTACTCACCTCTTTCTGCTAATCCAACAGAGCGTATAAAATGTGAAATTGACACTGCCATATAGAATGCTTTGTCTGCGGGTTGGATCACAAAAAATGAAAGGGATTTCTTAATTACCAAATACCCCATATGCCCGGTATTGTATGGCCTCCCACAAATTCACAAGTCTGTATCTGATCCTCCACTGCATCCTATAGTGTCAGGCAATGATAGCCTTACAGAACCTCTCTCACAATATGTTGACTTCTTTATTAAGAAATTGGTTCCTACCCTGCCTTTGTATATACGTAGGTGATACGTCTGATCTACTTAGGGCTATTGAAGGTGTTCATGTGAATCCAGCTACTATTCTAGCGTCACTAGATGTACAGAGTTTATACACCAACATTCCCCATAAAGGAGGTCTGGAGGCTCTGTCATACTACCTCTCCACACGCCCGGAAGGCTTATTACCCCCCTCAAGTTTCCTTATCACCCTTACGGAGATGGCACTCACTATGAACTATTTCCAATACAATGGCTGTTATTATTTACAGACTCAGGGTACTGCAATGGAAGCAGCATTTGCACCGAATTATGCTAATCTGTTCATGGGTCAGTGGGAAGAGAAATTTATCTATAATTCCACCAATCCCTTTCTCACCAAAATCTCCTTGTGGCATAGATACAGTCAAGCTGGAAAGTCTGCACACCCCTTTCACCTTCTCCACGTTTTATTACGTTACAGACATATTCTACAATAGATTGAGTTATTTTTTTGTGAAAACAGGTTTTTAGACATTTGTGCTAACTTATTAAAAATCAAAATGTAAAATATCATATGTACACAAGTGTGCACACCCTTTGATATGACACCCAAAAGTGAGCTGAGGTGCATTTTGTTTCCACTGATACTGCTTGAGATGTTTCTACAACTTAATTGGAGTCCACCTGTGATAAATTCAATTGATTGGACATGATTGGGGATTGCCAACACCTGCCTATATAAGGTCCCACTGTTGACAGTGCATGTCAGAGCAAACTCCAAGCCATGGGGTCAAAGGAATTATCTGCAGACCTCAGAAACAGGATTGTGTCAAGGCATAGATCTGGAGAAGGGTACGGAAAAATCTCTGCAGCTTTACAGGTCCCAAAGAGCACAGTGGCCACCATCATTCGTAAATGGAAGAAGTTTGGAACCACCAAGAATCTTCCAAGACCTGGCCGCCCGGCCAAACTGAGCAATCGGGGAAGATGGGCCTTGGCCAGGGAGGTGAGCAGGAACCCGAGGGCCACTCTGACAGAGCTCCAGCGTATCCTTGTGGAGATGGGAGAACCTTTCAGAAGATCAACCATCCAGGCAGCACTCCACCAATCAGGCCTTTATGGTAGAGTGGCCAGACGGAAGCCCCTCCTTAGTAAAAGGCATATCACAGCCCGCTTGGAGTTTGCCAAAAGGCACCTAGAGGACTCTCAAACCATGAGAATCAAGATTCTCTGGTCTGATGAAACCAAAATTGAACTTTTTGGCAGCGGGAATGGGGCAACTAGTCCTGATAGAGGGAAAGATGAATGCAGCTAAGTACACCGAGATCCTTGAAGAAAACCTGCTCCAGAGCGCTCTGGACCTCAGACTGGGGTGAAGGTTTACCTTCCAACATGACAACGACCAGAACCACACAGCCAAGAGAACAAAGGAGTGGCTTCGGAGAAAGTCTGTGCATGTCCTTGAGTGGCCCAGCCAGAGCCCAGACCTGAATACAATTGAACATCTGTGGAAAGAGCTGAAAATGGCTGTGTACCGACGCTCCCCATCCAACCTGACGGAGCTTGCAAGGATATGCCAAGAGGAATGGGCAAAAATGTCCAGAAACAAGTGTGCCAAGCTCGTAGCTTCTTTCCCAAGACACCTTGTAGCTGTAATCTCTGCCAAAGGTGCAGCAACCAAGTATTAGGCTAAGGGTGTGTACAGATATCTAACCCCTAAATAACCTATTTTTGTCAGTAAAATAAAATTGCATATTTTCTAAAAACCTGTTTTCACGTCGTCATTATTGGCTATTGTGTGTATATGTTTGAGGCAAAAAATGAACTCAATCTATTGTAGTATAAGTCTGTAACATAATAAAACGTGGAGAAGGTGAAAGGGGTGTGCAGACTTTCCGGCTTGACTGTATATTGATGACATACTGCTCGTGTGGGATGGTACTGTACATGAACTTGAGGATTTCTTGAGGTTTGTGAATTCTAGAAACAGTCATTTGTCTTTTACAGAGGAACATGGCGTGAGATCCATTAATTTTCTGGACCTGACTATTTTTAAAGGGGATGACAGTAAACTTGAATCTACCATCTTCCGTAAACCCTTAAGCAGAAATACTCTGTTAAGAGCAGATAGTAATCACCCCCGTCAACTGATACGTAATATACCGATCGGACAGTTCTTGCGCTTGAGACGCAACTGTAGCACGGATGCAGAATTTGAGAGCAACATCTGTCAGATGCGTAGCATATTTCTCCAGAGAGGCTACACTACAGTATTGTTGACGTTACCGCCGCCATACTGATAGGAAGTCCCTCCTTTATAAAAAGCCCAAGCGTGCTACCCCTCCTTGTATTTGCTTTTCCACTGAGTTCAATCCGGTCGCTGGAAGAGTTAAAAACATTGTCCGTAAACACTGGCCCATTCTCCAGGGTTCATAGCATGGTGAGTAGTCCGCAGACAAAACCCTCCTGGCTACCTACGCCCCCTAGAGGGTTCTATCGCTGTGGACATTGTGTCCATTGCTTTAACTCTAATGACATTAAAGTTTTCCGTCATCCACGTTCGGGCAAGGAATTCAAAATAACCACCTTCATTAATTGCAACACCACCCATGTAATATACATGTTGAAATGTACATGCTCCAAAATCTACATCGGTCAGACTAAGAGAGCCCTCAAACTGAGAATTGCTGAACACAAGACCGCGATCCGCTCCAAGAATATGGACTATTTTGGGGTATTGAGAGAGTCACGTTGTCATCCAGAGGTGGAGATATTATTAAGCAATTGCTCCGCAGAGAGGAGTACTGGATACATACACTTAATAGTGTGGAACCCAATGGGTTAAATGAGTCTCTGAATCTTTCATGTTTTTTTGTAATTTGTGTATAGGCTATTTGATTTTCATTATATATTGTTTATGCCATGCTCATAATAGGATATTATTCAGTTTATTTACCTATGACATTTGTGGTCTTCTCTCTACCCTCTTAAAGAATATAACATTATGTATGTGGAATCAATGACGAGATCTATTAGTCCCACACATGCGCACCTTACTATGTGTAATTGATGGGAGGGTATTTATATACCTCCCGGTGCTGGTCCTTTTGTTGAGCACCTATAGTCCTTTTTTACATAGCCGGCCTGTAGCGCGTTTGGGATTACCCCCTTTTTACATTAAAAATGATAACTTTATTCTACATGATGTTCCATGACTTGTATTCTTTGGTTTTATTTGGTTGGTTGTTGGTGTTTATTTTTATTTTCTCTTCTGCTTTTGTGATATATGTATTATTTGTGTCCAATTTTCTATTTATTTTTTTGTCCCCTTTTCCCTTTTACCCTTCGAGAGGTCTTTTTGTCCTCTCGCCAGGCCGTCATTGTAAATAGGAAATTGTTCTTAATTGACCTGCCTGGTTAAATAAAGGTTAAGTAAAAATTGTTAAACTGTCCAATATTTTTTGATGCCAGAAAATGGAGGGTGGGGGGGGGGGGAGCTATGTACGAAAGGTTCTATAATTTCTAAACGGTTCATCCAATATGGATGAAAATACCCTCAAATTAAAGCTGACAGTCTGCACTTCCACCTCATTGTCATTATATCCATTATATCAAGGTGCTAGAGTACAGAACCAAAATAACAAAAAATGTGCACTGTCCAATGAATTATGGTGCTCACTGTATATTCATATTTGTGGTATTAACATTTGTAATGTTATTAAAATATTACTGCCACATATTTCAATCCATATATATATATAAACGTGTAGCCAGCCCTCGAATACCAGTGTTTCCCTCAGCTCTGAAATATACTCATGATGGTCTGTGCCGGGGGGGTTTAAATACTGGGTAGAGCAGAGGAGTACATTAATGATTTGAGGAAGTGATGTCACAGAGACAGGGCAGCTCTGATGTTATAGTAAGAGTGGGTCTTACAAACACAGTCCTGGGTGCAGGAGTGGGCCTGCCTGGGGTGCTGGTGCTGGGCTGGTCAGTCCTGGCTGGGGGGAAGGAGGGCGCGCTAGGCTCCTGCACAAAAGTCTGCTGGATCTGCCTGCAGAAGGCAGACAAAGTGTATCACTCATCCATTCAAACCCCACCACCATCTCATACAGAATCACACCCCACTTTCTTCACATATACAGTCAGATACACAGCCATCACCCTCACATGATAACTCATCCAGATCACACCCACCATCTTCACACAAATAACCAGATACACACACACCACCTTCAGATAAGAGCCTGGAAAAAATTCACGAGGTCCTAATTAAGAATGACAGATGTAAGATTTAAAGATTTAAGTGTGTTGTACAAAAACTCCCCAGGCACTGAAGAGTAAACTGGGTTTAGCATTGCAATTGGTTGAGGATGCTGTAATGAGCTTAGCAAACAGTAAAATAACAGAGCCGATTAGCAGTCAAAGGTTCCACAGGTTGGCGATGCATCACCAAGACACGCTTTTCCACTGGATTTCTGCTGGAATTCACACATGCAGAAAGGAATAATGGTCAAGTTGCATGCACTGTGATTCATCTCACCAATGAGTAGCACACTCACTTCAGTAACTCGTCCCGCTCTGTATTGCGCGCAAAAAACAATGTCGCTGCAGTTGTTCTGGAATTTCAGTAGCATCACTGTGAAGTCGCCGTAGAACTGAGGGGGAGAGCAGAACCTTAATTTAAATATAAAACTGAACATGTATGTGATTATGATTATAACTTGATAAATGGACTCAAAATATGTATATCCACAGGTAGTTGTGTTTGCAATGGTCCTGTATGGCCCAGTTCATAAACTATCAATGCCAAAACTGGTTCCCGCCATGGGCACAGGCTGGGTATTCATAAAGAGCACCATGAGAGGCAGTTCTTTCTATTTCTCTGTATGTATTTGCTAGGCTATCTACATTAACAAGCTATCATAATGTCTTAAAGAGATAGTTCGGAATTTTGGACATAATGTCTCAATTACGACTTACCCATGATGTAGTTGATTGATGGAAACCATTTTCAGATAATTCCATGCTGTCCCTTCTTTTGGACATACACACATTGCTAATGCTAGCGCAACTCTATGGCAACCGGTAGCATCCACTACCAATTGCACTTAAACACTCCACAGTGCACCCAAAGCAAATAAAATGCGACGACAGTCTATCGGGGTAATTTTCAGTGATTATACCATCATTTTTCAAGTCAAACTATCGTTGAATCCTTTACTTTGTGCTCACCTAAATTCTCAGTGGAAGTACGGCGGCGGAGCTAGCTGTAGATTAGCCAGGGTATCTGCCTGTAGGCTATCTGCTGTACTCCATAGTCATCCTCCGTGAAATGGTCACTGCACACTTTTAACTTTTTTAGAGTCTCAATTGGTGACATCCAGCAAGAAGCCACAGCTGTTTTCTTTGTTGATCTTCCACTGGAAATCGGTGAAAACTTTGTGGTGCCGATTTTTTTGCATGATTTGAACAACCTTGAAATACACACCAAAATACCATCTTACCTGAACGTTAGCTAATAATACTACGAGTCTGATTCTTTCACATGCGCAATATTGTTTTTGGCCGGCACGACATACGACGGCAGAGCTATAGACTACTTTACGTTACCTACTAAACTAACGCCGTACTTCCACAGAGAATTTAGGTGAGCACAAAGTAAAGGATTCAACGATAGTTTGACTTGAAAAATGATGGTATAATCACTGAAAATAACCCCGATAGACTGTCGTCGTATTTTATTTGCTTTGGGTGCACTGTGGAGTGTTTAAGTGCATTTGGTAGTGGATGCTACTAGATACCTTAGAGTTGCGCTAGCATTAGCAATGTGTGTATGTCCAAAAGAAGGGACAGCATGGAATTATCTGAAAATGGTTTCTATCAATCAACTACATCATGGGTAAGTCGTAATTGAGACATTATGTCCAAAATTCCGAACTATCCCTTTAATTCTGAATCCTTCTTTGAATGGAACAGCTTTTTTGAAACTTGCAAACACAGAACATAGGGAGGCCTGGCAACATGTGCTGCCCAGCAACTGTCATAGTTCATTACTTATACCAATCATAGCTGAAGTTGGATTGTCGCAACGAGTGTATCTGATCTCAAAGTCAGCCATACAAACAGCCAAAGCAACATTCAGTACCATCTTTTTTTATATTCAGCTGGTGCAACCAGGAGATTTAAGATGTTCTTCAGTTACTGCTCCTTAAGCTCCTACTAAAGGACCTAGTTGTCTATGGACTAGGCTGGCCATGCCCACCTTCATACCCTCCCGCAGGTTGGTCGAAATCTCAATGTAACTGTCGTAAGCTGACGCCAGTTTCTTCATCACCTCCTCTCTCTCAATGGACTCTGAGCTTGACTGCTTCATACCGGAGAACTTCCGATGCATTGTCTGTCAGACGGAACAATACTCTATCAGATTATGAGGCAAAAACATTTTAACTATGAACAATGTTAGTCAGTAAACTTCCACACAAAGCAAGCAGTTGTCACGTAACCGTGATTTTCATATTGTGGAGGGAAAAGCCTACATTTTATTACAGAACCACATAATATGTATGTCCTCCTGACATTTTCCAGTTTAGCCTGGTAAAGTACACAATGTTCCATCATTTAGGCCACAAGCTGCATTCACCATTCACTTCCTCCCATTTTCCACCATTTTCACATATTCTGTGACTAAATTATATATATTACTGCAGTGAGAAAAGATGCCTCACACATGACTAAATTCATAACCTTGTTGGACAGTGTAGTAAAGCAGCCATGCAGTCTCACCATGGAACCCACCTGCATAGCAATGCAGTCTCACTGTGGTACCCACCTGCACAGCAATGCGGTCTCACCGTGGAACCCACCTGCACAGAAATGCGCTCTCACCGTGGAACCCACCTGCACGGCAATGCGGTCTCACTGTGGTACCCACCTGCACAGCAATGCGGTCTCACCGTGGTACCCACCTGCACAGCAATGCGGTCTCACTGTGGAACCCACCTGCACAGCAATGCGGTCTCACTGTGGTACCTACCTGCACAGCAATGCGGTCTCACTGTGGTACCCACCTGCACAGCAATGCAGTCTCACTGTGGTACCCACCTGCACAGCAATGCGGTCTCACTGTGGTACCCACCTGCACAGCCATGCAGTCTCACTGTGGTACCCACCTGCATAGCAATGCAGTCTCACTGTGGTACCCACCTGCACAGCAATGCGGTCTCACTGTGGAACCCAACTGCACAGCAATGCAGTCTCACTGTGGTACCCACCTGCACAGCAATGCAGTCTCACTGTGGTACCCACCTGCACAACCATGCAGTCTCACTGTGGTACCCACCTGCACAGCCATGCAGTCTCACTGTGGTACCCACCTGCACAGCCATGCAGTCTCACTGTGGTACCCACCTGCACAGCCATGCAGTCTCACTGTGGTACCCACCTGCACAACCATGCAGTCTCACTGTGGTACCCACCTGCACAGCCATGCAGTCTCACTGTGGTACCCACCTGCAGAGCCATGCAGTCTCACTGTGGTACCCACCTGCACAGCCATGCAGTCTCACTGTGGTACCCACCTGCACAGCCATGCAGTCTCACTGTGGTACCCACCTGCACAGCCATGCAGTCTCACTGTGGTACCCACCTGCACATTGGTCAGCAGCTCCTCCTGGGTCTTCAGGCTCTTTTGCACCTCCTGTGAGTATCCCCCGTAGGTGCTGTCCAGCTGACGAGCAGACAGCGCCTCCTCATTGATGGCGCCGCCCTGTGCCAGGGTGCTCAGGAATGTTCCAGTCATGTCAAACTGTGCCGATCTGATGCTGCTCTCAATTTGTTCTCGCTGTTTCTTCATTTTATCCAGCTGGGCCAGCAATGACCGCAGGCTACTCACCACCTAGGCAGAACACAGCCAATGGCATTAGAGAAAGCGCTTGTCTGTCTTATCCTACTTCCTGTCCTGCTTGGTCTACATATGACTTTAGCTTACTGCAGGAGTCTAGCTAACTGCATAAATTGAACCATCGTTTAAAATATAAATATAAATATAAACAACAGCTTTCATATATATTACATATATAAAGCTCACTCTTCAATTTGTCACAGAGTGTGTGAGCCTAAAAGACTGAATGTAGGTAACTGACTGGCTGGCTGGCTGTCTGTCTGATCCCCAACGTTGAAAAGCGCATGCGCAAATTTTGAGTGTTGAAAAGTACATTTTTGAGTAATGACGGTTTGCCAAAAAAAGTTTGTTAATGTTGAAAAGCGTATGCGTAAAGTTTTGAGTAATTACAGTAAAAAACTGTCTTCTTTGAAATGTATTTTTTGTGAAGGTTTAAATTCTGATTTAATGACAAATACTTTTATCATGAAATACTGTATTCCTGTTTATGTAATGCTCTACTGTGCAAGGGCAGAGGGGGGGAGAAGAGAAAGGAATGTTAAAGCACAACTGAAGTTTGGTAGAACTTTGGGTTGTGTAGTTACCTGGCCATGATATGAGTTCAAATAGTGGCAAAATGTGTTCACTAGTTGCTCTGTGCTCCCCTGGGGTGATAATCCAGAATAGGGTATTTGTCGCTTTCCATTCACTTCTATGGGGCAGATAAAACGGTCTCAAAATGCCACTTCTAGCACGTATATGACCGGGAAAGAAGCGGATTCTGTGAATACAAAAAAATAACCAGTCCTCGTACGTATTTTTTTCCTGTAATTAAAATGATTTATAAAGTACTATTTTCTTCAATGTTGTTCAATGTTGCTATCAGAAAAGACTACTAAAATGTCGGCAGGTCGGACCATAGATATATACTAGTACTAGGAACGTTTGCTTCAGTGGAAATTTGAACCAATGAGTGGTTTCTGACGCATCGGCGCATTAACGCTGTTTCTGGCACAAGAACATAGCATACCTCCCGGATCTACGTTCCAACTAAATACAAAAAAGCAAGAAAAGGGCCATTAAATAAAAATAAAAAAACAAGGACTGGTTATTGTTTGTATTGACAGAATCCACTTCTTTCGTGGTCGTATACGTGCTAGAAGTGTCATTTTGAGACCGTTTTAGCTGCCCCATAGAAATGAATGGAGAGCGACAAATACCCTATTCTGGATTATCACCCCAGGGGAGCACAGAGCAACTAACGAACATATTTCGCCACTATTTGGACTCACATCATGGCCAGGTAACTACACAACCCAAAGTTCTACCAAACTTCAGTTGTGCTTTAAAGGGATAGTTTGGAATTTTGGACATAATGTCTCAATTACGACTTACTCATGATGTAGTTGATTGATGGAAACCATTTTCAGCTAATTCCATGCTGTCCCTTCTTTTGGACATACACACGTTGCTAATGCTCGCGCAATTCTAAGGTAACCGGTAGCATCCACTACCAAACGCACGTAAAGAGATACTGCAGAGGCTTTTCTAAGGCCCTTTTTTCCGCTTCAATTTGAACTGAAACTCGTGAGTAGGTGTGGTCATATGACGATGATGCCACGTAGTCATATTATGAATATTCATACGGTCACGGAGAGCTGGAAGGGGGTTTCACGGAGTGAAAGGGTGTGTCTTGGTGAACTGACTCAGCCCCCTTCCAGCTCTCTCCTCACAACTAAATAAAATGGCTGTATTAGTTGAGCAACGTCTTCGTGAGGAGAGGACCCGGGATGTAACCGAATGGTAAAGCTAACGTTACCTAGCTCAGTTAGCTTGTTTGTCTGCCTAAAGTAACGTTACTATTGAATACATTCAAATACACAGCAAAACCCAGTCACACAGTAACGTTAGTATATTGAATATGGCTGGTTGTAGCGCCCTCATAACTTCACTTGGTCCGGAGAGAATTATCATTTATTAGCTAACATTATTCATAAATGATATAGCTAATATAACTAGCTATCTAAGTTACCAGTTTTCTCTGGACCAAACGGGGCTAAACTCACACACAATAGACTGCCTTGCATTACCTAACTTATCGATACATTCCGTCCGAGTTACTGACCAACTGGTTACTGGTTTTGCTAGGGCTACATCAAATGTATTATTGCTATCGTTTATTAGCTAACGTTACGTATTCATAAAAGATAGCTCACACAATAGGTTGCCTTCAACCCCACATTAGCTATTACCTATCAGTAATGTCAACCGTTTGCAAAAGCATTTTTGTTGTAGTTTGTACAGATAACTTGCATGTAAACAGAAACAAACTAATGTCCCAACAGGTGTGCTTGTGGCCACTGCTCTAACCTGTCCCCTCCAGAAAACCTATGTTGCCGTGAGGTTACTGAGGTAATGTTATGTCAGCGTAGTTATGAAGCGATTCTTGATTTGTCTAATACTGCTGTGCTGTAGTCGGGCATGCTTGGCCCAACTGTATAATAGTGGCCAATACATGTGCAATTACACAATGTCACAAATACAATGTAATAGGTATATTGTACTTAGCTGTTTTACTTAGCTGATGTAATGATTACAAAATTACATCCATCACTGTTGGGATGGCACCTGGCTTCAGCGACAGAGTTTTATAGAAGCCCATCTCAAAGCCAGTTAAATTGTGGTAGCAGTCCGGTGTGAAGTGCGCGTTGCACACTAGGGCTTTCTTCGGCAAGTCCGCGTGCTCTACACCGATAGCTTGAAGCCACTGGCTAAGTAGCGCTGGGTCTCTCGGCAGATTATGAAAGCTAGCAGAGCCGGTGGCGTTGCACCGAGGAACGATACATCTCTGACTCCTTGGCATAATGCAGGCAAGTTAGCTAAAGATACCAAGTAGTAAGACGTCGTATATGAATAACTGTAGCTCAATATAAGTAGTAATATTAACGTTAGCAATAATACAAAGCAATTCTCATTTGAACTTGAACTAGCTAATTAGCAGTACAAGGGTCTCAGTCTCAGAAGGAAAAAAAAAAAATCGTCGTTCTCTGCTTTTATACCACGTGCCCAGCCAAGACCCACCCCTAGGACCACCTCAAGTCCACCCATTTTTATGTTAAGGATTTCGTGACGTCACGAATCCCCGGAAGCCAGCATATTGGTAAGTCTACACAAAAACTCAGATAAAACCATTTTGACTAAACATTAAATTTTCGGACATAAACAGTTGTGTATGATCATAATCTAACTCAAAACATAGGTTTTCAACGGGAAAAGTCGGTTTTTGACTGCAGTATCACTTTAAACACTCCACAGTGCACCCAAAGCAAATAAAATATGACGACAGTCTGCCGGGTTATTTTGAGTGTTTATACCATCATTTTTGAAGTCCAACTATCGTTGAATCCTTTACTCTGTGCTGACCTATATTCTCTGTGGAAGTACGGCGGCGGAGCAAACGTCGCCATTGCAACTTGTTGCTCTTCTTTGTTCTTGTAGTCGACCAGTGCCCGCACTACATTTGTAGGTAACGTAAAGTATCGCTCCGCTGCCGAGAATATAGGTCAGCACAAAGTAAAGGATTCAACGATAGTTGGACTTCAAAAATGATGGTATAAACACTCAAAATAACCCCGATAGACTATCTGCGTTTGGTAATGGATGCTACCGGTTACCTTAGAGTTGCGCTAGCATTAGCAACGTGTGTATGTCCAAAAGAAGGGACAGCATGGAATTAGCTGAAAATGGTTTCCATCAATCAACTACATCATGGGTAAGTCTTAATTCCGAACTATCCCTTTAAGGTTGTTGTTGGTCCCAGGAAAACGGAAAGGATTAAAACCAAGAAAAGACCTAGCTGCCTTTTGTTATTGTCCAGAGAAATAACTAAATATAGCTATACGGATATAGTTAAAGGGTAATTCCACCCAAAAACAACATTAACCTTATTTAACAGATCAAGGCGCAACTAATTAAGTCTCTCTTTGTGGCTGGCCAAAACAAAATTCTGTACTGAGATATTTGAATATAAAGTTGAAAATTTGTTCTTGACGTAGGCTATACCTCTACCACTTCTTCGTTTTGAAAGACGACAGTGGCATCAAGTGGGTATTTAAATTACATAGGCACGTAGGAGGAGCCAGCGAGGGAATAAATTCTCCGTCTGTCACTTGTTCTTCTGAAGTGGGACACATCGTAGATCAAACTAGCTATCATTGCTATTTTATTATAATGCCAGAAAAAAATTGATAGGCTATGTTATTTCCTAAAGATGTTGGAAATAACGTAAAACTACACCAAAAAGGACTCGAGTGCTGTTGGTTACAGAGTGGAGCTCCTCCGGTATTCCCCGATTCCCTATTCCCCGATCTTCCTCTGCCTTATTGAATCACCCGGTAAGGAACCACTAACGTTACATTATGATCCATGACCATTAAGTAGACACTAGCTAGCTGACCATGATTGAACGGTTTCGCTCTGAGCATTCGATTACAGAAGCAATGTATTTTTTTTCTGGGCTAGTGTGTTAGCTATTGTTAGCAACGGGGTTCTTGGCATAAAACAAATTGGTTTTAAAATGTTTGCCGGCGCTGCGGTGGTACAACGGTAAGAGCGCCGACTTTCAGTCGGTGCAGTTGTGCTCCGAGGATCGGGGTTCGCGCCCCCGGTCCTGCCAGATCCGAGCATGGCCGGCGCCCTGTGGGAGCAGCAATTGGCGGCTGCTTCCCCCAATTCCCATAGAGAGCCATTCAAATGCAGAGGTTATAGTATCGCTTCTAAGAGTACCTGGAAATAAGATATCAGGAGTCTTTTGTTATCCTTTAATATAGAGTCATGATGGCATCACCTGTTTACCTGTGGAATACCTGTTTACCACAGAAGTTGTTTGAGAGAATGGCAAGAATGTGCAAGGCCGTTATCAAGGCAAAGGGTGGCTACTTTGAAGAATCTAAAATATATGACTTTTTTAAATTTGTTTAACACTTTTTTGGTCTTTGCATAATTTAATTTGTGTTATCTCATAGTTTTGATGTCTTTACTATTCCAAAATGCGGAAAACAGTAAAAATAACAGAAAAAAACCTTCTATGAGTAGGTGTGTCCAAACTTTTGACTGGTACTGTATATAGAAAAGTGTGGTGTGATTAATGTGTCGTTTCCATGTTTTTACCAACATCAGTGGGTTCGAGTTGCACTGGGAAAGTTTTTGCTTTGCTAGCAAACATAGCTAAAACGGCTAACAAGTAGCCTACAACAATGACGTTTTAACTTTTAATTGTTTATGTTTAATATTCTGTATCGGCATGTTGGTCGGTACAAAAGCATTCCATACTGAAAAACGGAGATCGGGGTTGATTTTCCGACATGGAACCAGGGTGCGTAGCCTAGCAAGAAGTGTTACAGACTTCTGGCTGGCTGGCTGGCAAATGTTTTCACGATACCTAACGTAGATAAATGAAGAGCCGTATTTCCCGTTTTTCTGGAGACTGAGCTAATGATGGTGGTATTTTCTCAGTATAACTGTTACATTAGTGGCTAACTTGCCAGCAAGTTATGTAGCCTCTCTCGTCTCTAACTTAGAAACACTGCAGTGCAAACAGGCACTGGCCTCTGCTTCTGTAACGTTATTCAGTGTGACTGGCGTTGTCTGACTCCGCCCATAAACTGTAAGCGCTCTTGGCCATTGTAGTTCACAGTAAAGCAGGTACCTGGTACATGCACAGTAGTTTGGGGCTATATCTCTGCTCTCACTACAGGTAGAAAGTTGGCTGAGAGCTCATTTTAATGAGGAGAGCTACTTTTCTACAAACCAAACATAATTTTTGGGTGGACTTCCCCTTTAATTTAAGGGTACAGGTGGTTAAAAAAAAGATATTGTAAGAATTTTACAATGGAGCGGAAATTTTGTTTTTTGTTATGGAGAGAGTTTCCTCTCACTATTGAGCGAGGAGTTGGAAATAGAAAACCCGGAGTGGAGTGACTACAGAAAGCTTTGAGTGGGGAGCGGAAATTTTGGCCGCTCCACTCCGCTCACATACTGAGGTGGACTAACGTTAGTTTGCAAGCGTAGGTGAGCTGAGGTGGGTCTCATACTCACTTTTTTTGCATACCCTGTGTTTTTAAACTGGGGGTTGTGGTAGCATTAGCTCACAGTTAGCCACCATAATGTACTGTCTTGGTTGCATCTCACATGAACATTAAAGTAGGTTGCTAACATTTGCTAACTGCTAACTTACAGTTGAAGTCGAAAGTTTACATACACCTTAGCCAAATCCATTTAAACTCAGTTTTTCACAATTCCTGACATTTAATCCTAGTAAACATTCCCTGTCTTAGGTCAGTTAGGATGATGATTTTATTTTAAGAATGTGAAATAATAGTAGAAAATTATTTATTTCAGCTTTTACTTCTTTCATCACATTCCCAGTGGGTCAGAAGTTTACATACACTCTGTTAGTATTTGGTAGTATTGCCTTTAAATTGTTTAACTTGGGTTAAACGTTTCGGGTAGCCTTCCACAAACAATAACTTGCTGGAATTTTGGCCCATTCCTCCTGACAGAACTGGTGTAACTGAGTCAGGTTTGTAGGCCTCCTTGCTCGCACACGCTTTTTCAGTTCTGCCCACAAATTTTCGATTGGATTGAGGTCAGTATTTTGTGATGGCCACTCCAATACCTTGACTTTGTTGTCCTTAAGCCATTTTGCCACAACTTTGGAAGTATGCTTTGGGTCATTGTCCATTTGGAAGAGCCATTTGCGACCAAGCTTTAACTTCCTGGCTGTCTTGAGATGTTGCTTCAATATATCCACATAATATTCCTTCCTCATGATGCCATCTATTTTATGAAGTGCACCAGTCCCCCCCTGCAGCAAAGCACCCCCACAACTTGATGCTGCCACCCCCCGTGCTTCATGTTTGGCATGGTGTTCTTTGGCTTGCAAGCCTCACCCTTTTTCCTCCAAACATAACGATGGTCATTATGGCCAAACAGTTAAATATTTGTTTAATCAGACCAGAGGACATTTCTCCAAAAAGTAAGATCTTTGTCCCCATGTGCAGTTGCAAACTGTAGTCTGGATTCTTTATGGCGGTTTTGGAGTAGTGGCTTCTTCCTTGCTGAGCAGCCTTTCAGGTTATGTCGATATACGACTCATTTTACTGTGGATATAGATACTTTAGTACCTGTTCCCTCCAGTATCTTCACAAGGTCCTTTGCTGTTGTTCTGGGATTGATTTCCACTTTTCGCACCAAAGCATGTTCATCTCTAGAAGACAAAACGCATCTCCTTCCTGAGCGGTATGACGGCTGCGTGGTCCCATGGTGTTTATACTTGCGTACTATTGTTTGTACAGACGAACATGGTACCTTCAGGCACTTGGAAATTGCTCCCAAGGATGAACCAGACTTGTGGAGGTCCACAATTTTCTTTCTGAGGTCTTGGCTGATTTCTTTTGATTTTCCCATGATGTCAAGCAAAGAGGCAATGAGTTTGAAGGTAGGCCTTAAAATACATCCACAGGTACACCTCCAATTGACTCAAATAATGTCAATTGGCCTCTAAAGCCATGGCTGTTTAACGGCACAGTCAACTTAGTGTATGTAAACTTCTAACCCACTGGAATTGTGATATAGTGAATTAAAAGTGAAATAATCTGTCCTTAAACAATTGTTGGAAAAATTACTTGTGTCATGCACAAAGTAGATGTCCTAACTGACTTGCCAACACTATAGTTTGCAAACATGAAATCTGTGGAGTGGTTAAAAATGAGTTTTAATGACTTCAACCTAAGTGTATGTAAACTTCCTTCAACTGTAGATCTTCATCCATCGGCAGACCCATCCTACTTAAAAAATAAAATAATCATCAATTTTGTACAAGAAAACTAACATTAACTATCTTCGAGCTAGCCAACGTATTTCCTAAAAAAAAACACATTTACACCAGTGAACACTTGGATAAAAGAAATAAGATGGATAAGAAACTTAGCTAGCTAACCGTTGCAGACGAAAATGTTGGTGGCTGGTGCCTTTTCTGTTCTAGCTAAAAAGTAGGCTTCATGATTAATGATAGGCTTTAAACATTAAGTTATCAACACATCATTTCGCACAGAATCTACTGAAACGATAGTCAGCTGCTCCAGCTTTGTTCATGTATGTATGTTAAGTAACTTAGCTGCTTGAATGACAGGCATGTAGACTCGTATCTGTCCAAACTTTACCATTAAGTTATTAACAGAAGTAACACTATATCAATTTGAAACAGACAATTTTTTTTAAATTTGTTAATATGGTGCATCCTGTCCAACTTATTGAGTTGGAATACATTAATGTTAAAAATTAAGTTATCAACTTGCCGGAGTTTATGATGGTTAGCTTGCACTCATTTCTAATATAAATAGAGCTAGATGCTAGCTTACAACAAAAAAAGTTAGCTAGCTATAATTTGTATAGCTTTGCCAAGATGAAAGTGAAATAAAAGAACCAGAAACAAAACTAGATGCGTTAAATCATTGATGATCAAGCCTGCCGCATTGTGATAGCCTGCCAAGGTGATACACTTTTTGCCCCAGGTTTGCGCGCACATCCTCTTTTGTTTACAAACAAGAAATGGGTCTATTGGAGTAATTATTATTACTCTATTATCCAGGGTTTTATGGAGTCATGTTTGCACTTTAGAAGGCAACGACCCTTGTGACGACATTCTTAACTGAACATTCTAATGATACGTTCTAATCACACATCTGTGATGGTACGCTTTTGGGCCAGTTCTGGAATGATCACGTATTTGTGATGGTACGCGCGAAAGAGTTAAACGCAGGGGTCGCCACGCCTAAATTCAGTAATTACGGTAAAAAGGCGGCAGCAAAATAATTGTTCATTATAAACAATCAGACCTAAACCACCCTCATAACAGGCAACGTATGTAGGCTATTTGCGGGTGTCATAAGCGACTGTTGGAATTTATTTGTTCTGTCTGGACGCTGCGGTTCAGTAAACATTCTATTTTGGAGAGGAGTGCAGACAAGCAAACTCCAAGTAGATCAGAGGATGTTGTTTTTGAGATATTGTTTTTGAGCAAATAAAAAACTTGTGAGAATGCTGTCAATGTGTGCATTCTCTGTGTACAGAAAATATCAACAGGTCATTAAAACTTCAACTCGTTATAGGCCAACAAAACGATTAATAAATGTGTATTTTATGAACTAAACTAATGTGGTATCTAAACCAAAAATGTGATTTTTATCATAATATATAAACCGGAGTGAACTGGAGCTTGCAGAGTGGTAACGTCCTAATAGTGCTCATCACTCTAATTAAATTACGTCCACTTCCCCTCTTCGCTCGCTCCCGCTCACATACTGTGACACACACTTTTGAGCATCAGATGCACTCCGTCGTCCCGGTATGCAGGCCAACCTGCATGCTCCAGAACAATAATTGTTTTTTTAACATTTGTATTGTGTGTTTGATCAAACATACATTTATAAAGAAATATTGTTTGTATACTTAACTGGGGGAATTACTTAAAAATATATATATATTTATACTATTCAGATCACAGTGCCTTAAAGGTCCTGTGTCTTAGAAATCTGAGTTTACCTAGTGTTGGCAATGATTGTGCAGTGTGGCATGATACCACATGATATGTGCTGATAAAATATGAACTTGGTAGTACCTCACATTTTTTGTTTTTGCATAAAACAATGACTAAATGGTCTATTCAGAATTGGCCCCAGTTTCTATGTCACAACTGGGCTCCAGTGAACAGCCAATCATTTTCAACAATGTCATTCACATAAACCCACCCTCAGTCAGCCTCTTCTAAGAACAGGGCAACGGCAGCCTTTTTATGAATTAGCATCTATCACTACTGAGTATAATTACAAACAAATGAGCAAGCTGAGATTTCAATCATGACTAGCAAAACTGGCCATATTAAATGTGCTGTATCAGGGCATTCTTAATCCTTCCAACTACAAGTATAATCAGCTACAATAATAAAAGCGTGGATGTAAGTTGTAAATGCATGTTACAGCTCTCTAGCCAAGTAGCCTCTTATGATATCGGTAACCTATAGTTTGTGATTAGATATAAAAAGCTTTATTTGCGCAGTTCCTAAAGGGCCATTGACTCTTGAACCGGCTCCCGGCTTTCCTCGAGATCTGACTCCGGAAAAAAATCAACACAGATCATGTGAAAAGAACCTGCAACACCCACTATAAATGTCCTGTTCAGCTTGAAAGGCAATACACTCACTGGATTTATATTTTTAAATTAATTTCAGTATTCTTTCCTTTACAAAACCTTATCAACATGTTTAGTAGACCTTGTAGAATAATATAAAACTGCCGACAAATAGTATGACATGGGACCTATCAGCTGTGTCCTTACATACTACCAAGATTGACTCTACTCTGTGACTTCTACTCTGTGACTTACTCTTTTCTCACAGAAATCCAGAGAAGCAATGGAGAAAACACCGGTGCCACATTAAGACAACAGCTCTTCCATGTGGTGCACTGCTTTCAATAAAGACAGTGAATTTACTGATGGATGGTGGGGTTAAAAGAAGGGTCTCAGACATGTGTGGTGGGCAGTTTAGTGAGCTCAGGGAGGGGTCTCTGCCCCTGTGGTGGGTGGTGGCTGCTCACCTCACTGCCATGCAGGGTTTTGGCAGGGTTAGCACAAGGGATGGCGGCTCTGAGCTCAGCTGCAGACTTACAGAGCAGGGCTACCATCGGGCTATGAATGGCGTAGCGCTCGCGCACTAGACTGTCCGACTGCAGTGCTTTATCCAGAAGGCTGCGAAAGTTCATTCCCTCTGGAACGCAGTGCAAACAAAATAGCACACTGCTGCTTCATCACAAAATGAAAAAAGATAAACAGACTTAACCTGCGTTCACACCAGTGACAAATATGCATTTAATAGCATTTACTTTAAACAGCATGATGGCAAGATTAAGCCAGATGTCATTACTTTCAATGAGACTATATGATTGCATAACGTCAAACCTTGAAAAATCACCACTGGCAGCAACAGGATGTTTAACCTACACCAAACATTTGTCCAGGTTGAAATCATCAAAATTGAAAAGTGCCACAGACCATGTGATAGGAAAAACAAAAGGGAAAGATAAAACTGCAATGTTGCATTTTACATGTGACGATAGACATTCTCTAACTGTATAGCTGCTAGGTAACAAAACCAGTTAGTACCGCCACTTGTGGTATGCATCGCCCTGCAGGGATACTGGCCACAATTACCAGCGGCAAGATTGGTGACAAAACTGTTTAATTGTGAAGGTACAGGGGGTGGACAAAATATCAGAAACACTTACAAAAACTGAATACCTAGTAACTAATAACTGTGCTGTCATACAATTTCTGAACTGTGTGTAGTGGAACCTCGTGTTCTTGGAACCATTCTGTAATGTTTTTTAGCAGTGTGTATGGGGGCGTTATCATGTTGGAATATGGGGACATCCTGGAGGGGGAAAAAAAAAAAAAAAAAGGTGATGTCACGTGGCGCTGTAATGGCGACATGTAGTCCAGCTGTCTCTCGTGTTCGTGTTTGTTAATTTGAATGTGTTTTGTTGTGTCGAGCTTTTGTCTTTTGTTTTTTTCATGCGCTGTGTGTCTTGTGGGACGGGGAAGCGGGCTGGAGATTTTTCAGGGCACTCCTGCTGCTCGTTTTTATAATATTGACGAATTGTCTAGCGGGGATGATTTTGTTTGTGGTCATCACCATGGAGACGCATTTGCATTATGCTCGGAAATATCCATTGGATCTGCAGCCACGGAGTTTACCATCGCTCTTCACTGGAGTTGAAGATGTCGGGACTGATTTGGGACTGCGGGCAATCTTCAGAAGGCCACCAGGGAAGGAGAAGATAATATGGGGGAGGAGTGAGGCGGCGACTGGGAAGGCTGAGCTCCGTTTCGACAGTGGACAGAGACTGCAACACTGCTTGTAGCTTATGGAGGAAAGTCGTGGAGGCGCCGAGGAGGAGTTTGTGTGTTGGACTGGTTGATGACATTGGACATCTCGGGATAGCGGGGGCTATTTTTAATCATGACGTTTGGCTGTATTATTTGATATGTTTGTTTGTGTGTTGTGGGTCTGTCCAACTGTCTATGTCTTTTTTGTTGTTGCTGGGGCTACAACTGAAGTTCTCTAGTGGGAAAATAAAAGTTATTCTATTCTATTCTATACCAGTGGTGGTACCACTGGTATTGTCACATGGACGGTAATATGCTTGCCTAAATCTAATGATTGTACAACAATCATTCACCTTCTATTGTTAAAGGCAGGAACAAAATGTCTTGCCATAAAATATACCCCCCCCCCCCCCCCCCCCCCCCCCTTTCACATCTTACTTAGTGGGGAGGCCAAAGGAAAGTTTTTAGTCAATTTTGGAGTTGCAGTTAAGTTCGTTTTGTTGAGATCAGTTGGGGCTGTGGAGTTTTTGGAGCCGTAAAAGTTCTGGGAGTGTCACGCTGTGGAGTGGAGTCTACAGACAGAGACAAGTTTTTCCTTGGTCCTTGGAGTTCTGACAACTTTGTTCCTTTCGCGCTGGAGGAAGTTAATTACTGGCAATTTCTGGCTTATCAAGCTCTCTCTCTGTTCTAAACTCAATTTAATATTTAAATGTCTTCTTTCTTTTTGTAAATTATAGGCAGTGAGCCTACGTTCATCAATGAATGTATGATTACAACTCATTATTCCAATTGACTGTTTCCTGTCATAAAACTACTCAATCTTAAGACCTGATTTAGACTTTGTTTTGACTTGTTAGTTGATCCACCAGGTTACTGTTTTCATCTTACCTATCAAAGAATTTGGTGATTTAATTGATGATTGTCATTCTTAATAATTATTAGATTAAATCCATTAAATATAATTAAATGTACGGTTGAGTGAGGGGTTTCAGCATGCGATACCGCTTGTGCTCAGTATTCAGAGTGCTGGGCAAGTTAACAAGGGCATTGAGTGCTGGAACTGCTGGATTCAGAATTATAAGCATTTTTACTTAATCCTCACTTCCCTGACACTGGAGACTGTCCTTCTTGAACAATGGGCTAATATCCCACTTCACACAGTTCATAAATTGTATGACCGCATTCCTAGAAGGATTGAAACTGTTTCGAAGATGAAGGGTGGGCCTACTCATTATTACTAGATATTCCGTTTTTGTAGGTGCTTCCGATATTTTGTCCACCCCCTGTATATCATGCAGTAAATAGTATTATTCATCTCTTGAATCTCAGATGTGGTATAACATATGGGGCAGGGCCTACAGAGAGTGGGAGTGGTAAAGCACATATGGGGCAGGGCTTACAGAGAGTGGGAGTGGTAAAGCACATATGGGGCAGGGCTTACAGAGAGTGGGAGTGGTATAACACATATGGGGCAGGGCTTACAGAGAGTGAGAGTGGTATAACACATATGGGGCAGGGCTTACAGAGAGTGTGAGTGGTATAACACATATGGGGCAGGGCTTACAGAGAGTTGGAGTGGTATAACACATATGGGGCAGGGCTTACAGAGAGTGAGAGTGGTATAACACATATGGGGCAGGGCTTACAGAGAGTGTGAGTGGTATAACACATATGGGGCAGGGCTTACAGAGTGGGAGTGGTATAACACAGATGGGGCAGGATTTACAGAGAGTGGGAGTGGTATAACACATATGGGGCAGGGCTTACAGAGTGGGAGTGGTATAACACATATGGGGCAGGGCTTACAGAGTGGGAGTGGTATAACACATATGGGGCAGGGCTTACAGAGAGTGAGAGTGGCATAACACATATGGGGCAGGGCTTACAGAGTGGGAGTGGTATAACACATATGGGGCAGGGCTTACAGAGAGTGAGAGTGGCATAACACATATGGGGCAGGGCTTACAGAGTGGGAGTGGTATAACACATATGGGGCAGGGCTTACAGAGAGTGAGAGTGGCATAACACATATGGGGCAGGGCTTACAGAGTGGGAGTGGTATAACACATATGGGGCAGGGCTTACAGAGAGTGAGAGTGGCATAACACATATGGGGCAGGGCTTACAGAGTGGGAGTGGTATAACACATATGGGGCAGGGCTTACAGAGAGTGAGAGTGGCATAACACATCTGGGGCAGGGCTTACAGAGAGTGGGAGTGGTATAATACATATGGGGCAGGGCTTACAGATAGTGGGAGTGGTATAACACATATGGGGCAGGGCTTACAGAGAGTGGGAGTGGTATAATACATATGGGGCAGGGCTTACAGAGAGTGGGAGTGGTATAACATATATGGGGCAGGCCTTACAGAGAGTGGGAGTGGTATAACACATATGGGGCAGGGCTTACAGAGAGTGGGAGTGGTATAACACATATGGGGCAGGGCTTACAGAGAGTGGGAGTGGTATAACACATATGGGTCAGGGCTTACAGAGAGTGGGAGTGGTATAACACATATGGGGCAGGGCTTACAGCTAGTAGGGGTGGTAGATTTGTGATGAGGTGGACGTTACACAGTGGGACTGGTAGGTCTAAGATGGGAAAAACCTTACGGAAAGGGGCAGTAGTCGCTCTAAGGTGGGGTAGAGGTTACAGAGAGGGGCAGGAGTAGACCTGAGATGAGAGCAGACCTTACAGAAAACAGATTACAGATTACCTGTTCTTAAAGGCTTGTAAAGCTCCCCAGAGGGGTTTCTGTTCCAATGTTGGCCAAATTTGGTTCTGAGTTCAGAATCTGATGACTCCTCTGCACCCAGCATTCTCAGTGACTACAAGAGTGAAAACAATCATTTTTAGCGTCACTGCTGGTTTGTTACATAATTTTGCCTTTAAATTAACAGTGGAGTGTGATAATAGTGAGTGTGTTTAACAGGGATGTGTTTAATAGTGGGAGTAGTTCATATTTGGGTATTGTTACAATGTGTTCATTGGTGGGTGTAGTTAACAGTAGAGTGCAGTTAACGTTGTAATCAAAGGGTGTGGTTAAAGGTGAGTTTGGTTAAATGTGCTTGTGGTTAATGGCTAATAAAACAGTAGACTGATAAGAACACTGGCCTCGTCCAGGATCTCCTTGTTTCTCTGGAGCATGTCCGGCAGGTCCTTAATGAGTTTCTCAATGCTCTGTAGCCCCCCGTGCCGGATGACAGTGCAGGACTTCTCCAGGATGGATGGAGGTATGGAGTCTCCTGAGAGATCCTCTAGGGCAGCAGGAAGATTCAGGGAGGACAGCACTCTGAGAGAAGCAGGGTTACACCAGGGTTACGTCCTGGTACATCTACTACAGATCCAGGTCTAGCTACAGATAAGAGTTACAGCAAGGTTACCCCTTAACCAGAAACAGCTAGTACAGATATAAATATGTCAAGAGCAGATGACCACTTCAAATGAAAGATGACTTCTCACTCAATCAGTGACTCCAATAAACAGCAATTTATCAACTTACTAAGGTATTTTTAGGGGTTACAATGGTGTCCTGGTGGTTGCAACGGAGAATTATGTTTTTTTTCCTCTCCATTCACTCCCATTGCATGGCGAAACAGGTGTCAAAAGCACACTTTTAGCACATAAACGATTGCAAACAACGCAGATTATGCCAATATATTAAATGACAATCAGAACCGAACGTTTGAAACAAATTTTAATTGATTTGATTTTGAATAACTATTTTCTGAGAAAACTAGCAACTGTTGCTAACTTCTTTGCTAACTTGCTCGGTTTGTTTACTAACCCACGCTTCAGGACGTGGGTGGGACTGTTACTGGCGCAAGAATAAAACAAGGAAGTTCCTCATAAGCTAACCGGATCTTCTTCCAAACCATTGTTTGGAAAAAGTATACCATGTGTACCATGAAGCTTTTTATCTTTTCAAACGTTAAGTTCTGGATGTCATGATTTTATTAGGTAGCTATAGAATATTATGTTCTAACAAAGTTCAGTATGCCTTTAAAGCACTTCACTACAGCAAAAACACTACAGAAAAGACAGAACCTAGCTCTTTACTAGGCTTCTGGCCTCTCTCATAGTGACTCACCCACTGCAGACGCTTCTGGCCTCTCTCATAGTGACTCACCCACTGCAGACGCTTCTGGCCTCTCTCATAGTGACTCACCCACTGCAGAAGCTTCTGGCCTCTCTCATAGTGACTCACCCACTGCAGAAGCTTCTAGCCTCTCTCATAGGGACTCACCCACTGCAGAAGCTTCTGGCCTCTCTCATAGGGACTCACCCACTGCAGAAGCTTCTAGCCTCTCTCATAGTGACTCACCCACTGCAGACGCTTCTGGCCTCTCTCATAGTGACTCACCCACTGCAGGCGCTTCTGGCCTCTCTCATAGTGACTCACCCACTGCAGACGCTTCTGGCCTCTCTCATAGTGACTCACCCACTGCAGGCGCTTCTGGCCTCTCTCATAGTGACTCACCCACTGCAGACGCTTCTGGCCTCTCTCATAGGGACTCACCCACTGCAGACGCTTCTGGCCTCTCTCATAGTGACTCACCCACTGCAGACGCTTCTGGCCTCTCTCATAGTGACTCACCCACTGCAGAAGCTTCTGGCCTCTCTCATAGTGACTCACCCACTGCAGAAGCTTCTAGCCTCTCTCATAGGGACTCACCCACTGCAGACGCTTCTGGCCTCTCTCATAGTGACTCACCCACTGCAGACGCTTCTGGCCTCTCTCATAGTGACTCACCCACTGCAGGCGCTTCTGGCCTCTCTCATAGTGACTCACCCACTGCAGGCGCTTCTGGCCTCTCTCATAGTGACTCACCCACTGCAGAAGCTTCTGGCCTCTCTCATAGTGACTCACCCACTGCAGAAGCTTCTGGCCTCTCTCATAGTGACTCACCCACTGCAGGCGCTTCTGGCCTCTCTCATAGTGACTCATCCACTGAAGAAGCTTCTAGCCTCTCTCATAGGGACTCACCCACTGCAGAAGCTTCTGGCCTCTCTCATAGTGACTCACCCACTGCAGAAGCTTCTGGCCTCTCTCATAGTGACTCACCCACTGCAGGCGCTTCTGGCCTCTCTCATAGTGACTCATCCACTGCAGAAGCTTCTAGCCTCTCTCATAGTGACTCACCCACTGCAGAAGCTTCTGGCCTCTCTCATAGTGACTCACCCACTGCAGAAGCTTCTGGCCTCTCTCATAGTGACTCACCCACTGCAGGCGCTTCTGGCCTCTCTCATAGTGACTCACCCACTGCAGAAGCTTCTTGCCTCTCTCATAGGGACTCATCCACTGCAGAAGCTTCTGGCCTCTCTCATAGTGACTCACCCACTGCAGAAGCTTCTGGCCTCTCTCATAGTGACTCACCCACTGCAGAAGCTTCTTGCCTCTCTCATAGGGACTCATCCACTGCAGAAGCTTCTAGCCTCTCTCATAGTGACTCACCCACTGCAGAGGCTGCTGGCCTCTCTCATGGTGCCGATGAGGCGGTTGACAATTTCTGCCTTTCGCTGGTTATACATGCTCAAGGACTGCTGCACAGCCATGGGTACCATCTTCTGGAACAGGTCTGAACACACTCCTTTATGTCAGCATGTACTTTCAAATACACAAAGACACTAAATGTTTTGCTCGCCTGACTACTCAGCAAAAACTACAATCTAATCAGGGTTTACACAAATGGCAGATATATACCTTGATAGCCCTATGCAACACTTCATCATTAACCCAAATGTAATGAGAGCCCAATTACAAGTGACGTACTTTCTGACTGATGCACTCAAAGGGCTCTATTTTCCGGCAGGTGCATGGCGGGTGCTGAGCCAGCACATTGGCGAAGTGACATTTTCGGCATGTATTCTCACGCTCCTGAGCCCGTTTGACGTGCCATGTGCCGAAGTGGGCGGAGAGTCATTGGTGGAGGTGTGTCAGTCCAGATCGAGCAGCGAACGTGCAAATTTGCGTAATACTAGACCGTTAAAACGAAAACAGCTGTTACACTGGGCTATAATTAATTGTTCAAAGCACCCAATAAGACATTGCATATACCGTTGCTAAGATTATAATGTACTCGATTAGATAAAAGAGCCGACAATTAAACCAGAATGAACTGTAATGAATGAGACAGGCTTGTGGGCATGGGGGGTATTACGAGTCGACGTTTCAGATAGTGTAATAGCGGTATAAAGTGTTGTATATTTCTTAAACGGATTGTCCCAGACAATAAATTACCTCTGAATTTTGAAAGGAACATCTCGATGTGTAAACCAATGGTAGGATTGTATATTTATTTCATATTTAGTAGCAGATATTCATAGTAGAATACATGATATAATGAGAGAATAATTTCACATGTTTATTTTGCATTTGAGTGACCAGGGCTTTTCACAGATTTTTTGGCATATGATCAGGCTATTATTGGGTTTATCTTGTTGCTATGACGGAATTAAAATTTAATATGATGAATAAATATATTCATGAACTCACACATAGCTATTGTCCACTATGTCACGGATGGGTAGGTATAAACTGGGTGGGGGGTTGCTTGTTAAATGGACTTTCTACTTGAAAATAGTGACATTTAGAAACTCCGTATTCAGCAGAGTTGTCATGAATCGTCTACCAATAAAACACAGAGTTTGTGATTTCCACTAATAGTTTGGCTGCAGGAGCAACGAATGTCTCAGTTGAGAAAAATCTTGCCGCTGGCAGCATGGTCACTAGGCATCTGTGCAAAGGGGTTAAAAGGACTGAAAAGCGGTAATTTGGCTATGGCTGAATCCAGCTGAAACACACCCTCTGATAAATATTCAGCATAACCCAGCCCATTTTCAACCTGCGCAGCGCGTTGTGAGCAGCGCGCTCCTCGCCTCTGGTCCGAAAATAGCAAAATTCAGTAGCCACGCCCAGTGCGTCATGCACTATGCCATTGTAGGGACAATAGGAACTACAATTCCATACAGTCCACAGGAGGCTCCTCCACGTTGGAAGTGACGTAGGACGTTGCACCAGTTGATTTCCGCACTGTAACGTGATCCCGCGTAGCAGAAATGCGCGACTGGCCAGAAAGTTCATAAAAGGGACAACACAGCCAGTTCTTCCCGCAGTTTTTTTCGGTCCAGTTGTCCGCTCAACGTGGTCTTGTCTCAGGGCCCCGTGGGCCTTGAGCACGCCCGGGGCCGAGCCCTCGCTCTACAGGAAGCATCGGCTGTCTGTGACGCCGACTCAACCGAGCGAGGCGGGCTCATCTACCCCTGGCTATTGGCCACGGAGGACCGGAGACGAGACGCAAGGAGGCAACGCGAGCACCCAGTGGTGAAGAAGAACCACCAAGCGGACCACATGCAGCCCCTGATCCTGTAGCAGCCTTTTGAGTCCCCAAATAGGCAAGCGGCCTGCAGTAGGATGACGCTGCATAGTTCGGGAGAGATAATGTGACCAGTTCCATTATCCCATGCGAACTGTAAACCTGGCGACGAAAGAAGCCTGTTCCAGGGACCCAAGATGAGGCGGACGGTTCCCCTATCTATCACAACCCTACGAACTGTAATTACAGGATTGGGCGACCGGTTTTCCCCTTTCATTGTGAGTGCAATCCAACGCAGGAAACCATCAAAAAGACTTTCATTCAAGTAAGGCTGTAACATGGGCAATAGTATATTAGCTAGCAACCGCAACATGTTGTGACTGGATGTATGTAACTGTACTATTGAAGGGTTAATGCGTGTTATGTAAATGTTTTGTGTTACCATTTTACTTTGGATGGCTTTAAGCCATCCGCCGCGCTGCGTTAGGTTTAATACATCACGCACAGAACGTATCTTGCATGTGATCTGTCTTCAAACACTAACCAGTCGTAATCCTAACACTGCACGCTGATCTCAATGCACACGCATCGATAAGCTTGCGGCTATCCCTTATGTATATGGTATGGTTCATGCGCCACCATTAGCTAGCTCCAGCGAAAGCTAGCTTCAAACCTCCCTCCATTTTAGTTTCTTTGTTCTCTCTGAACACGTGTCCGAGGCAACCCTACATGCAGGAGAACATGGAAACCCCACATGCGCCCAACGCGCCACGCACACACACGCATACACACACACACACACACACACACACAGTTTGTTGTACATTATAGTAGTGAATCGTGCCTTGCTCTGTTTGGTACTTTGTGTTCAATAAACTATTACATTTATCCAAGATTGCCTGTATTAATGTTGCTCTTGTGTTGAACTGAATCAGCCAATGCTAATCGCAGGGATTCCCCAAAATGCCTTCACCTTCAGCTGGATCATTTATATTAATTCGATATCAACTGAGTACATGATATTGTGATTTTGCTAAGACAATTATTAATGTGTAATTTTATTGGTAATTAATTTAATTATTAATTCAAGTTACCCATTTTTAGTTAGTATATTCTCTTTTGAGAATAATATATACATTTTATGAGACTGATTTATAATGCAAAAACCATGCCACCAGTTGTATAAGGATGGTAGTGGCTTATCACAGTACATAAGTGATGCCCCGTGTATAAATAGAGGTATGTCCCCTACATTTTTGGTGACGCGTTACTGTTACTGATCACCTTGCTCACTGCTATCAGACTCGTACGTGGTCACTACATTTTTGTTACCCCGTGTATAGATTTAAATGAATATTCCCTACACCATTGACTACGATGGCTATACACTCACCGCACGCCATGCGCTTGCCGCAAAATAGAGCCCATAGAAGTAAATGCCAGAATTACCAACAATATTAAGTGTAAGCGTGATTGAGACTAATACGATCATTAGAGTAAATGTCTGAACTAGACACATGAGCTCTTACCACTGAACTTCTGACTCATGGGCATCTGAATGGCTGTGGGCTTCACCAGGGAAGCCTTCCCAATGCGGTCCAGGTCCTTTGGTTCTGGTACACGGTCGTGGTAGATGAAATCATTATCTTTCTTCGCAGCCGTCAACGCACGAGTGATCTTGTCTGAGAGATCCTTCACGTTGACATACTCATTATAGCGAGACGTGACTGTTTTCATCAGGGTTGTCGCATACTGAATGAATATAAAAATATCAAATTAATATTGTATTAAAATGTCCTTTCAACTTGATGTGCAAACCCAAAACCAATTAACCACTCACTTAGACCTATGCGTGAGTAACTTGGAATAGTTTTTTACGTTGAAAACGTTTTTTGTTGAGATATCTCTTTTTGTAGTGTGTTTGCTAACTGATGATGATAATGCATATGAATGACATCAAGAGAGAGATGCATAGAGAATACATGCAGACACACATGCATTCTAGCGCAAAGAAAGACATCGGCGTCGATTCTGTCCTTTACCATATAAAAAAAATATTAAAAAATAAATGTGCGCTCCCAGTATTTTTAAATGCATGACAGCACACATTTTAAAGGGTTGCATACACGGTAGATGTAGCTTAGCGACAAATGGTTTGTATGTCGGCAGATATAGCTATAACAAGAAACTGTGTTTGCAAGGTAGCTAACAGTTAGTTAACAGCTAGTTAAAGCAATGTTAGGTAATAACAGCAGAAACGCAGTGGTCATTGTCACTTTAAAATCTATAAATCTGTCGTCATGAAATCAACATGCCGTTCATGACTTTTCCTAAATACATTGTGATATAATGTGAGTATCAATATTGCATAAGGAAAAGTTATGAACACTTACAGTGCCGTGAAAAAGAAATTGCCCCCTTCCTGATTTCTTCTATTTTTGCATATTTGTCACACTTTGTTTCAGATCGTGAAACAAATTTAATATGAGACAAAGACAACCTGAGTAAACACAAAATATAATTTTTAAATGATAATTTCATTTATTGAAGGAAGAAAGTAATCCAATGCCAACTGGCCCTGTGTGAAAAAATAATTGCCCCCTTTGTTACTCAATCAACCAATTAACCAAATTTTATTGAGAATTGGGTTAAATGTGACTAGACACACCCAGGCTTGATTACTGCCAGCCCTGTTGAATCTAAACATCACTTAAATAGAACCTTTCCAGCAATGTGAAATAGGCTAAAAGGTCTCAACAAGCAGCACACTATGCCACGAACAATAGAAATTCCGGAAGAGATGAGAAAGAAAGTTATTGAAATATATCAGTCTGGAAAGGGTTCCAAAGCCATTTCTAAGGCTCTGGGACTCAAGCAAACCACAGTGAGAGCACAGTGGTGAATCTTCCCAGGAGTGGCCGGCCTACCAAAATTCCTCCAAGAGTGCATCGACGACTCCTCCGGGAAGTCACAAAAGAACCCAGACGTCTAAGGAACTGCAGGCCTTGCTCACCTCAGATAAGGTTCAGCGTTCATGATTCCAGTCTAGAAAGAGACTGGGCAAAAATGGTATCCATGGAGAGTTGCAATACGAAAACCACTGCTAAGCAAGAAGAACATAAAGGCTAGTCTCACATTTGCCAAAAAACACCTTGATGACCCCCAGGTTTTTTGGGATAATGTTCTGTGGACTGATGAGTTGAAAGTGGAGCTTTTTGGAATACATGGGTTCGATTACATCTGGCATAAAGCTAACACAGCATTCCACAATTAGAACATCATACCAACAGTGAAACATGGTGGTGGTAGTGTGATGGTGTGGGGACGCTTTGCTGCTTCAGGGCCTGGGCGCCATAATTGACGGAACCATGAATTCTGCTCTCTACCAGAAAATCCTAAAGGAGAATGTCCGGTCATCAGTCCGTGATCTGAAGCTCAAGCGTAATTTGGTTGTGCAGCAAGACAATGATCCGAAGCACAAGAGCAAGTCCACCTCTGAATGTCTCAAAAGAAACAAAATTAAGATTTTTGAGTGGCCTAGTCAAAGTTCTGACTTGAACGCCATTGAGATGCTGTGGCAGGACCTTAAACGGGCAGTTCATTCTCAAACCCTCCAATGTGGCTGAATTAAAGCAATTCTGCAAAGAAGAGTGGGCCAAAATTCCCCCACAGCGATGTGAAAGACTGATCTCCAGTTATCTGAAGCATTTGGCTGCAGTTGTTTCTGCTAAAGGTGGCCCAACCAGCTATTAAGTTTAGGGGGGCAATTACTTTTTCACATGGGTGATATAGGTGTTGGATAACCTTTTTCCTTCAATAAATGAAATTATCATTTAAGAACTTTTTCACGGCACTGTACTTAAATGGCACAAAAGAAGGTAAACTTATTACCCACATGTCTTCCTGTTGTAGGAGAGCTTAAAATATACTTTACAGGACAAGCATTGTGTCAGCTACAGAGAATGCTGCTATGGAAATCTAACTGGTTAGCTAATGAGGCAGAAAATAGATTAAGACTAACTAGACACTAGCTACAGTATTAAATTAAATTGGCAGTGGGTTACATGGGTTAAAAACACAGGGCCAAGTTGCATTAAATAATTTAGGAAATTTTGGATAGCATTGCTTTGGAATAGAGCTAGTTTAATTAGTGTGAGCTACGATAGGCAATATTGTTAGTTGTAACTTGGCCACATTTTGATATCAATACTTTTAACGGCAGGCCTAGTTTTTGCAAGTTGGAATTAAGAACTTACAGACAGTACTTTGTAGGCTATGTGTAACTTGACTTTTTTTTTTAAAGTTCAAAACATATTTTTTGGTGAAATCAATATTACCATGGGAAAGCTGCTGAAGTTCATCCTTCAGAAATCTGAGATTTAAATTTTTTTTTTTGCAATCTGCATTCATTCAATGACAAGATTTACTGGCCATCCCCAGGGCTTCGAATTACCACAGTTTGGTAGCCCAGAACAAAATAATGGTAGACCCAGGTGTCCACACTACCGATTTGTCCATGTAACATATTAAATAATTTTCACCATTAAGTACTGTTGTACAAAGTACTTTGTATTATTGAGAAGATGGATAAACAATAAACTGAACAAATGCACATGTGACCTGCTCCATCATTTTGAGCCGATTTGACCCAGAATCACATTTTCAGTTTTATAAAAGAGCTTTCAGCTTTCTGGTGATTCCAATATCATCTTTCTACTACAAATATTAAGCGAGATATGCACATTTAAATCTTGACTGTCACCAAACAGTGTTTTTGATTTATTCAAATAAATCAGCTGTAGCGATCCATCAAATTTGTTACAGAACATTCATTCAGACCCACATGTTATCTTGGACTACATGCAGAATTTAGGCATGTCGTTGTGTTTGGACCTTGTGTTCTAGCCCTCATATTATGTTCACCTTTTATGACGTCTTTTATGTTTGGGGTGAAATTGACCCAAAAAGTTTCAACTAACACAAATCTATCAGTAATAGAAAAGTTTTGACACATTCTGTGTCACCTTTTGTGTGTCTCCCAATTAACTAGCCTTTTATCCCTAAATATTAAAAATCTGTGAACATCTCATTTTACAGCCTCAAAAAATATTCTGCGATGAGCTCGGCCCACTCATACAGCCATAGAGAAAACCTTTAGACATGTCATGTTCATTTAGCTAGTAAATTTATTTTTCACTGTTTTGGTTGACATAAGTCACCCTTAGCACTTTGGAATGTTGGTATTTTTGTCCAGTTATGTCGCCCGCAGCACTTAATGGGTTAAAGGAAAGGTTAAAATTTATGCTGAGGCTAAGACCATTCCTTCCGTCACCTGCAGCCGAGCGATCTCCTCCCCAAACTTCTTGTTCTGCTTGGCCAGGGTGGACTGGTGGTACTCAGCATAGGCCTGCATGATGCAGTGCTTGGCTGCTAGGACTGGGGGAATCTCCTGAAAATAAAAACACTGACCAGTGGAGAGTCCAATCACGAACCAGCAGACACACAAATTATATTCAGGATAACCATACAAGGAGAACCCAACAAGAAATTAGCCTGTTTCTGGGTCTGTGGGCCTTGAGGGTTAAGGAAAAATGTTTTAAATAGCCTTAATTGCGCCTGAATTTAGGCATAACCCCAGAGCTGAATGACCTATGAATTAAGTTTATGTAGCTAGGATATTTAAAACCAGAATGAAGCAAAGAATGTACACATACAGTGGGGTTGGAAAGTATTCGGGCAGTGACACAATTTTGGTTGTTGTACAGTGTGGCTCTGTACTTCAGAACATTGAATTTGAAATGGAATAGTGAATATGAGGTTAAAGTGCAGACTTTCATCTTTAATGAGTGTTTTGACATCCATATCGGGTGAACCGTGTAGCAATTGTAGCCCTTTTTATACACAGTCCCCCCCAATTTAGGGGATGAAAAGTAATTGGACAAATTCTTAAATCATTAATTAGTTCAATAGGAAAATGAGTCAGGAGAAACAACCATTAAGTCATCCATCCATATCTACTGCATATCTGGCAACAGAGTGATGGTTTGAGGCTTGTTTCATACCTCAGACCCCTTGATGACTTACAGCCATTAAGCCAACCATGTGATCCATACTGTTCCTGCGCGTAATTTACAGCTTAATCTAGCTCCCACCCCCAATTCCCATAGATATCCATTCAAATGCAGAGAGGTTATATTATTGCTTGTAAGAGTACCAGATAATAAGATATCAAGAGTCTTTTGATGTTGTTGGGTCACAGACATCAGAAAGTCATGGTTTGCAAAGGATATGCAACCAAATATTAAATATGATGACTTTATTTAAGCTTATGTTAATTTGTCCAATTACTTTTCATCCCCTAAAATGGGGGGGACTGTGCATAAAAAATGTCTACAATTGCTACACTGTTCCATTTCAAATCCAATGTTCTGGAGTACAGAGCCAAAACAACAGAAATTGTGTCACTGCTCGAATACTTTCCGTCCCCACTGTATGTAGCTAGATAACAAATTCTGGAGTGTCTCTTGATAGCTTCAGATATCTGGCACTATTTACACGTGACCTACAATGGACTACAGAAAATTATAACCTTTTGTGCTTATCGTAAACATCATGGACTATGATATTTGCGAAAGAATAGTTGGTGGGGACATACAGTGTAGTGGCCAGGCCTACGAGAATTTCATAATGCAATTTATAATCAGGTAAATGCTCATATAACTTTCAAACTTTAAGAAGAGGTATGAAATGTATATGGCGAATGCATTTTACTTCTATTTAAAAGCCATTTTACCTGATCTGACATTTGTCCTGATTTAAACTTTGTTCAGGGTTCTTTGTTAAACGGGGCTTAGAAATCTCTATGGTTGCCTGCAGTCTCTTGTTGATATTTACATTTTAACAGTTTAAAAGTAGAATTTAGAAAAGTAGAGTCAATTGAAGGATTAGATTAAAAATTAATGGCTTGAAATGATTGAGCTTCAGTCCATTTAACATTCTAAAAATGTGAAAAAAAACTATAATATTAAATCCAAAATGACTGCCACTGAATTCTAACAAAAAATAAATAATTTTTTTTTTAAAAAGCTGGAGAGTCTGCAGATGTGTTAACTGAAGTTTGTGAGAAAGAGAGAAAACTAACGTACCTTGGGTAGATTTTCTTTGGATTGGCACTGTCTGTAGGCTTCACCATACAAATCTGCAGCCTGATTGGCTAGCTTTGCTATAATGGCATTTTTCATTCTATCTGTGAAGTGAATGAGTTTGTGATTAACACATAGAGATGTTTGTGTATGCCAGCTTCAAAAATATAATTGCATGAGGTAAATGACTGAGCCAGATCAGATCTTTGAAAGACACACCCTCCCACAGATATTCACTTGCTCATGCAATGGCCTCTAAAGGTGCATGACCTTAATCCAATCAAGAGGCATATTTCACAGGGTGTGAATAAGAAAAAGTAGAACCTGCACACACACACACACACACACACACACACACACACACACACACACACACACACACACACACACACACACACACACACACACACACACACACACACACACACACACACACACACACACACACACTAATCAGGCAGAGGAAACTGCAGCTGCAGGTAGGAGCTTAGAGAGATCTGCACAATCTACTGGATTTCAAGTTTTACCATTGTGTTTATGCATGAGTTACCGAAATATACTTAAACATAGCAACAGATACCAACAAAACGCAACAAAACCTGAAAGGCAGCTTTGTTTGCCTTCCAGTGGGTGTTTACAGAAACTGCATTGTGCTGTACTTGAGCTTTAGAAAAGTCACTACAGCTTGACGTAATGCATGGTAAACAGCATGTGGACAACCCCTCGAAGATACTACATAATGGCTACCTGGTGAATTGGTGCCTCCTCAGTTTTTGGTAGTGTACAGTGAGATCTGAAATTTGTTCCTAAAGTATTAGGGCCCCCTAACACAAATGTACAAGATGCAGAAATATGAATATAAAACAATAATAATAATAGTCATTAACAACAACAACAACAGCAACAAAACTAGTCTACTTTTATTTTGCGGCTGGCTGTTTATGAAAATCAGTTGTATATTACACAGAAGCCTGATTCCAGCCAGGTTGTAGTGGTCTGGATTTGGTCCTGGCTCTAGTCAGTCCATTACTGTCTGAGATAAAAGAAAATCTTTTAACCGAGATCTCCAAGCACCCACTAAATGAAATTGATGTCAGTGATAAAATTACAATTTGGTCCTGGGACCAAAGTTAGAGACTACGGTCTCTACAGCTGCGTTGGGAATCCTGAGATCCAGCAGAAATACAGTATCTATCATCACAGAGCTATGACCAAGCCAAACCCCACCATCTCCATCTCCATCTCCATAGCCATTACCTGCGGTGGCTTTGAGAAAAAACACCTCCTGAGCTTGGGCCAGCATGACATGACTTAACGCGCTGGTGGTGTCCGGAGAGATGTCAACAGTGGGCTCCTGGCTCATTGCTGACAGAACTGTGTCCTTGATGTGAGAAAAGACCCCACTGGCCAGCTGGGAATGACAGAAGCAGAGAGAAACTGAACCATGGCCTTAATGTGAGCAAAGACCCCCTATGACCAACAGGAAATGACAGGAGCAGAATAAAAGAGAGATATATATATATATATATATATACACTACCGTTCTAAAGTTTGATAACATTACAAACTACTATTTCTATTTCATTCTATTTCTACTTTCGCAATTGTAGCCATTTTTACATATGCCCCCCCCCCCCCCATTTTTTGGTAATTAACATCAATTTAAATAAAGTCATCATATTTCATATTTGGTTGCATATCCTTCCTTTGCATGCCATGACTTCCTGATGTCTGTGACCCAATATCATCTTATTTTCAGGTACTCTTACAAGCGATAATATAACCTATCTGCAGTTCAATGGAATTTGGGGGTGGGTGAGCCTCAAACCATCACTCTGCTGCCAGATATGCAGTAGATATGGACGGATCACTTTAAGGGTTGTTTCTCCTGACTCATTTTCCTATTGAAGTCAGGATATGCAACCAAATATGAAATATGATTACTTTATTTGTTATATGATGACTTATTTTTTAATTACCAAAAAATGGGGGGACTATGCGTAAATATGGCTACAATTGTGAAAGTAGAAATAGAATGAAATAGAAGTAGTTTGTAACATTATCAATGTCTTGACTGTATTTTATTTATCAATTTAATGCTACCTTAGTGAATAAAACTAAGTTTTATTCAAAAACATAAAAATGTCTCAGTGATCTCAAACTTTTGAACAGTAGTGTATATACAGTGCCCTCCACAATTATTGGCACCCCTGGTAAAGATGAGTAAAAAGGGTTATACAAAATTCACCTTTTGGTGAATTAGCTTAATCTTACACTGAAAAAATGAGAAAAATCCAACCTTTAATTGAAGAAAATTTATTCTGAGAAAAAAAATCCCTCATCAAGAAATAATTATTTTTAACAAAACCACGTGTGCCACAATTATTGGCACCCCTAGAAATTCTTATGAACAAAATGTAACTGAAGCATTTTGTTCCATTTATATTTTACTTTTTAAAGTTGATCAGTGTTTAGGAACGTTCCAGTAGTAGTCCATGACTTCCTGTTTCACTGGGGTATAAATATGAGGTGACACAGAGGCCATATTCCCTTATTCATACATCAACATGGGAAAGATAAGAGAACACACAAATCAAATGAGGGAAAAGTGTGTTGAGCTTCAGTCAGAGAATGGCTATAAGAAAATACCTACTCACCTGAGAATGCCCATATCTATCGTTAGGGCAATACTTAAAAAGTTAAAAGCAACTGGAACTGTTACAAACTTGCCTGGAAGAGGACCCAAGTTTATTTTGCCCCCACGCACAGTGAGGAGGATGGTAAGAGAGGCAAAAAAATCCCCAAGGATCACTGTTGGAGAATTACAGAGGAAAGTAGCATCTTGGGGTCATCAAGTCTCCAAAACTACCATTAGACCTCCATGCCAACAAATTATTTGGAAGGCATGCCAGAAAAAAGCCTTTCCTGTCATTTCACCACAAGCGCCTGGAGTTTGCTAAACGCTACTGGAACTTTGACTGGAACCGTGTTCTATGGTCAGATGAAATGAAAATTGAGCTTTTCAGCAACCAACACTCAAGGTGGGTTTGGCGTAAAAAGAAGGATGGCTATACCGAAAATAACCTGATCCCCACTGTTAAGTATGGTGGAGGTTCTGTGATGTTGTGGGGCTGTTTTTCCTCCCAAGGAAATTTTAAATCTGAATCTGGCTGCCAGGAAACTAAAACTGGGTCATCGTTGGATCTTCCAGCAGGACAATGATCCAAAACATACGTCCAAATCAACACAAAAATGGTTAACTGAACACAAAACTAATCGGCCATCTCAGTCCCCTTACCTAAACAGCATTGAAACCCTGTGAGCTGAGCTGAAGAGGAGAGTGCACAAGAGAGGACCTTGGATGATCATCTGGAGAGATTCTGAAAAGAGGAATGGTCTCAGATTCCTTGCTCTGTATTCTCCAACCTTATTAGATGTTATGGGAGAAGACTCAGTGCTGTTTTATTGGCAAAAGGAGGTTGTACAAAGTATTAAATGCAGGGGTGCCAATAATTGTGGCACACATGGTTTTGTTAAAAATAATTATTTCTTGATGAGGGATTTTTTCTTCTCAGAATACATTTACTTCAATTAAAGGTTGGATTTTTCACATTTTTTCAGTGTGAGATTAAAGCTAATTCACCAAACGAAACGGTGAATGTTTTATAACCCTTTTTACTCATCTTTATCAGGGGTGCCAATAATTGTGGAGGGCACTGTATATGTTTTATCTTTGGACCAATGTCACATGCTGTCATGGCTGTAGACATCAGCTGCTCTAAATGACAGTGATTTAGTGTTCTGTCTGTAAGAAGAAGAACAGGAAGACTGACCTGGTACAGTTTTGCTGCTGTTTTCCGCCCCTCATCATTGTCCACGTTCTGCTCAGAGGCGATCTGACTAGCCAGAGCTCCAACATTGAACAGCACACATGTCTTTTCATAGCTGAGGTTGGCCAGAGCTGTCAGCAATACCATACACCACAGTCACAGTAAGTTGCAACACTTTAAATTAATCACTGGCATAAAGATAGTAGGCCTACATTGTATTGGCTGGCTGTTCAAGAGTCCAGTAAGCACCTACTCCTGCATCAAGTTCATCCAGCTTTACTGTCCATGTTCCTGCTAGCTGGGTTTTTGCTCTGCTAATGAAGATGCATTTGGAATTCTTAGAGGAGTTGTTCGAGTCTACTTTATCAGAGGTTTGCAGTTTTAATTCCACCCACCTTTAAAGCACCATACTTTTGTTTAAAAAAACCATTCCTAAATGGAGATGGATTCTGCGAAAATTAGTTTTAGCAGTTTTCTAGCTAAAAGGTTACTGGCACTGTAAACAAATAACCTATAAAACACCCAGTTCTGGATGTCGTGATTTTGTATATCGGCATAGTCCAGGTTGTTTGCATTCGTTTATGTGCTAATAGTCTGCTTTTGAGACCTATTTCGCCATGCAATGGGAGTGAATGGAGAGAGAAAAAACGTCATTCTTTGTTGGCCAGTTGCTGAACACTGGAACAACACATGAAGGTGAGCTTGAATATTATGACTAATATTGGTGCCAGGTAGCTATACAACATCATGTTCTTACAAACTTCATTATGCCTTTAAAGGAGCTATATGTAACATCGACAGCGAGCGTTTAAAATGGGTACTGCAATCCAAATTCACAATATTGGAGAGAGTCGAGACACTGAACGAACACGAGTGCAAGACGAGCTGAGCACAACATTATATTTTGAGACGTCATTTGACAATGACAAGTGACGACGAGTCCTACACTGTAAGTCGATCAGCTAATGTATACGTTTGCAATTTGTTTATTATTTATCGTTTGCAAATTATAAACCATCACATTTTTTATAACTCTGTCAATGTTAGCTAGAGGCATGGCTGGCTATGTTTACGGTCACACAGATATAAGCTAACTTTAGTGGTATGTTTAGCGAGTAACTATATACATATATATATTTAAATCTTTAGCTAGCTAGCTAAATGGAAACGATGTTGAACTTAGGTTAGGCATTCGTAAATCGGCTGTCGGCGTGCCGGAGCACATCTGGTTGTTCGTAATGGGCAGTGGACTCGGAGTCAACTCTGAGAATAGTGAATCACACAGGCCAAAACAAATACAGACGTTCCGACCCGGAATGGAAATTTCAAAGGAGAGCATACTGGCTGTAGCATTGTTGTCGGAGAAGCCAGTATTTCAACTTAGCATGTTTCCTTAATCTCTGATGACATATCATGGTCATTTTATGATTTAGTACAGTAAATTTGTTACATATAGCTCCTTTAAGTAATGAGTTATTGCCATTATTATACGTAACTTTGACAGTGTTGAAAAAACAGTGAAATCCTGAAAATTCAGTTTTTTTCTACAGTGTGGGAATGGCTGCTGAAGTCCACACTGCTGCATTGGTAAACATAAAAGTCGCAGCTTTCTATGCCTGCTTGCTTTTGTGATAAGCATTAAATCAACCTTGGAGCATTTTTTTCGCTACTACAGCATAGATCATATTATCATAATAGGAGAAAAGAGATCTGTCATTTTGAATCTTTGACACTGACCTTATGAAACTCCCTGTGATGACACAATCCCTGCCATGTGCATGTCTGCCTAAGCTCAATATGCCCATCTGCAGTTTGCTTTCTAGTCCACCATTCAATTAATATGTCTCACTCTGCTTATTTGGGGCCAAGGTATGATTTTCCAGTTCTTCCCCAAAAGGCTCAATGTTTTTGAGGTTTTACAGAATACAAATGTAAACAAAAACAAGACTAGGGAAGCCTAGCTCCACCTGTATGCAGCCTGTGGGGAACATTTGACAAGGCACGGCGGATATTGTTCTGGAACATGCAGGTTGGCCTGCATACCGGGATGACAGAGTGCATCTGATTCTCAAAGGTGTGTGTGTCAGAGTATGCGAGCGGGAGCGAGTGAGGAGGGGAAGCGAATGTAATTTAATTAGAGTGATGAGCACTATTAGGACGTTACCACTCCGCAAGCTCCAGTTCACTCCGGTTTATATATTGTGATAAAAATGTAATGAACATTATTTTGCTGCCACCTTTTTACCGTAATTACTTGAAATTTAGGCGTGGCGACCACTGCCTTTAACCCTTTCGCCCATAACATCACAAATATGTGATAAGTATGTATCATTAGAACGTTCAGTTGAGAATGTTCTAAAGTGCAAACATGACTCCAAGGTGGTGCCTACAAGTCATTTATTGTTCTACTATAATACAAATTATGTTACTATAGTTTTTATCATCAGAGTGGTCATCTAGTTTATTTTGTAGCCTACTGTATAGGGTGACCATATATTAGATTTTTTTAAAAAGAGGACAGGGCCGGTGAACGCTATGCCATTTTGAGTATTATAAATAGTTATAAAGTCTCAGCTTTCTACCGATGACAATATTATCTTTCTACTCCAAATATTAAGCGAGATATACTAATTTAAATCTCAACTGTTACCAAACCATGTTGTTGATTTCTTCAAATAAATTAGAAGTAGGGGTGACTGGGGACAGTTGCAACAATTTTTTTCATTTCTCTCAATTACTAGACCAACCAAAGTTTAATATATTAAATTTACATACAGTACTGTGCAAAAGTCTTAGGCACATGTAAAGAAAATCCGTAAGGCGAAAATCCTTTAAAAAATAATTAAATTGAAAGTTTCTAAATATCAAACAATTGACTATAAAGAACAGTAAACAATAAAAAACAGAATCAAATCAATATTTGGTGTGACCACCCTTTCCCTTTAAAACAGTATCAACTCTCTTAGGTACACTGTTGTTCAGTTTTATAAGAAAATCAGCTGGTAGATTGTTCCAAGCATTTTGGAGAACTTGCCAACTTCTGCAGACTTTGGCTGTCTCGCTTGCTTCTGTCTGTCCAGGTAATCCCAGACAGCCTCGGTGATGTTGAGAACAGGCCTCTGTGGAGACCATACCATCTGTTGCAGAACTCCTTGTTCTTCTTTTCTCTGACGAAAGTTCAATTAAGTTTTTGGAAAATCAATGTTTGGAAATCTACAATTTGCTCTTTTCTACTGACTAATGCAGAGGACAAAAAATAAACACCTAAGAAAAAATCTACATAAAACATCTAGGGTGCCTAAGACATTTGCACAGTACTGTATGTCTACTAATTACCCAAACCTATACCTATACGTTTAAAGATGATCACATTTGACATGTAGTTCATCAAAATGTATTTTAATGGAAGTCGTCAGATGTTGCAACTGTCCCCAAGCCTAGGGACAGTTGCAACATGTAAAAAATACATTAAACTGTAACGTACTAATTAACTTTTGCCTTTTGTCTCAATGTCACTGTCAGGTGACACACTACGATGCAGTTTCAAAAATGTCCACAAGAGGGCACCAGATCAAGGGCGCTGACCCATGTACTGTAGTTCATATCTATATTTTCCTCAAGGACCCATAAAGTTCACCATATTGGATTTTCCGCTAATTAGCATTTTTTGAAAAACACTTAAAATGCTACTCCTCCTAGAGAATTTGACGGATTTGCACGAAACATGGTATATACCCTCCTTAGACCATGCTTCATAAAAGTTGTATACAGAATTTTGATATTTTAAAAGATAACTTTCTGTCAAACGGTTTTGGAATTATTGAACATGTGTAGTACGGAGTGTCATCATTCTAGCATGTTTCTGATTGGAGGAATAAGATACTGTTGCAACTGTCCCTTGTTGCAACTGTCCCCAGTCACCCCTAGCGATCCGCCGAGTTCATTAAAGGCTACAGAACATTAATTCAGACATATATCAGCATTAACAGTTCCCCTGCAGATCTCTCCCCCCAACACGCTAGCTAAGCTACGCGATATGCTATGAACGCCCTGTGCTTTTCTTTTACTTCATTTCTCCAGTTAAAATGAAAACGATAATGGATTGTGGTACAAGCATATAGCTATGAATTATACAATCAAGCATTGTATATTGTTCTGTTGATTGTGGTTGACCATAAAGTAATTGCAAAAAGTAACAATGTTGAACACAATCTTTTTCATTGGCAGGCAGAGGGTGGGATATCTCAAGTGACACAAAGTGAAGTGAAAGGGCTGACACTTTAAAAATGTCTGTTAATATGGTGTTGCTTCGTGACACCTGAATATCATGCCCTTTGCCTGCTTTTTACCTCTCTTTACAATGAAAAAGATTCAACAAACAATGTTCAACATTGTGACTTTTGGCAATTATTTTATGGTCCACGTCAATCATTACATTACAATCATGTGGCAGACGCTTTAATCCAAAGCGACGTAGGTACAATAAGTGCATACTGAAGGTCATTGAAGTGACTACAAAGCAGATCTGACAAAGCACATCTTTCTCATAACGTAGCAGCTATCCCAAGTAATGGACATTGAATATAGTACACAGTCACCTATACATTCTGAACTATAAAATAACAAAACACGAGTTAAATAGGAAACAAGCAAAAAACATGAGACAAGTACTATGAAATTGGTTCTAGATAGGTAGGTTACTCAAGGTTGAGTCTGAAAAATTGCGTCTTCAGACCACGACGGAAAACAGGTAGTGTTTGAGCCGAGTGTAGAGGAGTGGGGAGTTTGTTCCACCAATCCACCACTGGGGAGCTAGGGTGGAAAAGCTCCGCAGTTGGGGCGAGTGAGAGCCGTTGACACGAGGAAAAGAAATGCAAGTCGCCCTGCTGCAGCAGAGCGAAGTGGTCGAGCTGGAATCAATAGAGCAATCTATAATTCATGGTTCATAGCTATGCTCGTACCACAAACCATTATCATTTTCATTTTAACTGGAGAAATGAAGTAAAAGAAAAGCACAGGGCGTTCATAGCATATCGTGTAGCTTAGCTAGCGCGTTTATAGTGAAGGTGGGAGAGATCTGCAGGGGAGTCGAAAAATGGCACAACACCGGGACCACAGTCAAAAAATAATCTGCTTTGAACTAAACTTACTTTTCATTAGTTTTTACTCCTCTGACATTGATTAAGTTTAAAACATGAGCAATTTATTTTTTATTTAACCTTTATTTTTTATTTAACCTCTTCAGATTAAAAATCTCATTTCCAAGAGTGTCCTGACCAAAATTGGCAGCAGCAGTCACAACAAAGTTACAGACAGACAACATTTAACAAGTTAAAGCATAAGAAAAGAAAGATCATTAATTAATAGTCAAATGCACCTAAATCACAGGTAATAGACATCATCAAAAACATAAGCAGGTCAAGGAAGCTGCCTCCATATCTCTAACAAACCTTTTAAAAACATTTAGTGAGACGCGTATTTCCATTTTCATTTTTTTGCCGGGAGTTCCAAGTTGAAGGTGCACAGTAACTGAAAGCTTTTTTACCTTCTTCTGTCCGTACTAAGAGGACAGATAAAATCATGAGATCCTGAGACCTCAAAGAATATCCACCTGCATTAGTCCTACTAAGATATGAACATAAGTAGGGGGGCAAAAGGCCAAGGATCACCTTATAAATAAAAATATGCCAGTGGCTGAGTCTGTGTGTGGCTAGAGCAGGCCAACCAACCCTGGCATATAAGGTGCAGTGATGTGTAAGAGCCTTAGAGTTAGTTATGAATCGTAACGCATTATGGTAGATCATGTCAATCAAACTGAGACACTTTCCAGAAGCATGCGAATATAAAATGTCCCCATAATCAATGACTGGAAGAAAAGTGGCAGCAACAAGCCTCTTTTTAGCTTCAAAGGAGAAGCAAGCCTTATATCTAAAATAAAAACCAAGCTTTAGTTTTAGCTTGCTTGTGAGTTGCTGAACATGATTTTCAAAAGACAAAGAATCATCAATTAAAATTCCATACTTATAAGATGAAACTGTTTCAATCTCCTTACCTTGTTTTGTAATGATAACAGGTAGGTTTAACGGTCTATTCTTTGATCTACTAAACCACATTAATTTAGTTTTGCTTGCGTTTAAGACCAACTTCAATCTACATAGATTTAGTTGCACAGAGTCAAAAGCAGTTTGCAAGTTATCATACGCCAGAGCAAAAGAGGAAGCACAACAGTAGATAATGGTATCATCAGCATAAAAGTGCAGGTTTGCATCCACAACATTACATCCAAGGTTATTAATATAAATGGTAAACAATGGTAAAACAGAACCCTGGGGCACTCCAGTACACACAGGCAGCAAACCAGAGGTGAGACCCCTAAACTGAGTACATTGAGTTCTACCTGACAAGTAGTTTTCAAACCATGCCACGGCCTGTTCTGATAGTCCTATCCCAATCAACCTCTTCTTAAGAATAGCGTGGTCCACTGTATCAAATGCTTTCAATAGATCAATATAAAGGGCAACACAGTGTAGCATTTTATCAAGAGCTTCTGTGATATCATTGATAACCTTCATTTCTGCTGAAATAGTACTGTGCATTTTCCTAAAACCTGATTGGACAGAAGATAGAGTAGCATTTGTGTATAGAAACTCCTTAAGCTGAATACTGACCAAAGTTTCTAGAACCTTAGCAAGAGTTGAGAGCTTAGAAATAGGCCGGTAATTATTTAAGATAGCTGGGTCTCCCCCCTTTAACAGAGGGAGAACACAGCTGACTTTCAATTCTTAGGGATTTCATTGCATTTGAGGGTGAGGTTAAAAAGATAGGTCAGAGGCTCAACAATGATGTCTGCAGCTAGTTTTAAGAACCTAGGGTCAAGAAGATCAGGACCTGCAGGTTTTTTTAGGGTCAATGGCTAAAAGGGCATCATGTACTTCCTGAACAAGAAAAGGAGAGAAGCTGAATTTTAGTCCACTATTTGGTGAATTGTCTAAACTAGGTTGTACAGTTGGAATAGAGCTAAAGTCAAACAGAGAACCAGATGATATAAAGTGCTCATTAAAACAGTTCAGCATTTCTGTTTGATTATAGACAGCATCTGAATCTTTCACAATACAAGCAGGTACAGTGGTGTTCAAAAAAATTGCAGTACAACATCAGTAACCTGATGAACCACTGTTATTAGTAGTAGTGATATTTCTGCATGGCAAATAATTTTCTTGTAGATGTAGTAATGTAATAGAAAAACAACAGACCCAACTGTCATGACATGCACGCTGCTTGTTCTGAGTAATTGACTTATTCATTGAAAGGGGCGTGTTCAAAATAATAGCAGTATGGAGTTTAATTAGAGAATTCATTCATTCTGTGAAAAAACAGGTGTCATTAATTGTCCTTTATTAAGGAGGAAGGGAAGCAAATGTTGAATTCAAGCCACAGTACACTGTGAAGACAGTGAAGCATGGTGGCGCAAAAATCATGGTATGGGGATGTTTTTCATACTACGGTGTTGGGCCTATTTATCATATACCAGGGATCATGGATCAGTTTGAATACATCAAAATACTTGAACAGATTATGTTGCCGTATGCCGAAGAGGAAATGCCCCTGAAATGGGTGTTTCAACAAGACAACGACCCCAAACACCCTCAACCCCATTGAAAACTTGTGGGGTGACATTAAAAATACAGTTTCTGAAGCAAAACCCAAAAATTCACAGGAACTGTGGAATGTAGTTTGTTCATCCTGGGCTGAAATACCTGTTTCTAGGTGCCAGAAGTTGGTTGACTCGATGCAACGCAGATGCGCAGCAGTTATCAAAAACAATGGTTATGCAACTAAATATTAGTTCATTAATTTAAAGTGAAGTTAAATCTTGAAAAATGTCTTCAGTTTATACACTAAGTGTTTGAGTTTGAAGAGAAAAATGTTGACACTGCTATTTTTTTGAACAGATTAATATTCCTTTTCTTTGCTTCCTGTAAAAGAATAACGCAGACTTGATAAAATTTGTTAATGCTTTGATTTGGAATTGAATGTGTAATGTTTCCACTACATTTGAAATATGGAACTAAAAGCTATTAAAAGTATACTGTGATATACAGGGGATATAAAAATCTAGCCTCTGACCCACAGACTACAGAGAAACCTACCACTCATTTTCAGTTTTGACATACAGTAGCTATCTTGCAGTTAAAATCATAGGGCCAGTATGCACAAATACCACTGAGAGTGAAAATTTGGTAGCAAAAAAAACTGCATGAAGTGAAAAAAACTGCATGATGGCTGTGGAATATTTGTTCAAATCACTGAAGCAAGAATAAAAACTGAAGCACTTTAAAACAGGTACAGTATTTATGAGTCCTCATCTGCACTCCTATCACATTAAGAGCAGTGGATTGTCACCATCACAGGAAAAAAAACAGGTCTTCACCTTTTGTTCTTTGTGCAGTTTAGATTGTAAAATTAATAATATGCCACCTTAATTCTCATTTTGCTACACTTGCAATGTCATGAAAAGTTGAAATCTACTCATATGTTTCACTCTTAATCTTCGCTAAAGCTCCTTTATAATGATGTCCTATGTGCAGCTTTCACATGACAATTTATTTTACTCAATTTATTTTACTTCATTTGTTTTGCATACTGCCCGCTTACAATGAGAAGAAAACACCCCCAGCCAGGTTCAGCAAAATCAACACAAATGTATAAATTAAAAATTGAAAATTAAATTGGAACAAATTTAAAGACAATTTAATTAAAGACAAAAAAAGCTTAATGATTTGATTAAGTTTACTCTTTAGCAGCACAATGATATGGAAAAATACTTACCCAGCTTAACAGGGCCACTAAACAGAGATCCTTTATCAAAAGCATCATTCCATGTGAATGTCAAGCACAACTGCAAAATAGGATAAAAGTTATTGGTTAGTCTTTGAAATCTGTTCAGACTCAACAGGCTTAAAATGAGTGCATCTATAAGTATTGGCTATCCATTTGCTCCAAAGTCCCCCCTCACCTTCCTAGGGGCACCACTCCACTTTGTGTACATAAACAAAGTATTTGCACGTGTTATCATTTCACTCTTTCCAAGTGATCAACTAAGAGGCATTATGCAAATGATTCCAGCCGCAAACAGCCATATTTGAATGAGAGATTTTGCATGTTTGGAATGGTTAGGTATAGGCTACACTGAAAAGAAATACCATAAAAAATGACAGCAATATTGGCAGTGGAAAGTGTAAGTGTACTGTAAAAAAAAAAAAAAAATTGTATTTTTATGGTAAAATGTTTGTAAAAATGTTTCAAAACGCTGTCAAAGTCGCAATAACTCATTATTTAACGGCCATCCCCCTTTTTCCATTAATTAAATGTTTTTTTTCACTGGCAACCTTGCTGCCAGTCTTTTCAGTTTTCTTACAAGATTTTTTTTTTTTACAGTGCACGGTTACACTGAACAAGCAGGCAGCTTACTATGTACTGTTTCACTACATAGTAAAAGTTTTTATTTGCTTTGTTATTCACTGTTTATTATAATCAACGTTGTATTGCTTGTTTGATTCAAATACTTGTTACTCTTGTATTTTGTAACACAATTTGCTTCATGATTAAAAATGTATATTTATTCTTAATGTTCATGATGTATCCACAAATTAAATTTTTTTGTACTTTGAGTGGTAGCTAGTATGGGTGGTGTAGCGGTAAAAGCGCAGACTTTCAGTTTGTACAGTTGCTCCCTGAGGATTGGGGGCTCGATCCCTGGTCCTGCCAGATCCAAGTATGGCTGGTGCCTTGAGGGAGTGGCAATTGGCACCTGCTCCCAGGGTGGGGGGAGGGACTCGGAGAGAATTGTCATGCATAAGATGGTCCTGGGCAAGTTGGAACCATAGTCAATCATGTTATCGATTGTGTGTCTTTTAATACCTGCTTCACATTCATACTAAAATCCACATGCAATCACCTTTCCCAAACTTCCTTTCGGGCTTAGTAAATCACATTACACATGCTAAAGTAATTTATTTGCATGACCTCCCACTATTTCGTGAAATAATGTAGGGACACCGAATTTTGCATATTCGTTCAGGCTAACCCGCAAAAAAAAAAAAAATCCATGTACCTTTCTATTTTAATACACGCAGTCCTCTTTGCACCTTGTTGATCACCTCTGATGATTTATTGCGGGTGGTAACAGTTTTACACTTAATTTTGGACACACAAACCTTCAGTAAATTGACCCCCAATTGTATTTTCATTTCAAATTTCCGAAGTGGTACCCATTTCAGCCAGTCTAAATATTGATGTCTAACCAATTTAATTAATGGATAATTGTGAATGGAATGTCTTTCCCCACATTTTACATGTTTACTCCTTATGTTTAATACCTTATCCGTCATTGACCCTTAAACTGTAAATCACTGTAAAATGATATCTGTATCTTGTATTTGGTCATGAGAAATGTATTTGGTTAAATGTAAAATAAATGTGGTCAACATATTTTTCTAATGTCTTTTTAATTTGCAGAAAATATGCAATACCTGGTTGTCTGAGAAAGGGAATTTTGGTTCAACAGCACAAAGCTGGTCATAGTACCTAGAAGACAAAAAAAAACTCATATCATAAATGATTTGACACAAATCATGAATTAGTGTTTCTTCAGATAGTGCACTTGTCCTCATGTATTACAACAAGTAAGCAGGGTAAAAGCAAACTGAGAATTCTTACAGTTGTCTTGGTTCTCGTTGATAATAACTACAAAATTCATTTAATTTCCTGTACACTACAAAATAAAGAGTATGTTATTTATATCATAAACAATATTATATTATAATATTATAAGTCATAACTATGATTTATAAGTCATTCAGTGTCACGCACAGCTCAAACATAATGATCAACAACAATGGAGAGTCACAATTTATTATATAGTATACAGTTAACAAATAATCTTCGCCTATCATCTTAGTTTTGGGTACAATGATTTGTTTGCAATTAGGTTATTAAATTGGAGGTGCACAAATGTTAAAATGTTCTGATTGTTACTGCGTGTAAGAAAGGTTATTTCTTTGGCAAGAAAGTACCTTTCTTTGGTTGTTCAAAATAACATGCGAGAAAACACAGTTAAGGATGCCCAGGATAACTCAATAGGGTGGGGGTTCATAAGCTACCAAAACAGGTTTGGTCTGCATGCTATATGCATACAGTATATGGACATCATACACCAGGACAAGGACAACGTTCCAATGCCAATTCATTCCATCTCAGTGTGCAGAACACTGGTGATGTGCTAATTACTGGTGTCACCACTCACATGCCAGTGAGCAAGCACTGAGCAATGAGACTCTATCCGGGAAAACCATGAACAAACAACCACTTTTACATTCAGGAGAGGGGTGGCTTTTTACTGGCCATTTACTGATCTGGGGTGGCTTTCCCGATTCCGACGTATCTTCAAGATTCACGACACACTTCAGGAAGACAAGTCTTGACATTTTCATGGCGCTTTCGCAAAGGATATCGTGGAGTGCATATTTCGAGGCACACTTTCACAACAAACTTTGAGTAACACAGACTCGACAGGTCGATGTAGAAAAGCCGATTCACACAACAGAAAGCATCACGCATCGTTTCTTCTTCTTCGTTTGGGTAGGATCTTTTTCCCACATCCCCAGGCTCGGGGCCGAGGGGCTATCCTTTTACCACCCCGAGCCTAGGGGGGGTTCACCCGGACTATATTTCGGGGCACACCTCCAGTAGCCACGTCACCGTGTCATCATCCAGAACCGACAGACCATGCATCCCATTGGGTGCCCGATAAATCGGGCAGTCCAGGATGACATGGTCTGCGGTTTGTTCCTCCGCGCCACACTCGCAGGCTGCGCAAGAAGCCAAGCCCCATCTGTGCATCGATGAGCGGAAGCGCCCAACGCCGGTCCGGAGGCGGTTAAGCCTCACCCATGCCAGTCTAGGCAGGTCCACCCCAATAGGGGGAAAACCGACGTCTGGGATGAAGTCACGGAGTCTAGAGGTGTTCTCCTCCCACTCCGTGCTCCAGATGTAATCCGCCCACCGTGCCGCACTGATGTTAAGATCACTGCATTGCTGCAGGAATTCCTGTGCGGCAGGCACAAATGGGTGTCTCGACTTAAGGCGCCGGGGAGGCTCAGCAATTACAGCGAGCCTTTCGTGGAGCAGATGGTTTGGCTCCATGGCCCGGCACACGAGACGTGCTGTGGCTCCCGCGCGGCGAAGCCCAGCGGGCTGGATGCCTGCAAGAATGGGAAGATTGTCCACGGGAGTGGGACGCAGGCATCCTGTCACGATGCGCAAGGCTTCGTTGATGGGCGTATCGATGAGGCGGGTGTGGGCACTGCGACACCATACCGGTGCGCAGTACTCACTAGTCGAGTAAACAAGGGCCAGGGCTGCCGTACGCAATGTTCTTGCGTTGGCGCCCCAGCCTGACCCGACTAGTCGCCTCATCAATGCCACACGAGATGTTAACTTCTTGCGCAGTGACTCAAGGTGTCGGCGAAACGTGAGCGACCTGTCCAATGTCACGCCGAGGTAAATTGCGCAGCATGGCAGGGGTGTTCCGCCAATATATATTCGGAGCTCACGTTTAGCCTCCCTGTTGTTAAGATGGAAGGCCGCCGACACCGTCTTTGCCTCGCTGAGCTTCAACCTCCATTTCCAGAGGTATGCCACTAGTGTCTGCATGTCCTGGCTCAAAGTCCCCTCCAATGACTGCCAGTCTCCAGCGGAGTACACCAACGCGAGGTCATCCGCATAGGCATACTTCCGTGAGACTGTATCAGGCAAGTCATAAGTGTAGATATTATAGAGGAGGGGGGCCAGGACAGATCCCTGGGGGAAGCCGTTCTTGAGGCGTCGTAACCTGCTTTGCTGTCCGCTACCGGTGGTAAGGTTAAAGCTGCGATTTCGGACAAGCTCCAGGATCATACTGACCATGTGCCTGTCCGGCAGCAAGCGGAGCAGCTTGCAGGTGAGGCCGCGGTGCCATACGGTATCATAGGCAGCCGTCAGATCGACAAAAACGGCTCCGGCCTTCTTCTTGAACAAAAAGCTGTCCTCGATGTCTTGAGTCATCAAAGTGACTTGGTCTACGGTCGATCTCCCGCGTCGGAACCCGGCCTGCTCCCGAGGGAGCAGCGGGTCGACGATCGGTTCGACGCGGGCGTAGATAAGACGCTCGAGGATCTTGAAGGGGATGCAGAGCAAGGAGATGGGACGGTAGCTCTTAGGATCCCCTTCAGGCTTATTCGGCTTAGGGATCGCGACAACTAGGGCTCTTCTCCAGATTTTGGGGATCTTGAGTTGGCGCAAGCAGGAAGAGAGGAAAGCTCTTAACCAGGACTTCAGGGCAGGTGCGGCATGGAGTATAAGCTCCGGGCAGATGGAATCAGGGCCCGGAGCTTTTCCTGGCTTTAGGTGCTGGAGGGCGGCAGCGAACTCCTCCGGTGTGAATTCACCGGAGATGTTATCGCTGCTAGATGTTGGGGCCCTCCACGCATCGTTGACAGCCACTTTCCCAAAAGAATCGTAGTTATGATCATCTTTGAATATTTTTTTTTCTTTGCTTTTTGTTTGAAATCTGATCAAACCTAACTGACATAAAATAAGACAGAGACAAAGAGAAGACAGACAAAACTTTTTAAAATAAATGAATGTATAATGTAGCCTACATGTCAGCATAGGTCACAATAAGTCCTTATAAACCCAAGGATGGAATAATTGATTACACCTGCTCTAGACTAAGTACCTACTACTACTACTACTACTATTATTATTATTATTATTATTATTCTTGTTGTTGTTATTTAGAGATCTATCTATCTCTCTATCTATCTATCTATCGCGTACATTAGCGGCCTCTGTCTGCAGAGGTGGGACTTGCACGTAGTACCGCATCTGAAGACACGACAAGTCCAATGTTGTAATTAGAAAAAAATAGTAATCCAAGGCAGCTCTACAAAATTAAAAAGCCTTTATTAAATGGCTCACATTATTTAGAATATTAAAAAACCAACATGTTTCGGCCTACATAGGGCCTTCATCAGGGTATCTAGAACAAAGACCAAACACTGACTAATATGGGGAGTCCTGAGCTCTGGGAGAGTCTAATTGCAATGATAAACAGCTGGTGCTGAAAGAATGGAACAATATATAACTTTACCAGGAGGGGTCAGTCGAGATACATCTATTAGATAGATTATTATATAAAATGAATAAACAATATTACTTACAAAATAATGCCTCAAACTAACACATAATGTATATATATATATATATAAACAACAACTCAAAAAACAACTCAAAAAACAAAAAATATAGCAACATAAGAAAAAACAAGTCAGATCAAATCAATAAGTCAAACATACTAGATTGATGTTAAACAGAAAATAATATAATATAAACAAAATGATATAAACATTAAATAAAGAAAATAACAGGAGATGAGCAATGAACAATGGACAAAGTAATAAAGTAACCTACTTAACCTATAGAAATGACACCAAGTCTATGGATTCATTTAGACCTGGGGGTACGGTAGCCTGTAGCCTATGGATCCAGCGGCTCTCTTTTTGGTTTAATATCTTCTGTCTATCTCCTCCCCTAGAGGTAGGGGGGACCGTGTCAATGCCGATAGCTGTAAATATAACTGAGGCACTTTGGTGAGCGTTTTTAAGGTGTTTAGCCATCGCATAATCCATATTGTTTGTTTTTATTGCATATTTGTGATCAGCCAGTCGATCAAGTAAGCGGCGTTTCGTACGACCCACATAAAAAGAATTACATTTAGAGCAGGATGTTGTCTTGAACTCATGACACATTTCACAATCTCTTTGAGTTACGAGCACTTTCAGGAAAGCGTCGTGAATGGCAAGTATATCATTTCCCGACATACTTATCGCTACTACATGCTTTGGGAAAGCCACCCCAGAGAGGGAGACAAAACATTACATCTCCTTGACTTGTGCTTCCCTGGACAGACAAATCTGGGAAAATTAGTTACAAAATCCTTAGTTTTTATTACTTCACCGTCATGCAAACATAAAGCTTCCATTCCGACTCCGGAGGTTTCACTTCTCAACATTATTTTTTTAATGAGACAATATTATTCAACAGCAGTGGTCACTTAATCAAATACAGCCTAGTATCCAAATGCCAACCTAATAAGTTGAAACACAACTAAGACATAACTCCAAACTAGTGAATACAAATGCAACTAATTAACCATAAGTTAATTTTAACCAAGTTTTTTATAAAATATATTTTACCAGATATTTGAATATATTTTATGCCGTTGTTTTGCCCTTCTACACTGTCATCAACAGTAGCCCTTGAAAATGCTGGTAAACTGAAAAAGTTCCATGGTTGTTTGAAACCTTGCGAAATGAGCATTCAAGGCCGCTGTGAGAAGGTAGCAAAAAAGTGGCTTGTCAGACAGATGACCTCTCCCACTTTCACTCTCTCCTCTCCTCCTTCTCCGCATCCATCTCTGCTGCCAAAATAAACATTTTACCACTCTCAAAATCACTCCTCTGCTTCTAGCCCCCAGAAACTCTTTTCCATCTTCTCTTTCTGCCAAGGATTTTGTTTCGTACTTCGAGAAGAAGGTTGATGACATCTGAAGTTCCTTTCCCCAGCTTCCCCCTGGCCCTCACCCAAACCCACACTGTTCAAACACTGATTTTGGATTAATGTCTCTCCCTCCTATTTCCCCTGAAAGTCCTAAAGCTAGTCTCCACGAGTCAACCTACCACTTGCCCTCTCAACCCAATCCCCTCCTCCCTCCTTCAGACTATCGCTGCCGACCTGCTTCCTTTCCTTACTACCATCATCAACTCCTCCCTGACATCTGGCTGCATTCCAACTGCCTTATTGTCAGCCAGAGTTACTACTCTTCTGAAGATCCCCAACCTGTGTGATCTTAGAAAACTACAGACTGGTATCACTCCTTCCTTTTCTTTCTAAAGTACTTGAATGCACTGATTCACTTTCTCAATTTCAGTCTCAGAAGAACCTGCTGGTCCCTATTGTGTCTGGCTTCAAGCCTGCTCACTCCACCAAGACTGTGCTCCTTGTTGTCACTGAAACCCTCCTTACTGCTAGAGCTGCCTCCCTCTCCTCTGCCTTTGACACCATTAACCACTAGCTGCCCCTCACCTCTCTGACAGATCTGGGGATCTCTGGGCCTGTGCTTTCATGGTTCATCTCCTACCTGTCAGACCGCACTTATTAGGTATCATGGAGGGGGTCTCTGTCTTCACCAAACATCCTCTCTACTGGGGTTCTCCAGGGCTCTGTCCTGGACCCTCTCCTCTCCCTCTACACCAGATTACTTGGATCAGTCCTCGCATCCTAGATGTCCACCCACCAGCTCAAGCTAAACCTCGACAAAACCAAGTTGCTCTTTTCCCCTGGCAAATCCTACCCTCTGCATGACCTCTCCATCTCCAACACCTCAGTGATTCCTGCCCAGATCGCCAGGTGTGACTCTAGCCAGCCAACTGTCTTACATGGCCCACATCACTGTCATAACATGATTCTGCCACATCAGACCCTTCCTGGTGTCCAGCTCCCGGTTAAAGCTCTCGTCATCCCCTGCATGGACTACTGCAACTCCCTCCTGGCCTGGATCCCATAACACTCTCTCTAACCCCTTCAGCTCATCCAGAATGCTGCAGTTTTCAACCTCCCAAAATTTTCCCAAGTCACCCTCCTCCTGCGTTTCTGCCACTGGCTCCTGGTGGCTGCCTGCATCAAAATCTAAATTCTGGTAATGGTGTGCAACAGGTTTTACATTAACGTCTGGAAAACATCTCAAGGATTTAAATCTGCCCCAGCTTCAATGGGTGCTAATCAAGCTAAACTGTCACATTGTATATAGAGTACCATTGAAAAGTTTGGAATCACTGTGACATTTTTATGTTTTTGAAAGAAATTGATACTTTTATTCACCAAGGTAGCATCAAATCAAAAAGTACAGTCAAGACATTTTCTGACTCATTTTCCTATTGAACTCTATGGAAAAATAAGACAGGAGATTAAACCCTTAAAGTGATCCATCCATATCTACTGCATATCTGGCAGCAGAGTGATGGTCCCCCCCCCCATTCCCATAGAGATCCATTCAAATGCAGAGAGGTTATGGTATTGCTTGTAAGAATACCAGAAAATAAGATATCAAGAGTCTTTTGATGTTGTTGGGTCACAGACATCAGGAAGTCATGGCATGCAAAGGATACATAACCAACTATTAAATGAGGACTTTAGTTATTAAGTTTATGTTAATTTGTCCAATTACTTTACGTCCCCTAAAATGGGAGGACTATGTATAAAAAGGGCTACAATTGCTACACGGTTCACCCGATATGGATATAAAAAACCCCAAATTAAAGCTGAAAGTCTTCACTTTAACCTCATAGTTAACCTCACTGTTCCATTTCAAATCCAATTTTCTGGAGTACAGAGCCAAAACAACAAAAGTTGTGTCACGGCCCAAATACTTTCTGTCCCCTTTCCCCACTTTCTGTAAGTTTAAAACAAAGATATGCAGACAGCTAACTGTGTTTTGTTCCCCTAACATTTCATGTTACTGAAATTAAGTACAAATGGAAAAATTAAACTCATCACACAATGTTGCAGTCCCTACAACACTTCAGACTTGACTTCACAAAACAAGTATGTTTCTGTGTATCGAAATATCAAAACCACACAAAATCCTAAGTTAACAGACAACCTTCAAACTTCTATAACACACTACCCATTTTTCATTTCTTTTCTCCCTTGCTTGATTTCTTCCAGTGGAAGAAGACACTTCAATCCCTTCTGTAGGACTGGCCCTGGCTGTGTAATTGTCATTATAGTGCTTGCCCCAAAGCAAATGAGAAGAAGTGTGGCAGACATATGACTCTAATCCATATAACACATTCATGCTGTTCACTGTCCAAATACCAGCTAGCATGAGGCCAGTGCACTGCTACAATGATCAGTCCACAGAGAGGACAGGTGGAGCAGTGCATTCTGTGATGTGAGGGTAAAACAAGGCTATGAAAATAACAAAATAATTTCAAACTAGAGAGCTTCTCTTAAAATACACAATAAGGCAAATGATTTTACTTTGTGCAGAAATGCTTTCCCGTGACTACTAGTCTTTCAGTTAATTTCATGTAATGATACAACAGAAATATACTTTCAGAGGAGACACAAGGTTGATGGATTGCAGCTACCATATGTAGGAAAAGGAAACATTCCACCAGAACCATTTTTGTAACACAGCAGCACTGCATTCTTTCACACACTAAAAGGACCCAAGCAGGAGATAATTCAAACACGAGGCTTGTTTCCATGTTGTAAGATTCTAAACTGATATGATCCACTCAAAACACTGACAAATCAACCACGCCGCCGGCCGAATCAACCAACTTATCATAAATACAATGTAGGTTAAATTGTAAGTGAAAACAGTGACGCGTCGCCACTGTTAGGCATAGCATTCAATTATAGAATAGCAGCTGGGAGTGAGTGATCAAAGCCTATTTCAACCAAGGAAATTCGATTAGCAATACAATAGACTGGTTCCTGGTTAGACCACGGGAAGTTGCACCTTCAGACCCCCTACTGATGGACAGACTGATTGATCTAAGGGAGCCAAACAGTGTCTTCCTTAAATCAATCACATCATTTTTGAATACACATTTCTGTTTCCTGCCTGTAGAAAACAAAGCCCTAAAATGGTATTTAAAGTCATCCATTTTACAGAACAGGATTCAGATTTTACTCCGCTGAATCCAGAGTGCATTGCTGTATCTCTGACAACTGCTGTTACGAAGAATAAACTTTGTCATTTTCAACGAACTTCGGAGCCGTTCCTTTTTTTCTTACATTGGCGAGCCACCCAGCCAGGAGGTGATTTCAAGAAGCCTGAAGAAAACCAGAAGAACTTTTGGAGACGAGGTGACAGAAGAAACCCACCGACGGCGATTTCTTCAAGATAACTGGGACCACTAAAACGACTTGGTAAGAGATTTGGTTCCTTGTGTTTATGCTGGTTTTAAGATAGGCTATAGCAAAATCCCCCCTGGTTAAAAACGACCTGGACGGGAGAAACTTTGTTGAAACATTGTTTGTTTGGTAACTGACAGTAGGAGTTGTAGGCCAATTTTAATTCCGAAGTACTGGAATTAACTTTGGTAGCTAGGCCTAAAGTAACTGGTCGGTATAATTAATGTGCCCGAAGTACTGGGACATTTAGTCTAAACGTAATTCCTAAAGTAACTGGAATAGTTCAGTTAGCTGGGTCCGAAGCACTGGAACAGCAACTGTGAGTTATTTTATCCTAAAGTAACTGGATAATAGGGTGTTGTAATTGAATACTTCCTAAAGTAACTGGAAGAGTTGAGTTGGCTGTGTCCGAAGCACTGGAACAGCAACTGTAATTTATATTACCCTAAAGTAACTGGGTAATTTGGGTTGTCCTGATATAGGCTTACCTTATATAATTTGACAGATTGTTTGGTTGGATACCGTAACAAGGCTAGAATATTATATTTGGTTGTCGGTCGACTTCATAATTATACGTGTAACGGGTTGTTTATTTAGCTACTTAACATCAGTAGAAGGAACCTAGATTGTAGCTATGGAGAGCTTTATGGTTCGTTACATTGCCAAGCACGGCAAATCTGACATTCTAGAAGGCATTGAAAGTCAGGAGAAGCCGTATACATGGGCTGTGTCCCAATTTGAGAGCCACCCAAAGGTTGGCAAATTAAATCAAAAAGGGAAGATTGCGGTAGCTATGACGGGTGTTCTTGCTTCATACAAACGGTGCAAGGAGAGATTAGAGGCTCTTGAACTGGAGAACAAAAGTTTAAAACAACAGATCGAGGAGAACCAAGCAGCAATTAAAAGTAACCATGCACACGCTAACTTGAATGCCGAGATACAATTGGATCTGCGTAAAGAGGTTGCCGAATCAAAGCAATTTAATTCTGAGTTACAGCGCGAATTGGATAGTACCCACACAGAGGTAAAAAAGTTACAAAACGCATACGACCACTTATTTCAAAAATTCAATAAAAATACAGAGCACTGTGTAGACCGAACAGATTACAGTGAGAGTGATTTCTGGAATAAACCCGGTAAACATAACACAAATAATGCGTGGGACAACAATTCTGACTGTACGGTGAAATTCCCTGTAGCACCAGTGCATGAGACAATGACGATTGTACCTGGGGAGGGGGGAGACCGTATAAGGACCACTACGACTGTAAAACCATTGTCGCCCAGTGAAATTGAATCTTTGGTTAAAAATATTGGTACGTATGAGCCTGCAAGGCGAGACCCCATGGAGTTTTTAGCCAATTTAGAGAGGATGGTTGACCTACATCGTTTGGCGGATGCTGATGCTTGCATAATATTGAATGCTTGTTTGCCCCATGCGTTAGCTAGTGCGCTCCCTCAGACTATTCACAACAGGAATGCGAGGAGAGATGACAGGAAAACTGCATTGTTGGGGGTTCTAGGGACACGCTTGGTCGATTGGGACAAGATAAGAGAGGTTGTGATGTCACCAGGCGAACATCCAGCAGCATATGCCGCGAGATTGTGGGAAGCATTTAGTTCGTACAGCGGTGTAGCGAATCTGACGCAGCAGGATCCCATGTTCAAATCCGCTTTAATTTCGCAATGTGACACACACACACAAACTGCCCTTGCACCACACATAGATTCCAACACACCATATTCCGATATAGTTGCAAAAATGACTCAGTTATATAACATCAATATACACAATAACCCAACTAAGCCCATAGCAGCAATTTGGAGGGAATCATCACATAATACCTCTTTCCGTAAATCTGTTTCATCAGGAAATGAAGGACATGTGCCTAACAATGGTAGGCATGCTAGATCTGAAAGGCCCCTTAAATTCAATCCAAGCAGAGTTGTTGTATGCTATGCATGTGGGGAGAGCGGACATATAGCAAGACAATGTAAAAAAGGTGATTCAGGTGGGGCAATTGTCTGCTATGCATGCGGGGATAGAGGACATATCGCAAGACAATGCAGACATTTTCATAAGGAGACAAATTGGGTTGTTTGTTTTGCATGTGGGATCAATGGGCACATAGCAAGACAGTGCAGATCTTCTCATAGGAAGAGGCTTAGTTATTGTGCCCTCCTTAAAACTTTGCATGAATTGCAAGCAGAGGTTAGACATTTGAAAGGAGATCAGGAAGCAACAGCAGAGCAGAGGGAGGATTAATGATTGCAGTCAGATACTTAATAGTATGTCTACAATCAAGGGGGGGTTATCCATTTTTGGTGTCTATTGCATATGTATTGGGAGGGCAAATTAATTGTTTGTATTATTGTTTGTCATTTAATTGTTTGTATTATTGTTCAAAATGAATTGTTTTGTATGTTTCAGGCACCTGTTATGTGGGGGGGGAGGGGGAGTAATTGTTCATTTGTTGTTTCAGGCACCTGTTTAAAATGTGGACCATATGCATGATAATGATACTGCCAGCAGCCGTGGTGATAGGAGGATGTCCATAGCAACGGATGGCCCCCCAATCAGGAGTGATGACACAGCCCTACCCAGGAGTTCTGGTCAACAACATCCAGTGGGTCCATGTTCCAGTCCTCGTCAACCTGACAGCTTGGTCACCTGACATGGATGAGCACTGCAGGCGGGAAAGCGTGACGGGGATGTACAAAGACCTACTGACGACCAAATTTTTGAAGTATCATGGCGCTGTGGCAAAACAACACAAATCTACACCAACTGGACGAAAGCTCATGGACTTTATTGATGGTCTCCTCGGAGCAACTGTTAAACCAGATGCATGATGGTGACTTACAATTGACATTCAAAGCAGCCGTATGTGTTTGTCTAGTTCTTATTGTGTTTCAAAGTTTTATGTTGTATTGTATGTGTTAATTTCTGAAGCAGCAGAATTGTGGGTTTTCTAGCGACATCATCAGACAGGCAAATTGGATGAAGTAGTCCTTAGATCTACCTCCTCCTGGCAGCTGACTTTTATTATCACTAGTCTAAATTCTCAATAAAATTGTAATTATGATAAGTTCCACCAGGTAAGAGCATGGCAGAATATGGCAATAAGTCCAGCTGGGTGTGGTGCTGGATCCCATGACGGGTAAGACTCTCCAAGCCAAAAGAGGGCAACCTAAGACAGGACAGCACCGCCACTGGCACACTTCTTGGGAATGAGGTGTTCATGTTTGTCAGACTTGGGTGAAGTGATGCTTTCTGGCAGATAAGCATCAAAGGGGGGATTGTAAGATTCTAAACTGATATGATCCACTCAAAACACTGACAAATCAACCACGCCGCCGGCCGAATCAACCAACTTATCATAAATACAATGTAGGTTAAATTGTAAGTGAAAACAGTGACGCGTCGCCACTGTTAGGCATAGCATTCAATTATAGAATAGCAGCTGGGAGTGAGTGATCAAAGCCTATTTCAACCAAGGAAATTCGATTAGCAATACAATAGACTGGTTCCTGGTTAGACCACGGGAAGTTGCACCTTCAGACCCCCTACTGATGGACAGACTGATTGATCTAAGGGAGCCAAACAGTGTCTTCCTTAAATCAATCACATCATTTTTGAATACACATTTCTGTTTCCTGCCTGTAGAAAACAAAGCCCTAAAATGGTATTTAAAGTCATCCATTTTACAGAACAGGATTCAGATTTTACTCCGCTGAATCCAGAGTGCATTGCTGTATCTCTGACAACTGCTGTTACGAAGAATAAACTTTGTCATTTTCAACGAACTTCGGAGCCGTTCCTTTTTTTCTTACAATGTCTCAAATTCCAAATTGTGGGCTGTGTCTCAAACCGAAGTCAGGTGCCTTGGTGCCTTGCTGTCTTGCTCCCTTTGAAGGTACCTCAAAAGGCAACAAATTTGGGACACACTTCGAAGGCAGGATGATGTCACGTGAGATCAGTGTTTACGTTTGTTCATTACGCTACATCAGCTTGCTAGCAAGTTAGCTGACTAGTTACTGGAAAGCTCACAGAGGCTTAAAAACATCAGATACACTATTCAAATGTATTAAATAACTTAAATGAATTTTTAAATATAACTGCAACAAATTATGGAGTTTACTGCATATTCAGACTGTAAAAAATCTCCCCTGGTGCTGCGGCAAATACCGCATCGTTGTTTTCAGCCGCCATTAATTTAACAGAAGTGAGAACCCTGATGTAATCACAAAAATGTATGGGATATCATACCCGGAGACGGATACATGCGATGCTGCCTTCAAATGCTGCCTTTGAAGGCAGCATCGCATGTATCCGTCTCCGGGTATGATACATGCGATGCTGCCTTCAAAGGCAGCATTTGAAGGCAGCATCGCATGTATCCGTCTCCGGGTATGATATCCCATACATGCGATGCTGCCTTCAAATGCTGCCTTTTAAGGCACCTTGGAAGGCAGCATTTTATGCAAATTTTGGAATGAGACATGCCTCGATGCCTTCCTGCCTTCGAAGGCAGCATTTTTGCCGTTTGAGACACAGCCGTGTTCTATAGTGCGAGTAAGCGGTCACGTGATCAAGTGTATCCCAAAGTCAGGTACGTTCTCTTGGCGTACTTGGGAGGACTGAAAAACGAAGTATGGCTGCATACTATTTAATAAACGGCCACATGATGGCGTGTGTCCAAAACTCATATGCAAGCACGCAAGTACAATACACCGGAAGTTTTCCCGGCATACTTGGGAGGACCGAAAAACAAATTAGCGTATATATATCCGAGCGTACTTTCCCTATGTGTTTTCCAAGCTGGAAGTGAAGATATGGAATTGGTGGTAAAAGGCACGTCACGAAAAACAAGACACCAAAGCCTAATATCTGTCAGGGAAAAAAAGGATCCAAAGCGGACGCAAGCATGACAATCAATTAGAATAAAAGGCAAAGAGACAATATTTTCTTGTTCTTTTTGTTCATAGTCTTAACATGAGTCTGAATTTAAAATAGGCTAATTGACAAATTAGCCTAAGTCATTTAAAAATTAGTAAAATTTGGCTTGATCCCTCTCCATTTGCTAAAAAAAAAGTAGTCTATACAGTTCAGTTTTGAATTTAAATCTCTTCTGTAAAACATCTGAAACAGGGTAGCCTAAATCCCATGAATAATCTTGAAGTCTCTTGAGTCTCTTTTACTTTTGGGAGTATCATAGCATACAGGATAGGCTACATAAAATGAGTAGCCTAAAATTGTTAAATCAGATTAATATCACTAATCATTCTGTAAGCATGGACCAGACTTTAAAAGCACATACTTTAGAATGTAATGTTAGCTATAACTATGGTTGAATAAAACGCAGTAGGGAGGGCATAGTCTCGCAAAGGCCAGACTTTGTGATAAACACAAAGTCTGGTCCATAGACTTGCCTAACGCAGCAAGAGCCGCCCACTTTGACAAGTTGGCGCCTTTGATTGACATGCAATATAACCAACCACACACAGTCTATGTTCTGTGACTAATTGAGTCGGTACGAATAACATAAATGGCATGGTGATCTCCAGTAAAACAGTCTATCACACCAAAGAAATGTTGTGAACTTCAAAAACTTACTTCAAACTTACTTCAATCCAGCGTTAAGCTCTTGGTCTGAAACACTCATGGTTCTTGATGGATTTGCAGCAATCACTAGCTACCGATTAGTTAGCACAACTTGTTTCCCGGCGGACTGATAAAACCCAATGCATCACGTCGTACCGGAAATACGCACACAATCCTGTGATTGATAGTGCTGCAGGCCAATGAGTGCTGACTGTCAGTTTCCCACAGTCCTACCCAGCTTATGCAAGCCTATGCATCAGACTCTGCGTACAAAGTGCATCAGAGCGGCTGAGGCTGAGACTAGGGAGGGCATAAATGTAGCCTACATGCTAGCCAACTACGTTACTGGAGATTACTAACTTTAGTCACGTTTTACCTCATCTTAACCTTAATATAGGCTACATACCGCTAAGCATTTCCTCTGTTTACTTTATAAATAAAACTATACCAACATCCCTTCACCACAAATGTGTAGGCTATAACAAGCAATTAGATATCAGTAACATAGATATCAGATGTTCAGATGTCAGTTGCAGTCTAACCTGCACCTGATGGGTTTCTTGTTTTTTTCATCAGAAGAGTTATGACGTTTTTAAGCTCTCTGCGTTCTTGCATAAGTACCATATGCTTCTTAGTGCACTTGGAAGTGTACTTACAAGCACACTTACAAGTACACGAGTGCGCAAGCACGCAAGTATGCAATCTGAGACACAGCCCATGACTCTGCATAACAGTGTCAGTTTTTGGTCGGGCAGCAAGCTGGACAGCCAGTGCTTCACAATGCTGGTATTCACTACACCAATCATTTGTTTGTGTCTTTAGACACGTGAATTCCGCTGTTTGTGACCTCAGCCAGACAAATTTCTGACAGGGTGTGGACGAGCCTGAGAGAAACTTGCCTTCCTCTCTCCTTTCCTATAAATGTTTTTGCATTTCTTTAATGTAACATGTTGCACACATCACACATTTCATATCATGATTGCCTGGATTAAAACCAGAAAAATACATAGTTCAGGGTTTAGTCATACATCAAGATTGTATGTTTTTCTTCATGAGCAACTTAATCAAAGTTTAATTATGAGACTAACTTCCAATAGTGCAAGAGCTAATAATGCAAGATGGGGCAACATAAACAACAGCAGGGACAGTGAAAGAATATTCCAAACTTCTGACATGGCAATGACTAATAACACTGAACTTTAATATTTTAACTTAATACTGTATCTGCAAACATAAATCTCATATATAGAATACTATTCTGTATAATGTGTTCTCCAGGGGGGAAAAAACACAATTCTGTTATATGGGAAGCAGTAGCTGTGCTAGATTTAACAGTATTACATTACATTACATTCATTTAGCAGACGCTTTTATCCAAAGCGACGTACAATAAGTGCATACAGAGACATCATCAAGATCACTACAGAACAGACAAGACAAAGCACATCCTTCCCATAATGTAGCAGCTATCCCTAGTAATATTGTATCATGAATATCACAGAACCAAAATCAAAGGGCCATCCTTCCATCTTAATCTATGTAAAACATCACTTTGGTTGGCAATTTTTGTGACATGATCTGAAATCATGCTGTAGGTTTAATTTAGGCTGGATGCCTTTGGGATGATTTTGCTGTCCAAGATCTGTGTGATGACTAAAAACTCACATAATACTCTAGAGGCGGTATTTGGGATGAGGGCAGGTATCCTATGTTAGATTTGTAAGTAAGTAAGACAGTAGCTAAACAAGGACTGTGCAATGTAAAGTGCATGCCCTAATCCAAAATGTTGTCTCTAGAGTAGATTCATGGGTTTTGCTTTTAACTTTATCACACAGAAATCGTATTTAACAAGCCAGCTATTTCATTTCGTCAGGCAATTTAATTGTCTAGGTTATGTGTCTATGTATTGAGAAGTAGCAAAGTGTCAAGGACATGTCAGTAGTATAATCTACTTCAAAGCCATTAGAATTTGCAAACTAAATGGGTTTCTACCTCAGAAAGCAGTTTTCTATCTAGCTGAGAATGTTTTATGAACGTAGGCTACAGTCAACATGATTGTCAGTGTTAACTTTGGTCAAAAGTTAGATCGTTAATTTACGAAAACTGAAAAACATCAGTCTACATCGGTCTATTACGGTCTGCATGCGGGTTTTTATGGTAGCCTATGGTTGGACCAGGGATTCTTATTTCAGGATAGGACCCGTACCTGAGCAGGATCTCCAGGGACCTCTCGTGTTTGTCCAGCGGCCTCCCCAGGGCACTTATACGCAGCTTGTTCAACTCCTCCACTGCACGGATATGGTCAGTTTGCTCTTCTCTTACCGTATAAATGGACGTGATAAATTTTGACAATGGTTTCACCAGATCCACTTCCTCCGACTTTTTTAACGGGACCGAAATGAACGTGGCCATTGCGCGAGTGAAATCCAGCTAGTTGAAGTTAGCTTGCAAAAAGGCACCGAATGTAAAAGGGAGTCGCACTCTTGAATGACAGCGGCAGTTAGTTAACTTCCTGGATAGCTAGCCTAGTTTTTTATAAACATCAGGCGACGTATTGATGCTGCGCAACATAGACTAGACGCCAGATGCTATGGATATTTACCGCTGTAAAATAGCTTGCAGTTGAAACGACTTCAGTCGTTTATTACCTACTTTTCTTCCTAAGATTAGAACAAAGATTTCGAAATTATTTGCGTTCGGTAGGTAGTATACTCTAGCATGATTTGTGAATTTATCGCGGGTGATATTTTATTCTTTATTTAGTTCTAGCCTACACTTCAGTTACAGTTATCTAGCCTATGTGCATTGCTTTTCAAAGACCAATTATTTCATAGTTCAGCTACCAAGAAATTTCAGACCGCGTGCATATTGCTGAGGGTGTTTTGTGAAGTTTTCACTAGGCTACGTTTAGCCTATCCCCAGTGTTGCCATGTCCGCGGTTTTAAAGCTAAATTGGGATACTTTCAAAGTGCAGTCACGGTAAAAATGAAAAGTCGCAAAGCACGCACTTAAAAAGTAAAAACATGATGATTTATATTTTAAATACGTTGATTTCGGTTAAAAATAGACTATAATTTGGGATAGTTTTGAGTCCTCATTTGGCTGGAGAGTCTTACAAGATCTGGCAACCCTGCCTATCCCCATCATCCTTAAAGCGACAAATAGCCTACCAATTCAATTGTGCCCTGCGATTTTTCAAAACGGGATAAAGTGTCTGAAACGACTTATCCTGGAGAGGATAGCCTACTTGTGATTTCCCTCCCCCCACAATCTCTGATTTAGGCCTATCTGTAAAAGAAAAAACGACTTTTCTATGTCAATTAACTTAAAGGTTAGTTGTAGGCTACCAGTGCGGCAAAACAGGTGTTCTACCTTGTCGAAATGTCCTACCAGTAGCCTAGCGCAAATTTTACACTTAGCCTATAGTGTAGGAGGCTAGTTTATAAAGTAGCATAATTACCCGACTTTGACAATCTAAATGACATCATAAGAATGCTACCAACGTAAAACGACCATTGATGTTTTATAGCAAATAGTAGCCTATAGTGACGCATTGCCCCTAAAAACAAGAAGAAGTGTTGAATTAACTTCAAAGGTGGAATAAAAGTTCAAGAAAAAACACACTAATGATGAAAAATATGCAATGACTACTAAACCTGGATAAAAACAATTGAAGCTAAACTAAAGTAGGCCTAGCATGAATGTATGCGCGTGAGACACGAGATAAAAAAAATTAATTATATGTGCGCATGCTCAGGTAGGATGAAATGTCAGAAATTTCAGACGCTCGAACCAGCTTACCTCCATGTGACTTGGACATGGTATTATGGAGAGTTAGCATGTCTTGTAGGTAACGCCGTCTACGTACAGATAGCCTACAGTAGCTGCTGGATTAATTCTAATTCTAATTGTGGTTATCAAATGCACAGCATGGGTCCAGAGTTCTATGGTGACATGTCATTATGAAGAGGACCAAGTGGGCCAAGGTGATTTCTGAGTGGGCCAAATTAATTAAGATTGAGAGAGTGTCAAATTAATTTACTGTAAATTGGACAATACGCTGGTAAAGTAATAACGTTATTTTCATAAACAGAGTGCTCAGACATTCTTTCCTCAAGTTGTCAAATAAAGGATATGATCTGACTTGTCAAAAAACACGAACTAGCCCATTTCCTGGTGAACATAACTGCACAGACTAGCACAACGTCACAAATCAAAAACCCAAATGTATCGTTGCTTTTATTGCAACACAAAATAACAATCAGAATTAATTCATACAGATAATCTGGCCTAATCTTTTAACCAAAACAGTTAATGCATAGTCAGTTTTCCCGATAACTTCGTTCACGTAACACCTAAGTGCACGACTTTTGTTTGTCATTCACTGCTTTCTTGTATGAATTTACAGTGACTTAAATGTAATCAATTGTTTTTATTGCATGACAAAATAACAATCAATAAATGTGACGGTCCTAATATTTACTTAAAACCAGGCCCGGACTGGCCGCATCTGGCAGTTCTGGCAAATGCCATAAGGGCCGGTGTGATTTTCTACTGTTTTGGGCCGGTCTGACTGCCTTGTTGCGAAAGAGAGAGATAGAGAACAAAAACATAAAAAAAGATCAACGTAGCCGCTCCAATCATCGGCCCATTAATGAGATGGGCCGGCCTACTTTACTTTTTGTGCCCTATTAAACTGTTCCACGTCAAGAGCACGTTCTCAACATTTAAAAAGGCATAAATTCAAAAAGAGGCCCTAGCTAGATACGCATTCAAATTGATATCTGCGGTTAAAATTGATAAACGAACGAGTGTCAAATTAAGGGGTGGTGCCGGAAAAATAAAGGAGAAAAAACGTAAATGTCTTCCACCGATGTGGCAAAATGTGCTAAAATTCCGAACATGTTTTTACCCCCAGTCCGCCCAGACGAGTGCTAACGTTAGCCAGGTCAGTATACCAAGTAGGCCTAGTTCTACAGTTCTGTAGGCCTACATTCTGGTTTATTTGGGCACGAATTGCATCATCGACAAGGTAGCAGAGAAGAGTGCACTGATGCGACGTCTTCTGACTTAGTAGGACATTGTTGTTATTTTCATATTCTATTCTATTCATTTGTGGCTTGGTCATATATTGATTGGTCATGTAAAGGCGTTGGCCTTGTTAAGCCAGTTGGTCATGTGTGTGTTTTTTGGCCGCCGTGTGCTTGTGTGAATCTGAATGTGTTTGTATGTAGACTATTGAGTGAGCCTACGCGGCTTGGTCTTATTTCATGACATGTCAGGTGTCAGTCATTGCTGCCTTGTTATGGTGCCTGCAGTTGTTGATGGCTGTGCCATGTGTTTCTCTGTCCTGTGTATGTGTGTGTGTCAATGTTGTAGTACTCGAGTCCAGGACTCGGACTCGAGTCCTGATTTTCAGGACTCGTGACTCGACTTGGACGCACTGATGACTTGGACTTGGTCTTGGACTTGGACTCGAACATTGACTGCATTCGGTAGTTGGAGACGAGGACTCGGACTTGTTCATTGATAAAGAAAAAGTTTTTTTCTTTTTGTTAGTTTTTTTGTAATAGGCCCTAATAATTTGGCATAAGATATTGATAGCTCCGTAACATTACAAGCACTACTTGTTTTAGCATATAATAACTTGATGAAATATCTAATAAATGACTGCTGAGGCAGCCTAGATGGAGTCTGGGGAGATTGGTTTGTCAGATGGAGGGAAGAAGAAAAGTTTGGAGTGCCATCAGCACAACAATGGTATGACAAGCCATGGGCAGAGGTGACACAACCATACCAGGTTATATATATATATATATATATATATATACACAGTTGAAGTCGGAACTTTACATACACCTTAGCCAGATCCATTTAAACTCAGTTTTTCACAAGTCCTGACATTTAATCCTGGAAAACATTCCGTCTTAGGTCAGTTAGGATCACAACTTTATTTTAAGAATGTGAAATGTCACAATAATAATAAAGAGAATGATTTATTTCAGCTTTTATTTCTTTCATCACATTCCCAGTGGGTCAGAAGTTTACATGCACTCTGTTAGTATTTGGTAGCATTGCCTTTAAATTGTTTAACTTGGGTCAAACATTTCGGTTAGCCTAATACAAGCTTCTCACAGTAAGTTGCTGTAATTTTGGCCCATTCCTCCTGACAGAACTGGTGTAACTGAGTCAGGTTTGTAGGCCTCCTTGCTCGCACAAGCTTTTTCAGTTCTGCCCACAAATTTTCGATTGGATTGAGGACTTTGCGATGGCTACTCCAATACCTTGACTTTGTTGTCCTTAAGCCATTTTGCCACAACTTTGGAAGTGTGCTTTGGGTCATTGTCCATTTGGAAGAGCCATTTGCGACCAAGCTTTAAGTTCCTGGCTGATATCTTGAGATGTTGCTTCAATATATCCACATAATTTTTCTTCCTCATGATGCCATCTATTTTATGAAGTGCACCAGTCCCTCCTGCAGCAAAGCACCCCCACAACATGATGCTGCCACCCCCGTGCTTCACGGTTGGGATGGTGTTCCCAGCTGTTTAAAGGCACAGTCAACAAGTGTATGTAAATTTCTGACCCACTGGAATTGTGATATAGTGAATTAAAAGTGAAATAATTTGTCTGTAAACAATGGTTGGAAAAACTACTGTGTCATGCACAAAGTAGATGTCCTGATTGCCAACACTATAGTTTGCTAACATGAAATCTGTGGAGTGGTTAAAAATTAGTTTTAATGACTTCAACCTAAGTGTATGTAAACTTCAGACTTCAACTGTATATTCTAGATTCCTTGGGCACTTTAAAATGGGTGTACTCAGTTTACACCTGGGTGTCCTAGCAGTGGAGAGTCCTCAGACTTGTAGAACAGGAGATATTTTGTATATTGTTTGACTGTACTGTACTGGCTGCATCTGAACTGAATGGATTTGGTTATAATTTGGTTTTCCCTAAGGAGGGATCATGCAGCATGTGGGACAGACCTGCGATGTGTGTGTGTGTGGCCGGTACTAGCTAGTACTTTGTTCATCCGCATAGTTGTCATTCTTGTGCTGTTATTATCGAACGATTTCGGCAGGCTGTGGCGTCGTCCATCTTGCTTTTGAGTCTCACGTCCAAAGTGGTCATGAATATTAATGACCAAATTTGCATTAAAAGTTTTTTTCCCCCCTAAACGGTTCAAGATTTCATTAATCTAAGTGCATAGAAAAGCATATTTTCTATCAGCTGTCTGCGAATTTTCTCCAACTTACAAGAACATTTTTTAATTTTTTATCTCTTATAGATTTGGGTTTCTGGAAAAAAACTTCCATTGACCTCCATTCATTCTCCTGTTTAGCCCAGTTTTAGTGCTTAGTCACCCCCTGGAGGTGAAACCTGATATTCATGCGGTTGGCATATCTCTGTACTATACAATGTTTTTGTGCACATTCTGGTTCTGATGATTGACATAATCATCCAGAACACGAGATCAGCAGTCAAGCAAGATATAATCATCTTCATCGCCAATTTCGAGTAGAGCACGTGGTTTTGTTAAAAATAATTGTTTCATGATGAGGGATTTTTTTTCTCAGAATAAATTTACTTCAATTAAAGGTTGGATTTTTCTCATTTTTTCAGTGTGAGATTAAGCTAATTCACCAAATGGTGAATTTTTTATAACTCTTTTTACTCATCTTTACCAGAGGTGCCAATAATTGTAGAGGGCACTGTATATCATAGTATCAATTTTCAAACTGCACCAGTGTAACGTCTGTGGCCTAGACTAATAGAAGCAGGTATTGGTAGCATGTACATACACTACTCACAAAAAGTTAGGGATATTCGGCTTTCGGGTGAAATTTCAGGATGAACCTAAAATGCACTATAACCTTTACAGGTGAAATTAATTTGACCTTCTCTAAACTTTTGAATGCACATGTCCAACTATTCAATGTTTCAGTACTTTTTGCACAACTTGCTGTTCTCTAACAAGGAGCTGAACGGCAAAATTCACAACAGGTGTTTGATCCATGAATCGACCAATACATTTCCTGGTTCAATTAGAATTGGTATTTAAACAGTCCTCTTCATCATGCTGTTCACATTTTGACATCATGAGACCAAGACGACACCTAACAATTGATCAACAGTACCTCGCCATTGCGAGGCTTCAAACAGGATGTTCTCAGAGGGAAGTGGCCACTGAGCTTAGAGTGTCACAGAGTGTCATCAGCAGGTTGCAACAGAGATACAGAGAGACTGGAAGAGTCACAGAAAGGCATAGAAGTGGACGTCCTTTGGCCACATCCCACACTGATGACCGCTTCATTGTGAACAGTGCCCTGCGGAACCGGGTGATGAATGCCACTCAACTCCAGGCACATTTAAGGGAGGTGAGAGGCACCCAAGTGTCACGTCAGACCATTCGAAACCGTTTACATCAGCGTGGTCTGCGTGCTAGACGACCTGCAAGGGTACCTGACCACACCACCAGGCACAGGCGTCATCGTCTTGCATGGGCCAGGGAGCATTTACGCTGGACGAGGGACCAGTGGGCCTCAGTGCTGTTCTCTGATGAAAGTCGATTCACGTTGAGCAGAAATGATGGCCGCCAACGATGTTGGAGACGTCAAGGAGAGCGCTATGCATCAGCCACTGTTGTCACCAGACGACCCTTTGGTGGTGGCGGTGTTACAGTGTGGGCAGGTGTGTCTAGTCAATACAGAACTGCACTACACTTTGTGAATGGTACAGTGACAAGCCCATACTACCTGAATAACATCATTAATCCAGTCATTGTGCCCCTGCATGAACAACACAGGCCTAATTTCATCTTCATGGACGACAATGCTCTAGCTCATCGAGGTCGCATCATTAGGGAAAGGCTGCTGGAGACTGGGGTACCTCAAATGGAGTGGCCTGCACTTTCTCCAGACCTGAATCCCATAGAAAACCTATGGGATCAGCTGACTCACCATGTAGAGGCTCGTAACTCTGTACCCCAGAACCTCAATGACCTGAGGGCCGCCCTTCAAGAAGAGTGGGATGCCATGCCTCAGCAGACAATAAGTCGACTTGTGAACAGCATGAGACGTCGTTGTCAAGCTGTAATTGATGCTCAAGGGCACATGACAAGTTATTGAGACATTGACATTTTTGTTGTGGTATACCCACCACTGTTGTTGGCTTTTGTTTCAATAAATTGTTTGAGATGAGGAAATCACCATTGCATGCTTCTACTTAAATGCCCTACTTTCATGATACGTATAATATCACTGTAGCGTGAACTTACATTTTCCATAAATTTCACCCGAAAGCCAAATATCCCTAACTTTTTGTGAGTAGTGTATAATGTTTTCTGAGAAATTGTCTTAGAAATCTCAAAAAATTAATTTTTTGTACTTTCTTTGAAGGTTCATATCACCATGAGGGATAGATGGTTGGTGAGGACAAATTGGGTCAAGTGAAAGGGGCAATTTTCCCTAAAATCTGATACCAGACTCAACCTCTAGCCATGATTCTTTCTGTTTCAAAATAAATGTCAAACATAGGTATATTTTGATGCTCGCAAATATTGTTTAGGGAAGTGAAATTGACAAACAACATTGGTATACATGCGTTTTATAGAAGTACAACTGACAATGTATACTATGTATACTAATCGGAGACATAGCCAAAACATTGGGTGTGTCAAAATCAACTGTTTGGTATGTTGTTAGAACGTACTAGTGAGCTCAGCAATAGCAAACAACCTGGTAGACCATGGAAGACCACTGTAGTGGATGACTGAAGAATGCTTTCAATTGTGAACAGATCAAGAACACACTCCAGGATGTACATCTATATGTACATATAGATGTACATCCTGGGGGGGGGGGGGGGCGCTATGTATAAATTGGGCTGCAATTCCTACGGATTAGCGGATCACTGGATATGGATGTTGTGATGCTGGCAGGGTTGTGGCAGCGCGGGTGACACAGAGAGGCAGGACGAGGAAGTGGGTTTGAGCTGTGAGGCGTGTTTGTTTATTAGAGGAGTGAGCGGCCGGGCCGCTGGGTGAGTGAATGGGCGAGGCAGCGGAGAGCCGGGCAAGCGCACTCTGGCCTTTTGGGAGCTGTCAGGGCACGGCAGGCAGCGGGTCAGGGTAGGAGGGCGACGGGGGCTTCCTGGAGTTCGGTCTCTTCGTCGGTCTCCGTAACAGAATCACAGGGAGGTGAGCGAGCGAGCGTAAGCCGGAGCGAGCTCACCAGGGTCTGAGGGAGAGCTGCTTTCACGGGCTCTCTGCAGCCCCTCCGACGAGCTGCAGCTGAGTTCTGGAAGGAGAGCCGGCTGGTGGGTGACGATTGAATAATTGATGCTTGTTTTGACCTTTTTGGGGAAGTGCAGCTGCTGTCCAGAGCGGCGGAGGTACTGAAGTAGCTGGGAAGGCACACTCATAGGAAAGGAGGTGTCCTGGCCACCAGCACCACAATGTAAATGCTGTTATATTAAAGCCGACGGTCTGCACTTTGACCTCATATTCATTGTTTCGTTTCAAATCCAATTCGCTGGAGTACAGAGCCAAAACAACAGAAATTACTTAATCATTTTCATCAATGTATACAGTGCAGTTTAAGTACCATTTTTCAGTAACTGAACATGAACACTTCTTGAAAACATATCCTAGAAGGCAATCTAAAAAAAATGAATAAAATACATTTAATCCAAAAAATACAAATATGTAAATATTTATTGAGTCTGGAGAACTATAAACGGAATTTAGAATTTTTTAAGTCTTCTAACTGCAATTATGTATTTTAACCTTACTTCCTGGTTGGTGTGGTCATGAGACACTGGAGATTCCTCTCTTGCCAGTTATCCTGCATTGGTTGTTGGTCTGGCACCCACTGGGTGGCAGTTTTCCGTACTCACTCGGACAGCAAGTTTGTGGGCCAGCATGACTCATAAGAAGCTGCTGAATAACCATGTGATGCATGTGAGGCCACTGCTGTCCATGGTCCTGAATGCCTTCTAGGCTGTGGGCAGTCCTCACTTCTCCTACCCCAGGGCTACTCCAACCCTAACAAAGCACACCTCGTTCAACAGCCAAAGAGAGCTTGTTGAGCTGCTCATTAGTAGAATCAGGTTTGCCAAATTAGGGTTGATAGGAAAACCGACAGGACGGTAGATCTCCAGGAACAGGTTTGGGCAGACCTGTCCTACCCCATTCCTTTCAGTGCAACATTCCCCTTTAAGGATCGGACCATAACAGCTCTAAAAGTCTATAGTGCAGACTCCATCAGTTAGTCTAAGTCAGTCCAATTTTCTTATTTTTTCTTTTATTTTGAAGGGGGGGGGGGGGGGGTGAATAACCTCTACATCATGGGTTCCAAACCCTTGTCCTTGTGAGACATAATCTGCTGATTTTGTTTTCAACTTTATAGGTCAGCTACCAGTTTAGATGAGTCACCCAAGCATTCTTAAAATGAGTCAGAATTGGCTGCTGTGGGACCTGTCACCCCATCACATTTACAAATGGGGAAAAAATGCAAGAATGAGTTAAAGCTGGCTTCATAGGACCTCATTCACCCTGTCACATTTACCAATTATATCTTGGCATGCACACCATGAAATAAACATTTTGAAAAAAAATCTTTGTGTTAATCTTCTGTGTTCCCACACCTCTCTATTTCAAGTACTTTTCAATGACTCTTCAGGCCAAATGACCTCAAATTCAAGGGCTGAATCCAAATGCCCGGTCTTCCCCACACTTGCAGACTGGCGACTTAACGGGCACCGTGAAGTCTGGAGTGGCTAGGGTTGTCCAATTCTACACCTCATCAAGTCTGCAAGGGGGCTCATGCAGACTTTCATGCAGACTAGATACTTAAAGCTCTCCTATACCTGCACTAAGGAAGCAATTGAACACACCTGTCAAGCCACTTGTCCCAAACATCATGGTGCCCTGAAATGAGAAACTGTACTTTACCCACATGTGAATTATTTGATATGACAAATCTAGAGTACAGAGCAAAATAAAAAAAATTATGGAAGGCACTGTACACTGAAACGCTACAGTAGCTCTAAACTTCATTGAGACATGGGGTGAAGTCATGAGCAGCACTATACAGGAAATGAGGAATAAGCAGCAGCGCTGTAACCATTACACATCATATTTCAAGTGTATGAATGTGCACCCGTGTGTTTCTGACATTAAAATGCATACCTGATCACACCTTCATCAGCTTGTCCTACTTTCAGTTGCTATTTGCTGTTGGAAATGACTGTAGGGTTTGCCATTGTATGGTCATTACCATAGCCCCTTTTCCACTGCAAGAACCTTTTCCGGTAATCAGGAACTTTTTGCGGAACCTAGGAACTAAACCCCCTTTTCCACCGGAGGAACCAGGGCCCATTTTGGTTCCTGGGGTTTGGTTCCCATCGCCCTTTTTAGTCCCTACCTGCGAGGTAGTACTTTTCGATGGTTTGTAACTATTGGGATGGAGCTTGCATTACTGAACATCGCTGATTGGTTAAATGGTATATTTGCGGGAATCGCCAAGCAGACTTCAAGTGCCGTTTTTAAAATACTGACAACAGAAAAACATTTTACAGCAGCCAGAAGAATACTTAGCAGCAACTAGACAGCAAGCGGTCTTCAAACATGGTAAAACAAAACCAGGCACAACGGACGAGGTGCAAGTTTTAAACAGTTGACAACATTAGCGCATCTGACAAGCAGTGCAAGCGGAGCTTGCAGCAATTGCCTGATACCACCGATTCTGTGTCTCAACTAGCCTATTTCATGTGAAACTAGTTAGATTTTATTCATGATTATGGTTATTCTCACTATTGTAAAAGTGTGTGTTGTCTCGTATTGACTCAACAAGGAACGCAAAATTTTATTCTTCGCATGGGACGATTCTGTATTATAAGGAACAACCCTAAACGAAAAGGTCTACCAAAAGATATCTGTGATGTTATTTAGTCCACTGAAGAAACACATTTATGTTTTACCCAAGCCTAGCCATGCTAGCTGTCTTTATTGAACTTCTGACCAACCTACCTTGAACAACACCCCCAGGTCCCGCCAATCATCAACCCAGATGTATAATAATCAAACATTTATGAGATGACAGATAAGCCTCTACTGGACACTATGGCAGTGCAGTGACACTTAGCTGAACTGGGCATAGACCACTCAGTTAAACAATGCTGGGAAAAATATATATTTTTTAAAACAAGCAGGGAAGACCACAATACTTCTTAAAGGTAACCTTGGCTTTTTTCCCCCCCGTCTATTCCTCCTACTTTGCGTAATCTTCGCATGTGTAATACCAACATAAATGACACCATCTGCAGCTATGTTTCCAACTAGTGGTTGAATCGCACATTACAGTCAAGCAACAGGTACAGTTTTACATGTTTATTTCTCTCTCTGTTTAATAATGGTTTGTTTTTATGCCCAGCACTCTCTTTTGGACATTTCCTCTTTATTTTGTCTTCCTCCCCTTTTGTTTCACATTTTTGATTTTCCTGACTTACCTTCCCTCCAGAAATGAAGATCTTTTGTTCACTCTGAACTCTGTCTGTAGGATCCTTACAACAACACACCCTGATTCCGGTAACACCCACTGGAATGTCACAACGTCATAACAGTTCTCACACTTTATTATTATACGTCAAAGTCAGAACATGCGAGTGATTCATTGGCATATCCAAGAATGACTGAGTGGGTATGAGATCCCTTGCAATGAGGTAAAACTGTGGTAAAATAGTACAGAAGCGTTTTGTGTGTGTGTGCGTGTGTGTATATGCGTATAGGAGAGTTCAACCTTTTTTTCTTTTTTTTTTCTCAATAAACACACATACAAGAATGAGGAAACGATTGGATTTACTGTTATTAATCCCAGTACAGGCTAAAATGTGTACATCCCAACACATACTGGTACACAAGAAGCATTGACTGCTACACCTTCATTCAGACTCTGTAAAATGCGACATCACTGTTGGGACAACGTCTAAAGGAGCAAGAGAATTGGACACGGTGGGTAACATTCAACCTTATCCACTGGGGAGGAATACAGAGTACATGGTGTGTGTATCCGGGCAACGACAGTCCTACGATTATTCTGGCACTAATGGAAACAGTGAAGTGCGACAGTTCCTATCGATTACGGATTCAAACTTTTAAATTCATTGTGTTTATTTTCAGTGCACAAAGCTGCCTTTTTTACTTGGGGAGCTTCAGAATTCATATATTTCCATCATCTCCCCACTCACGAGTCAAAATGACAAAAACATGCCACCTAGCTGCGCTAGAAGAAAACTGAAATGACTGAAAACTACATCAGCCCCTACTACAAGAAAATTAAAAAACCTAGTCTGGTGAGTACAGTGAAAAAGAAAGACATAAATACACGCAAAGACAGATTTCGCTCTAAACCTCCTCATCCACTGGGGACTTTAGTTAAGACAGATGGACAGCATTATCAAAACAAGACAAACGAGCATGCAGGCTAAAATGATAAAGGGGGTCTAACTGAGTACAGACAGATGAGTACAGAGAAAAGTTATTGGCCTATCTGTGAAGTCAACGGTGATTCCACGACTAGGACAGTGCCCCACAACCCTTACAAGCTTTAGACACACTGAAGCAAATTAAACAGCACAGATTGGTCATTTCCCTCCCCATTGTAAAATAACACACCATACATACGCAATATATTTTGGTCCCCTTCATTGTCTCTTCAATCGATTTTTTAAATTATTTTTTTTTTTTACCCAACGTAATGTCTCCCTTCAGTATTATTCACCCATGGTCATCTCACGAGTGGATTTCTGAGAAATATAAAAGCAGGAGGGCTCCAGTAAGCCTCTGTCTCCTAGTGGTTTGGGTGACTTACTTGACCCGCAAGAAAAAGTCTTACAGTGACTGTACTGTGCATGTACCTATGCAGCTGCTAGTTTCGCGAGTGGGCGCGCTACGTGCACGCAGGTGGCAAGAACGATAGACTTGGCACGAGAGGCACATCGTTTTCAGTCACTTCTGTAGAACATGAGAAACAATAACACGGCCGTTTTGGAATCTCTCCCCGGTCTGAGCAGCGTGATTTCACGTAGTCCCAATGCCCGTAGGGATCATCCACCGAAGGCAGGTGAACAGCCGTTATCACGGAGCTGGCTTTACCTCATTTACACATCCAGCATGATAAAGGTGTCAAATTCAAAGACCAGCAGCACACAAATTCAGTCTAGTGCTGGTAAGAACACCCTCCAGAAGTGACCTCCATGCGTTTTATAAAGGGAAATAACTCGAGCACAGTGGGCAGCCATACGAGTACAATGTGCCTTTAGGAATCTCCGCCAAGAGACGGATCTGTACACCTCGCGTCCTGCGTTCCTTGCTCGATTCATACAATAGAACTCTCTGTCCGAAATTTCAAGTTAGACACGGGCATAGTTCCAACCATGTGTGTGCAGAGTACTGGCCTTAAACATGAATGAAAGCAGTGCATCAGTGTCATAGTGGAAACCAGGCTAAATGTCCATAGTGTCCAATCACAGGCATTATTCTTTTACACCTCCCCTCCCTCAAAAACTATATGAGACCCAGCCCACCTCTCTAATAGTGTTTTCAATATGAAACAATGTCTACACTTAAGTCAGATTCCAACATTTACTTGGCTTTTCCCAGTGCCATGTTCTTCCTGTAGGTTTCTCTGGATGGGGAGAGCTTCTGAAGGCCATCTTCCACTCATTACTTCAGAATCAAATGGTATCCCTCTCCACTCTCAGCTACAGTAGAAGACAGACATCTCACAACGTTTCAACCTTATACTGGCGCTTGAAAGAAGTTTGAAGAGGCGTTATAGAGTAACAGTTGCACACTGAACTACTGCATGATATGACAGTTGCTACACCAGTGGTTCGAGTGGTAAATTGGGATAAGACATGGGTTTTCTTTTCATTGTAAATTATACAGCAAAAACAAAATATAAAGCAGTGTATTCTGAAAGACAACGTCCTGAACCTTCTAGGTGCATGAGACAAGGCAAAAAAAGGACAAAAATACCTTTCAATGTGCTGATTAAAAAGCAGCTCTCATCTGGAAGATTGTAAACCATCTGTAAGAAAAACATGCCTCTGAGAATCAATACTGACATATGCTAATATACTCCCATGAATTCACATCCATTCTGAGGTTCAGGACTGAGCAGTTCTTTACACCATCAAAATAGTCAGAGGCAGCGGAAAGCCACAATTGAAAGGTCTTCCTCCGATTGTACTCTGTGCAAGCTTAGCTGCGGTGTGAAAAGAAGCAGCTGGCAACGCCACGTGTTTCAGAGGAGAACCGTGGATGTCTACAGTACACTCTCCCGAATCGGCAGCGATGTTCGCTGCATGAACATGTGGTTGCGGACAACTGGCCATTCCAAATTCCACGCTGGGCGCCAAATTTATTTTTAAAATAAATAAATAAAATGTGGGCCATGTTCACACCATGGCGGGTGGTCTCCAATGATAACGTAAAGGGAAAAACTTGCTTGCAATCTGATTTCTAGTCAAATAACTACATCAGAGGCCATGGTGTAGGTCATATTGACGGGGGATATCGTTTTTGTGTGCCAAGTATATCTTCGAAACTTGCGGAAGTTTCTGACAACCGGCTGGCTTTACAATGGCAGGCACTTGGGCACTCGGGAGTTTAAAGCAAGAAAATACATTTCAAATAACTCATGTATATTAATCACAATTATACACTTATAAACACTCAAACGTACATAAGCTCAGAGACATGTGCAGTAATGTTGGTATAGGAAGCCAAGTCACAATTTCCTTGAGTGCAGAGGTTTCAGGTTACATTTGCCATATGAAATAGTTACTACACACATAGAAATACACAAAGATGCAATCTGTGGAGGCAAAATGTCATTGTACATGCTTTAGACTATGAACTCTGAACGCCCCCATACTAGCCATTGTAAAGCCGGCAGGTCATCAGAAACATCTGCAAATATCTAAAACATCCTTCACTGCAAACAAAACCGGTCTGTGCCGGGTGCTGCGGTGGTACAACGGTAAGAGCGCCGACTTTCAGTCGGTGCAGTTGTGCTCCGAGGATCGGGGTTCGCGGCCGGTCCTGCCAGATCCGAGCATGGCCGGCGCCCTGTGGGAGCAGCAATTGGCGGCTGCTTCCGGGTGGGGGGAGGGGCTCGGAGAGAATCGCTGCACGCATAGCGGCCCTGGGCGGGCTGGAATCACGGTCAGGAGCTAGGAGGAGTCACGCCCTGAAGAGGACGTGGCGCCCTCCCATCCTACCGCCGGCTGACGGGGTTGCGTTGCGGTGATTCTCTAGCGGTTGCTACACGGGGCAATTGAATTAGAATAGGGCTCAATTGGCTACTAAATTGGGAGAAAATGGGGAAAAAATCAGAAACAAATTTTAAAAAAAAATAAATTTAAAAAACGGTCTGTGCCAATAAAAAATACACTAAAACTAAAATAATATCAAAACACCCCTGAAAGTGAACTATTCCTTTAATGGCGAGATTTCTGCCTGTTATTTTTCCAAGCTTTCATGCCGGTGTGGACAGTCCAAAGACAACAGTTATATCAGAGCTGCATGTTTTTAACTCCAAACGCTCCAGTTACTTGCCCATGTGCAGGTTTGCCAATCTTTCCGTTGCCATTAAGTTTTATTGTTTTATTTCTTTCTTTCTTTACCTGCACCAGTTGTATTCAGTGCGAGTGGCAACTGTAGATCGTACCTTTTGCACACGTGTGACAATTTTGTGATACAATACAGTGTGTGAAGGTGACTTCTGCTGAAGCTAGATGACTTATTATCATACTACCTCATGGTTCCTTTCTGGAAACATATTTTTGTCCATCATAATTACTGAATTTTTAATGACACATGAGGCAGTAGTAGCTCATAAAATGTGTTACTGGAGTGTATTACATTTTTTTAAAATCCATCTACATGTCTTTGCTAACATTACACACCACAATAATTTTTCTTGGATACACCAACCGCTAGCATTTTGACTTTGGACATTGGAAGAGACTGCGTGTTAAGGGTTAGAAGTAGCCTAACATGGAAAAGTCCACTCACAGGTAGGCAATCTGACAATTTAAAGTTATATGAGACATACATTTATTTTAATATATCCAGTGATTACATTTATACGCAAACCGCAATGTCAAGCTGTAGGCTACATGCAACTACTTGTACTCAAAACGTTCAGGCAGTTTTGCATAGGTTACTTCCAGGTAGGAGACGCCTTTAGCCTGCATTTAAAGTACAAGTAGTTGCTATTAAAATCTGTTATTATGTAGGATTTATGCATATATTTTGTTAGTGTATCATGTCTATTAAGTTGTAAATGGATGCTTTGCGTTTACTTCAAGAAGAAATTGTGTGATTCTAGGGTTAATAGAACACTCTACGCTGCTCATAATACTATTCATAATTGGTGGCTTATATGTAACAGTGCGTTACATATAAGCCGCCAGGTGGCATCCGTACTTCACCGTGGCTAGCAATCCCAGATAGCCAGCATGCTAATGCAGATGATGCTAGCTATTCACCTGCTAGATTACTAATTAAAATATTATACATTTGGATTCAGTCACATAAACACACAACACAGTAGACCAGGGGTTCCCAAACCGGTCCTGGAGTACCCCTGTGTATGCTGGTTATCGTTGCAACCACAGTTGCAATCCCAGAATTTTAACAAACTGTTAATTTTTCTTAATTAGGTGCTTGTCATGTTTGGAGGAATTATTCACCCTCTTAAGCCACATTATATCAGAAATAGCTATGGATGCCATGTAGAATAAACACCCCATGTTCACATTGTGCTTATTGTGCTACATTATTTAAAAAAGATAAGAAAATTATTTAAAGGGCTAGCGCAACTCTAAGGTATCCGGTAACATCCACTACCAAACGTACTTAAACACTCCACAGTGCACCCAAAGCAAATAAAATACGACGACAGTCTATCGGGGTTATTTTGAGTGTTTATACCATCATTTTTTAAGTCAAACTATCGTTGAATCCTTTACTTTGTGCTGACCTATATTCTCTGTGGAAGTATGGCGGTGGAGCGAACGTGGCCATTGCAACTTGTTGCTCTTCTTTGTTGTTGTAGTCGACCAGTGTCGGCAATACATTCGTAGGTAACGTAAAGTATCGCTCCCCAGATAAGACTGTCGTCGTATTTTATTTGCTTTGAGTGGAGTGTTTAAGTGCGTTTGGTAGTGGATGCTACCGGTTACCTTAGAGTTGCGCTAGCATTGCAATGTGTGTATGTCCAAAAGAAGGGACAGCATGGAATTAGCTGAAAATGGTTTCCATCAATCAACGACATCATGGGTAAGTCATAATTGAGACATTATGTCCAAAATTCCAAACTATCCCTTTAACAGATCCATTTAAAGACTGATTTGAATCAATAGGCTCCTAATTGGTGAAAGTGTGGACACATGGCCACTAAAACTAACCATTTGGTAGATAATGAAGAATTCAAACACAAAGCAAATCATAACGAGCCAAACCTGCATTGTGTTAATAAGCTTAAAGAAAAAATTTAAACACATGTTTAAACATACATTATTTTTATGTAATTGTTGCAATATAGCACAATAAGCACAACGTGAACATGGGGAGTTTGTTCTACATGGCATGCATAGCTATTTCTGACATAATGTGGCTTAAGAGAGCGAATAATTCCTCCAAACATGAAAAGCACCTAATTAAGAAAAATTAACAGCTTGTTAAAATTCTGGGATTGCAACTGTGGTTGCAACGAAAACCAGCATACACAGGGGTACTCCAGGACCGGTTTGGGAACCCCTGCAGTAGACGAAAAACACTTCCGGGAAAAAAATTAACTTACGGGTAGCCAAAACCAACTTTAATGAATATTTTCTGGATTTGTTTTTAAAATCACCCGCCTTTCTCAGGAGACAAGGAGAGAGGAAGTGTAAGTGCGTATACGGAAATACGCCGATCTAGCGTCAGTGCAACCCCATAAAAAGTCTGTGTTACATATAAGGCGACGGACCCCTAATACATGACAAGCTTAAGTTAAATTAAAGTTCTTAAATTAATGCCATCATTACTCCTGGGTTTTCTTCTGACTGGTGGATATAAATCATTGTACAGAACTATGAACATGACCAGGGAATTATTAACAGAAAGAAACGGTATCAAAATAAAATGCTAGTGCTTTAGCAATTTTAGTGGAAAGTGGAATCAACCATGTCAGGAAGCTTAGTGCAAGTTATGTGCGTTTGTCTTCATTGCATCTATTGACTGAGCTACTTTCTCAAAACTTTCTTTAAGAATGTTGATTTGATTAGACTGGACTGAATATACAATGTACTGTCTGAGCCTGACTGTCTTACTGTGTAAAATGGACAGGGCGAACAGGAAGTTGACAAGACGAGCAGAAGTTGATAGGGTAAGCAGGAAGCTGATAGAGTGGGAAGACAAAAGATAGAACGAAGAGAATAGGTAAGTAGATGACAGAGCGTGTGGGCCATCACCTGGTCGCTGAGGAGGATATAAATGCCAGTAGGACCCTTGCGGAACACCTGGTTAACCTGGTCCAGGGAGATGCTGATAACGGACACAATCTTGCGAGTCAGCTCCAACGCCGTCATCTCCTCCAAGTAGAGAGCATGATAAACTGCAGGCACACAGACACATTCAGGGTTTAACTAACCAACCCAAAGACACCTCCCTTAGTACTTTACTGTAGGGCTCACCACCTTAGTGGATACATGATAGTTATTGTGTAGTGATGTACCGTATATTGAGCTGTTGCAGTGCGGTTTAGTGGTGTACCGTATATTGCGCTGTTGCAGTGCTGTGTAGTGGTGTACCATATATTGCGCTGTTGCAGTGCTGTTTAGTGGTGTACCGTATATTGCGCTGTTGCAGTGGTGTGTAGTGGTGTACCGTATATTGTGCTGTTGCAGTGCGGTTTAGTGGTGTACCGTATATTGTGCTGTTGCAGTGCTGTGTAGTGGTGTACCGTATATTGCGCTGTTGCAGTGGTGTGTAGTGGTGTACCGTATATTGCGCTGTTGCAGTGGTGTGTAGTGGTGTACCGTATATTGCGCTGTTGCAGTGGTGTGTAGTGGTGTACCATATATTGTGCTGTTGCAGTGCGGTTTAGTGGTGTACCGTATATTGCGCTGTTGCAGTGGTGTGTAGTGGTGTACCGTATATTGCGCTGTTGCAGTGGTGTGAAGTGGTGTACCGTATATTGTGCTGTTGCAGAGCGGTTTAGTGGTGTACCGTATATTGCGCTGTTGCAGTGGTGTGTAGTGGTGTACCGTATATTGTGCTGTTGCAGTGGTGTGTAGTGGTGTACCGTATATTGTGCTGTTGTAGTGGTGTGTAGTGGTGTACCGTATATTGCGCTGTTGCAGTGCGGTTTAGTGGTGTACCGTATATTGCGCTGTTGCAGTGCGGTTTAGTGGTGTACCGTATATTGCGCTGTTGTAGTTCTATTTAGTGGTGTACCATATATTGCGCTGTTGCAGTGATGTACCGTATATTGCGCTGTTGCAGTGGTGTGTAGTGGTGTACCGTATATTTCGCTGTTGTAGTGGTGTGTAGTGGTGTACCGTATATTGTGCTGTTGCAGTGGTGTGTAGTGGTGTACCGTATATTGTGCTGTTGCAGTGCGGTTTAGTGGTGTACCGTATATTGAGCTGTTGCAGTGGTGTGTAGTGGTGTACCGTATATTGCGCTGTTGCAGTGCTATTTAGTGGTGTACCGTATATTGCGCTGTTGCAGTGCTGTGTAGTGGTGTACCGTATATTGCGCTGTTGCAGTGATGTGTAGTGGTGTACCGTATATTGCGCTGTTGCAGTGCTATTTAGTGGTGTACCGTATATTGCGCTGTTGCAGTGGTGTGTAGCGGTGTACTGTATATTGTGATATTGCAGTGCGGTTTAGTAGTGTACCGTATTTTGCACTGTTGCAGTGCTATTTAGTGGTGTACCGTATATTGCGCTGTTGCAGTGGTGTGTAGCGGTGTACTGTATATTGCGCTGTTGCAGTGCTGTTTAGTTGTGTACTGTATATTGCGCTGTTGCAGTGCTGTTTAGTGGTGTACCGTATATTGCGCTGTTGCAGTGCTGTTTAGTTGTGTACCGTATATTGTGCTGTTGCAGTGCTGTGTAGCGGTGTACCGTATATTGTGCTGTTGCAGTGCTGTGTAGCGGTGTACCGTATATTGCGCTGTTGCAGTGCCGTTTAGTGGTGTACCGTATATTGTGCTGTTGCAGTGCTGTGTAGTGGTGTACCGTATATTGCGCTGTTGCAGTGGTGTGTAGTGGTGTACCGTATATTGCGCTGTTGCAGTGGTGTGTAGTGGTGTACCGTATATTGCGCTGTTGCAGTGCGGTTTAGTGGTGTACCGTATATTGCGCTGTTGCAGTGGTGTGTAGTGGTGTACCGTATATTGCGCTGTTGCAGTGGTGTGTAGTGGTGTACCGTATATTGTGCTGTTGCAGTGCGGTTTAGTGGTGTACCGTATATTGCGCTGTTGCAGTGGTGTGTAGTGGTGTACCGTATATTGCGCTGTTGCAGTGCTGTGTAGTGGTGTACCGTATATTGCGCTGTTGCAGTGCTGTGTAGTGGTGTACCGTATATTGCGCTGTTGCAGTGATGTGTAGTGGTGTACCGTATATTGCGCTGTTGCAGTGCTATTTAGTGGTGTACCGTATATTGCGCTGTTGCAGTGGTGTGTAGCGGTGTACCGTATATTGTGCTATTGCAGTGCGGTTTAGTAGTGTACCGTATTTTGCACTGTTGCAGTGCTATTTAGTGGTGTACCGTATATTGCGCTGTTGCAGTGGTGTGTAGCGGTGTACTGTATATTGCGCTGTTGCAGTGCTGTTTAGTTGTGTACTGTATATTGCGCTGTTGCAGTGCTGTTTAGTGGTGTACCGTATATTGTGCTGTTGCAGTGCTGTGTAGTGGTGTACCGTATATTGCGCTGTTGCAGTGGTGTGTAGCGGTGTACCGTATATTGCGCTGTTGCAGTGCCGTTTAGTGGTGTACCGTATATTGTGCTGTTGCAGTGGTGTGTAGTGGTGTACCGTATATTGTGCTGTTGCAGTGCTGTGTAGTGGTGTACCGTATATTGCGCTGTTGCAGTGCCGTTTAGTGGTGTACCGTATATTGTGCTGTTGCAGTGGTGTGTAGTGGTGTGTAGTGGTGTACCGTATATTGTGCTGTTGCAGTGGTGTGTAGTGGTGTACCGTATATTGTGCTGTTGCAGTGGTGTGTAGTGGTGTACCGTATATTGTGCTGTTGCAGTGGTGTGTAGTGGTGTACCGTATATTGTGCTGTTGCAGTGCTGTGTAGCGGTGTACCGTATATTGCGCTGTTGCAGTGGTGTGTAGTGGTGTACCGTATATTGTGCTGTTGCAGTGGTGTGTAGTGGTGTACCGTATATTGTGCTGTTGCAGTGGTGTGTAGTGGTGTACCGTATATTGTGCTGTTGCAGTGGTGTGTAGTGGTGTACCGTATATTGTGCTGTTGCAGTGGTGTGTAGTGGTGTACCGTATATTGTGCTGTTGCAGTGCTGTGTAGTGGTGTACCGTATATTGTGCTGTTGCAGTGGTGTGTAGTGGTGTACCGTATATTGCGCTGTTGCAGTGCCGTTTAGTGGTGTACCGTATATTGTGCTGTTGCAGTGGTGTGTAGTGGTGTACCGTATATTGCGCTGTTGCAGTGTGGTTTAGTGGTGTACCGTATATTGTGCTGTTGCAGTGGTGTGTAGTGGTGTACCGTATATTGTGCTGTTGCAGTGGTGTGTAGTGGTGTACCGTATATTGTGCTGTTGCAGTGGTGTGTAGTGGTGTACCGTATATTGTGCTGTTGCAGTGGTGTGTAGTGGTGTACCGTATATTGTGCTGTTGCAGTGGTGTGTAGTGGTGTACCGTATATTGCGCTGTTGCAGTGGTGTGTAGTGGTGTACCGTATATTGTGCTGTTGCAGTGGTGTGTAGTGGTGTACCGTATATTGTGCTGTTGCAGTGGTGTGTAGTGGTGTACCGTATATTGTGCTGTTGCAGTGGTGTGTAGTGGTGTACCGTATATTGTGCTGTTGCAGTGGTGTGTAGTGGTGTACCGTATATTGTGCTGTTGCAGTGGTGTGTAGTGGTGTACCGTATATTGTGCTGTTGCAGTGGTGTGTAGTGGTGTACCGTATATTGTGCTGTTGCAGTGGTGTGTAGTGGTGTACCGTATATTGTGCTGTTGCAGTGGTGTGTAGTGGTGTACCGTATATTGCGCTGTTGCAGTGCCGTTTAGTGGTGTACCGTATATTGTGCTGTTGCAGTGGTGTGTAGTGGTGTACCGTATATTGCGCTGTTGCAGTGTGGTTTAGTGGTGTACCGTATATTGTGCTGTTGCTGTGTTCTCCACTCTCACTGTCGCAGGATCCCTCGAGCGGCGCAGCGCTCTTGGTCTGCGCCGTCTCCTGGCACACATACACAGTCAGACGAGGCTGCACAGACCTGCAGCAACAACATCAACAACCATTAAATCACATTCACACTCATCAATTGACCTATCGCTAAGTCGCACCCCTATTGGTTAATGTTCCAAACTCGGACAAACAATTGATTTCATGTCAGAACTTTACAGTGTAAACAATGGCCGCATTGGCTTTTTGTGAAATTGAGCGGTATGTACGCCCTTTTCTTTTTCAGTGGAATTCCCCTTTAAATCACAGGAGTGGTCGTTTTTATACTTTCTCCCCCTTTTTCTCCCAGCTTGGAATGACCAGTCATACTCATCAACACTCATTACTACAACCTCTGCTATCGATTTGGCAGCACACCGCTTATCACACCACAGTTCACATATTGTGTTTGCACAGACTTGAGATAGAGGAAGACATGCGGCTATACAGGCAGACGGCAGCCTTCATTTGCTGCTAAACAGGCAGACCGCAGGCACCCGATCGACCAGCGGGGGTTGCAAGTGCGCAATGTCATATAGAATGTTACACTTTTCATGCGTTTCTCTACATATTTCGACATTGAGGGGTCAATTTACTAAAGGTTTCCGTGTACAAAAACACGTGCAAAACTGTTACCACCTGCAAAAAATCGTCCGAGGTGATCAACTAGCGAGGTGTAAAGAGGATTGCGTGTGCTAAAATGGAAAGATACGTTAATTTCTCATTTTTGCAGGTTAGACTGAATGAATATGCAAAAATGGGCGTTCATACGTTATTTCGTGAAATAGTGGGAGGTGGTCATGCAAATAGATTATTTTAGCATGTGTAAAGTGATTTACTAAACCCGAAAGGCAGTTTGAGAAATGTATTTGTGGGTGAATTTTAGTACAAATGGAAAGCAGGTATTAAAAGACACGGAATCAATAAAATGACGGCTGTCATTCTAGCGAGACAGTACGGGACTGTTAGGAATATCCATGACTGAAAGTTCTGATTGTGTAACAATGGGGGCTAATTATTAATTGTGCCGCGGACCACAATCGAACGCTTTCACTTTTACCATTCGATTGAACAAGTAACGTTAGAAGTAAATTTTTTATGGGTTAGTGCTATTGGTTTGTGCTAGCTTCATCATTCTAGCCTCATACGGTGATAAATAAAGGTTAACAATACATTAGCACTTACTTCTTGTAAGTTTGATCAGCGCTGGAGTCAAGTAAAAAAGTCAATAAACTATGTTTTCTACGTATTGTCAAGCTCACATGCATTCACTGCTGTCTACGTTCTAAAGCTCCGAGAATTTGTGGATCGTCTACATAGATGAACAGTTAGAATAGATATATTTTTAATCATGAAGCAAATCGTGTTACAGAATACAAGAATAACTAGTATTTGAATTAAACAAACAATACAACGTCTATTATAACAAACAGTGAATAACAAGCAAATAAAAAAAATAATACATGGAACCTATGATCAAATGGAAATATTTTTTGTGACACTTACGACGCGAGTAGGCTTAGTGCTAGTAAGCATAGTTATGATCATTTCATAAGCTGATTACCTGCAAAGCGTGAAATGACAGTGCATGCAAATACTTTGGCTGCGCTCGCAAAATAACACCTTATTTGGGATCTTACTAAATCGACCCCTGAATGTCCTAACTTTAAAAAAATAAAAATAAATCCGTTTTTTTACATACAAGATCCATCTGTGAGATACTATGTACCTCTGCTTTGTTCTTTGCTTTGGTTGACATTCTCTTCAGTAATTGACAAACAAGCTTATTCCAACTTGATTGTGATTAATCATCTGCTTTATAACATGCACCCTGAATTGGTCATTATACTAGATGAGAAATTTGTTAAAGGGTAACTTCACCCACTGTTTCAGCCTGTCTCCGCCCACGATACAATTTTGAAAAATACTTTGTGGGGTGAGCGAGGGAGAGGGGTGGGGGCGGAGGAGCTGCGTCCATCGTCATTTGCATAAATTAACGTAGGATTGTACAAATGATTTTGTATTACTCGGATCAAACTGTCAAACTAGACGTTGCAGATCAAATATGAATCAAGATTCAGCAACCGCATGGCCTATTTCTCACCTCAAATATCTTCAGAAACATATTTTAGTGGACTATTTAAGGAAGAAGAGAGTTTATGAACAGGACGCAACATTGTTCCGGTTAAAAAACGTGAATCCGAAACGAAAGTAACGTAGCTGGTCTAACCAATCAGGTGCCGGCTGTTTCCGTTGTGGGCGACAACAATTATCTATATGACATAGTAGTACAAAGAAATCGGTACTCAGACATCACGATTAGGGCGGGGCCAGAGCAGACAGCAGAAAATAAATTTCAGCCGTTAGGGGCAGCAGAAAGACGCTTTTCTACCAGTTTCTCCTGAATTGTTGAAATAACAGAATGGATGAATAAGTTTCACCATAAGGTAGGCATACAAACACGTTTACAGCTAAAAAAAAAAAGTGATCTAGGGTGGAGTTACCCTTTAAAGGCATACTGAAGTGTGTAAGAACATCATGTTGTATAGCTACCTGGCACCAATATTAGTCGTAATATTCAAGCTCACCTTCATGCATTGCTCCAGTGGTCAGAAACTGGCCAACGAAGAATGACGTTTTTTCTCTCTCCATTCTCTCCCATTGCATGGTGAAATGGGTCTTAAAAGCACATGTTTAGCACATGAACGAATGCAAACAACGCAAATTATGCAGATATACAAAATCGCGACATCCACAACCGAGCGTTTGAAAACATAAAAAGCTCCATTCTTGATATTTTACACTTTTTCCAAACAAATGTTTGGAAGAAGATCCGGTCGTTACCTTGTTTCGTTCATGAGCCGTAACGGTCCCACTCACTTCCTGAAGTGTGCGTCAGTAAACAAACCAAGCAGCAAAGAAGCTATCAACAGTTGCTAGTTCTCAGAAAATAGTTATTCAAAATCAAATCAATCAAAAATTGGTTCCAAAGTTTCAAACACCCGGTTCTGGATGTCGTGATTTTGTACTATATCGGCATAATCCGCATTGTTTGCATTTGTTTATGTGCTTTTGAGACCTATTTCGCCATACAATGGGAGTGAATGGGCATTCCACCGAAACTGCTCTCCTGTCTGTGACGGAGGCACTCACCACTGCTAGAGCCTCCTCCTTCTCCTCTGTCCTGATTCTACTTGATCTGTCTGCGGCATTCGACGCTGTCAATCATGAACTTCTAATCTCCACACTCACTGAGATGGGCATTTCTGGGACTGCCCTCCCTTGGTTTGTATCGTATCTCACTAATAGATCCTACCAAGTCTCCTGGAAGGGTTCCATCTCTGCATCTCATCTCCTTTCTACAGGAGTCACGCAGGGATCTGTACTGGGTCCTCTGCTGTTCTCCATGTATACTAAGTCTCATGGTTCATTCATTAATTCACATGGCTTCTCATATCATAGTTATGCTGACGATACTCAACTCTTCTTCGCTTTCCCTACCTCCAGCCCCCAGCTTCTTGTCCAGACTATGGTTACCTCAAGTCTGGACTACTGCAACTCCCTCCTCGCAAGCCTACCAGCCTGCGCCATGCTGCCTCTTCAACTGGTCCAGAACGCAGCTGCCTGGCTTGTGTTCAACCTCTCGAAGTTCTCGAATGTCACCCCCCTGCTGAGGTCACTCACCACTGGCTGCCGGTCGCGACCAGGATCAAGTTCAAAGCTCTGAGCCTGGCCTACACTGCAGCCAATAGGACAGGCCTGCCTACCTACCTACCTGCAGGACTTAATCCAGCACAATGTTCCTGCTTGACCACTTAGCTCTGCTACAGCAGGGTGACTCGCACTTCCCCCCCCTCCATGTCAACGGCTCTCGCGCATCCCGACTGCGAAGCTTTTCCACCCTAGCTCCCCAGTGGTGGAACAAACTCCCCATTCCTCTACATTCTACTCAAACACTGCCTGCGTTCTGCCACGGCCTGAAGACACACCTCTTCAGACTCCACCTTGACTGATGTACCAATCTAGTACCTTTTTTCATCGTACTTGTTCCGTGTGTCTTTTGTTTTTTGTCTGTAACTGTTTGATGTTATAGTTTAGAAGGTATAGTTGATTTACCCATAGCTTACTGTGTGAACTACATTCAATGTTCATTACTAGGTATAGCTGCTACATTATGGGAAGGATATGCTTTGTCTAATCTGTTCTGTAGTTGCTTCGATGACCTATGCACTTATTTTATGTCGCTTTGGATAAAAGTGTCTGCCAAATGATTGTAATGTAATGTAATGAATGGAGAGAGAAAAAACGTCATTCTTCGTTGGCCGGTTGGTGACCACTGGAGAAACGCATGAAGGTGAGCTTGAATATTACGACTGGAGCTATACAACATCATGTTCTAACTTCAGTATGCCTTTAAGTAGGCGAAATGTTCTCTAAATGTCGCGTACTTAAAATCCATGAATGATATACAGTGTTTCCCCCAGGTTATAGTTGTAGACAGGGTGGTGAGACGGTGCTATCTGCGATTGTTGAGGGGGGTGGGGGGGGTGTGGTACTATCCGCGTGTGTTTATACCTAGTCATGACAGCATCACCTGTTACCTATTCACCTGTTTACCTGTGGAATGTTTTTTGAACATTCCACAATCTTCCCAGCCTTTTTTCTGCGCCTGTCCCAACTTTCTTGGGGCGTGTTGCAGGCATCAAATTTAGAATGAGCGTATATTTACAAAAAACAATAAAGTTGATTAGTTAAAACATTAAATATCTTGTCTTTGTACTGTTTCCAATTGAATACAGGTCAAAAAGGATTTGCAAATCATTGCTTTCTGTTTTTATTTACATTTTATACACTGTCCCAACTTTTTTGTAATTGAGGTCTGTAAATTAGCTTAACAGGGCAGATTTGAGGCCCTGGGTTTGCACTCTTCCTGTCCTTTGCATGATGAAACGTAGATCCGTGAAACAGGTGAAGGTTACCTGGATTTAAGTGCATTAAAGAGTCGGATCCCATCAGCCGGGCCACAGATCTGGACCAAATCGTCGCGAGTTAATTTCAGTAAATCAGAACCTGCCAGAGAAAGAGACAGCCATTCGCTTTTATGTTTTTTTTTTTTTTTCTTTTCTTTTTTATTTGAATTTTTTCTTTAAAAATTTGCTGCCCAACCTGGGACTGTATATATCCAATTCCCACCACAATCTGGAATGTCCAACAGCTGCTTCTTTTTGCGTCGCAGACCGCAGCTAAGCTCACAGAGCAGTATCGGAGGAAGACCTTTCATATGCGGCTTTGACATGCAGACTTACAAGCACCCTTACCGACCAGCGGGGGTCACTGAAGTGCAATGAAACGCGGATCCCTGTCCGACTTAACCCTCCCATACCCTGGGCGACGCAAGCACCAATTGTGCGTTGCCCTGTGGAGCTACTGGCCACAGTTGTCCACTGGCACAGTCCAGATTTGAACTGAGGCCGTGAGGCTTATCAAGCCATCCAGCAGCCCGCTTTTATGTTTTTAAACGAAAGCACTACACACCAATGTCAATTTCCCAAGGGTAAAATGACATCTATTAGGCGTTCCATGTTAACTTCAAAGCAATTTCACTATTGCCTTCCTCCCCACCTTGACAATTGAAAAGCTGGATTTTTGGACTGTTTTCTGCCCTTAAACCCTTCACAGCATTTTAACTCAAGGCAGGGCCAGAGGTACAGTACCTGAGAAATGACAGAAAAGTCTTGTGTACGCAGCAAATCTGTTCTTGAGGAGCCACTGCTGGGCCTCCTGTATAGTGGCTGTAGGGCAGAGTTGCTAAAGGACAGAAGAAGCACAGAAATATGGTATAGAATATATGCAACTCAAACCCCAACAAACACATAACTCAACACAAATGTAAATAGCAGGTTGTCGCAATGAGATAGATTCTTAATGAACTCAGAGAGACATTGTGAAACAATGCACAATCGCTGAAAGCAAATACTCCTGATCAAATAATATTACAAAGATACTACAAACAAAATTATAAAAAAGCCTTAAGATTTGAAGAATTTAAAATGGAAATGCAATTTTACTGAAATCCATCAAGAGTCTTACCTCCATAGCAACATGGCCAACCACATCTCCCTGATGATTTGGTGATGAAGAATTACTAAAAAAAGAAAACAGGTTTGAATATTTAAACACTGCTATATATTAAATCACTCACATGCTTAGGAACTCATGTCTTTACTGGTGTTAAATCTGTACCTGATATTGCTAGCATGTAACATTGTTCTTCTGAGTGCATATGACATGGATATCAAATAAAGTAATAACATGCCTATAAAATAAATCTATGTCAGTGTTGCACAAAATGAAGTGTACAGGAACACAGTGAAAAACAGAAATAAATAGCCCCCTAGAGGCACTGGCCTCGTATTGCAGTTTTGTACTGGAGTGTTGGAGTAAACTGGAGAATTTATATGAACAGAAAATGTGAAGATTCTTCTTGTCAGGACATGAATTATAGATGGTCATTCATGTTAAATTTCTTGGAAAATTCAGCAAAGTTAAATGAACCTCGCACATTCTTAAAGTAATATTGGTTTATTTCCTCCATGATGGTTTTCATTAATGATAATATCAGGGGACGTTACCAGTAAGACTGAATACAATACGACTGTAAAGTTATTCTGCGCCTTTAACAAGACTTAATTGGAACAATACATTTGTTTCAGGACTGTATACTAAATGTTTGTGTCATAATGTTTGCATAAATGGGAATCTAACTGGATTGTTTCCTGGAGTTATTTAAATGTTTCATTTTAGCCAGGAACTTTGAATGTAGCTTTAGCCTCTGAACAGTGCATGCCAGGTAGTCACAGCCACTGATCAGTGACTGCTTGGGTTGCTAGGGCGCCCATGATGGTTATGGTCATGGCTGGTAGGATGGTTAAGCATGCATTGCAGGGTTACCTGTATATTACAGAGTTGTGTGCTGTGGAGGTTTGATGTGGTGTTGCGGTATTGTTAGGTACGATTACCTGTTAGGTACAGTGCAGGTGTATGCTGGGGAGGCGCGGTGGTATTGTGCGGTATGGTTACCTGTCGGGTACAGTGCAGGTGTGTACTGGGGAGGTGAGGCGTTATTGTGCGGTATGGTTACCTGTTAGGTACCGTGCAGGTGTGTGCTGAGGAGGTGCGGCGGTATTGTGCAGTATGGTTACCTGTCGGGTACAGTGCAGGAGGTAACGGTTGGAGTAGCTGCTGGGCTGGTGCTTGCGTAGGCATTGTCTGGCCACGGCGAGCACTGGAGTGTAGCAAAGTACAAGAACACACTACACAGTTACCATTGAAAAGCAACTCAACCCCACTGCTGTCCTAAACTGCCCTGCAAATCAATTCTACTTTTTTTTATGGCTATACAGGTCTGTCTTGTCTTTCTTTATTGATTCAATATTTATCATACTGAATCTTGGAAATTGGGAGAAAAAATTCTAAAACAGAAAAAATTATTTCTGGCTGATAACTTTTCGTTCTGAACTCACTGATACATAGGTTGATGGACAGCTCTTAAAGGGATAGTTCAGAATTTTGGACATAATGTCTCAATTACGACTTACCCATGATGTAGTTGATTTTCAGCTAATTCCATGCTGTCCCTTCTTTTGGACATACACACGTTGCTAATGCTAGCGCAACTCTATGGTAACCGGTAGCATCCACTACCAAACGCACTTGAACACTCCACAGTGCACTCAAAGCAAATAAAATACGACGACAGCCTATCGGGGTTATTTTGAGTGTTTATACCATCATTTTTGAAGTCAAACTATCGTTGAATCCTTTACTTTGTGCTGACCTATATTCTCTGTGGAAGTACGGCGGCGGAGCGAATGGGGCCATTGCAACTTGTTGCTCTTCTTTGTTGTTGTAGTCTACAGCACTACATTCATAGGGTAAAGTATCGCTCCGCTGCCGTACTTCCATAGAGAATATTAGGTCAGCACAAAGTAAAGGATTCAACGATAGTTTGACTTCAAAAATGATGGTATAAACACTCAAAATAACCCCGATAGACTGTCGTCATATATTATTTGCTTTGGGTGCACTGTGGAGTGTTTAAGTGTGTTTGGTAGTGGATGCTACAGTTACCATAGAGTTGCGCTAGCATTAGCAACGTGTGTATGTCCAAAAGAAGGGACAGCATGGAATTAGCTGAAAATGGATTCCATCAATCAACTACATCATGGGTAAGTTGTAATTGAGACATTATGTCCAAAATTCCGAACTATCCCTTTAAGTTTTTCCCTCAGAGCAGAGAGACACGTGCAGTAGTTGTTACCGTAGTTTCCTATACTTCACCTCCTGGCCCCAACCACCCTCTACACCCTTTCTTTTTCAAACTTTATAGGGAGATAAAGCCATATCAACCCTTTTCCAGTAAGTTCCACTTCCAATATTCCTCCATTTTCTAATTTGCATTTTACAGAATGTTTGCGCAATGATTACAATTAACAGGCTGGCAGGACATTGCTTTTGGGATGGCTTAAGTAACAAACTACAAAATGTCTGATGAAATACATTAGAAATTTTGTGATATGACAATTCAGGAATGGAGACTGTTGGGAAGTCTGAAATATTTGAAGCTTTGCATGTTAAAGCCAAAATGAACTACCTGGCTAAAAAAAGCAAAGTTCTGCTGTTATTCGTTATTGAGGAACAAATTATAGATATAATATACTGTAAACAGTAAACCATTTTACCAGGTACAGAGCACCGCAGGAAAAAACAGTGTTATAAAATGTAACCAAACTGACTAGTAAAGCTTTATGGTGTAGCCTAGACATCTTGTGTCATATTAAGTGCATATATAGACGGGTGACAAATTAAAGGAAAAACCAACATAAAGTGTCTTAGTAAGGTGTTGGGCCACCACAAGCCACCAGAACAATTTCAATGCGCCTTTTAGTGACCCCCCGTGCCCTGTGGATGGGGGCATTGTCATCCTGGAAGAGACCACTCCCATCAGGATATAAATGTTTCATCACAGGATAAAGTTGATCTCTCAGAATAACTTTGTATTGATTTGCAGTAACCCTTCCCTCTAAGGGGACACGTGGACCCAAACCATGCCTCCCACAGCATAATAGAGCCACTGGACACCCTCACTGTCTGGGTTTTTCCTTTAATTTGTCACCCTGCTGTATGTCCACGTTGTTATTGGCAGCTCAATTAATGAAAGCATATCTTAATCTGAATAAAGTTGGCTATTACAGTGTAATATTAACTATAGGCAGTGACATTAGAGGAATTGTTAGCCAGTAGCCGAGGGAAATGAGCAGACTAATACATATCCCAATTTTTAAGCCAGTGAAAAGACCCCAATATTATATTCCAAAGATTTTTTTGATTTCTCCTTTAAAAATTCATTATGAGTCTCAAAAAACTTTTTAGTGCTGGGTTCAACCACTAGAAAACAGAAATCCATCCAACATGTGACTAGACGAACATCTGCGTTCAGTATCATAACTACTGATCACTACCGCATCTCGCCCCTTGCACTACTATGTCGAACAACAAAAATGAATTTCCGGGTCTGAGGTGAGCTACTCCGCAGGGCACAAAAGAGAATACTACGTTTATTTGCCTTTAACATTTATACTTTTAAGTTTAATAGTTAAAGATACAGGGAATTTTGTTTATGTTGGTGATATTCGTGCACCATGGGGAGGGCCAGATATTTACTGCCAATATTTGGCCCCAGATTTTCTCATTTACTGAATTTATGTCATTTATACATTATTTAAGCTATATTTCTTAACGTGATTTCTTAAACATCAATTTAAATATAGTGGCTTCTTTGATTCGATGAAATGACAAATGAAATACTGCATGTGCTGCAATCCTGTGCGCGAGCGTGAATGTTGTTGATTAGGTGAATATAACTGCCTCTGCAGCGCATATTTTGGCACAAAATATAAAACAAAACAAAAAATAAACAGATATAGCGATCGATCACACAGCTGAGGATGAAATGGGGGGCTGCCAAAAAAAACCAAGGAAGGGCAGATTGAATCATCATTCACCAGAACCACGCAATCTTTTAAACTTAAGAAACAACCAATGGGCCTTACGAAGGTAGCACTGCTTTCACAGATTCCTCATGCTATCAAATTCTAATTACAATGCAGCTATCTAAGCAAGTCCATTTCCAATAGATGTTCTGAAAGTGTCAATGCTGCCCCAAAATACAATTTAAATAAATAAAAATTCTATTTTAACATTATGACTAATCGATAACCAAATCTGAGTCACAAGCACAACACTACTCTACTATACTGTGATATACAACACTGATATCCAGTGCTGTGCACTCTGCAAGACCTAATAATGTGAAGTGCTATATTTAACACACTGAACTGTGCAGCAAAGAGGAAAATGAAGCAGAAGTGCTTACACTGCCGCGCTTTGGCAGAGAATCGCCGCAGTCTGCGGGTAAAGTCCGCTTGCTTGACTTTTTCAGCTCGTGTTCAGCTGCTTCTTCAATGATAGGCTCAAGCCTCATCTAGAGACACACCAGAGATTTGAATCAGTGGTTTATAGATACTGAGCACATATGTATCACACACATTAGACTGAGGTCAGTGGTTTATAGACACTACAGAACATATTTATGACACACATTAGACTGGGAGCAGTGGTTTATAGACACTGGAAGCAAAAGTTTATGCAGCACCATCTTTACTCTCCCACACTACTGTACAATGGATTGCTTATCCAGAATAACAATGACCACCATGCTGCAAGAGTTTGGCCCCCTGGTGACTGTATATCTAATGAAGGGGCAGCAGTGTAGAGTAGAGGTTGTGGACGAAAAGCTGCAGGATCTTAAGATAGGACACTGCTGCTATAGCCTGTACTGATGTACTGTACATGTAAATGGTCTGTAAAATAGGACCATCGTCCCCTATGGATGGGCATCAACTAAGATATTAAACGATGAAGAACACGTTTGTTATTTCTAAGCTCGAGTACCTGTTTCTGAAAATCTAATTCAATAATGGTTTCTGCTGAAAAGTCAGTCAGTTTTTTGTGTGCGTGCATGCGTGTTTTTCCCGCCGTGATCTCAAGCTGGTTAGGAGATCATATTACTTAGTTTACTTCAATTATAACCTATGAACTAAACACTGGCCATATTTTGACACTCAAGTGGCAAACAATGAGGTAATGACAGAGCAGTGATGGATTTAATAAGAGAATTGAGCAGTATAGTAGGATGATGAGTTTAATTAGGTTATTGAGTATTACAGTAGGGTGATGAGTTAAAGTAATGATTGAGTATTATAATAAGGTGATGACTTTAATGAGGTAATTGAGTATAACAGTAGGGTGATAAGTTAAATAAAGTAATGATTGACCATTACTGTGAAGTGATGAGTTTAATGAGGTAATCGAGCAGTACAGTAAGGTTATGAGTTTAATAAGGTAATGATTGAGCATTACAGAAATGTGATGTGTAATAATGTAATGATTGTGCATTGCAACAAGGTGATGGGTTTAACAAGGTAAATGATTGTGCAATGCAGCAAGGTGATGAGTTTAATAAGGTAAGTGAGTATTACAGTAGGGTGATAAGTTTAATAAATGAATGATTGAGCATTACAGTGAAATGATGAGTTTAATGAGGTAATCGAGCAGTACAGTAAGGTTATTAGTTTAATAAGGTAATGATTGATCATTACAGTAATACGAGTTGACGTAATTGAGCAGTACAGTAGGGTAATAACCCAAGTAAGGTAGTAACTGAGGGTGTAGGGGGATGAATTTTATACTGTAATGTTTGAAAAGTGAAGTATCGATGAGTTTAATGAGATGATAGTTGAGCAGCGCAGTAAAGCGATGAGTTTAATAACTGAATATTGAGCAGCAGAATGGCAAGTTTAACAGGGTGACAGCCGAGCTGGATGCCAGACTGGGCCCTACCTCAGAAAGGATAGTAGTGTCGTAGGAGGGCTGGTATTTCTCCTTCTCCTGCGCCGTGCGCTTTTCCATCTTCTCCCGATCAGTCTTCTGTTTCCTGTCAGCCCCCTTGGGCTGAGGCAGCCAACGGAGGAGAAGAGTCACTCTTTTTGGCTGCATTTTGTACACATTTTTCATCATACATGACATAACAGGCATTTAACAGATGCTCTTATCCAGAGGGACTTGCAAAACATTTTACATATTATCCATGTATACAGCCAGAATATAAATAGAAGCAATTCAAGTTGTGTAAACGCTCAGGAATACAACAGCATTGTCCTACTTGGGATTGGAACCTGCAGCCTTTGGGTTATAAGCCCAGTTCCCAAACAATTATATACTAACCTGCCACCCCCATACAATTGTACATTTTACTTGTATATGCTTTTTATTTAATTTACAGGCAGCTCATGGTGTGCTGAGAATATTTGGTGTTCTGAACCATAAAGCTGTGCTGACCACAAGCTCAATTCACCATGGCAAAAAACATAAAGGAAGATACTGTGGAACAACAAGAACTACTAGAGCATGGATATTCAAATCTGGCCCTTGAACCCAAATCCGGCCCCGTTTTTCTTTTCTCCCAGGTAATTGAACAATTAGTGCTACCGATTGGCCAGACTGTTCTCACACCAGACTCTCCGGTAAAGGGAGGGGAGAAAACGAGTAGATCTTGGCCCACAAGGACCGTTATTTGAGTAACAGGGTACTAGAGAATAAAGACACTCGTGCATTTTCAGGGCATTCATAACACAGACCATCCTGCCAAACTATCACAGCAGCATCACACTGCTGCATTTTCCTGATAATATGACATGCAAGCTTGGACCCACAGGGTAGCCAGCCAGATATAAAAAAGTAGCCAGCTAGGGGTGTTGGCGGCCAAACAATGATATCATTTTTACAAAATTAATTAGCAAACCTTAAATATATGTCTAAAAGTAGCCGGCCAAACGGAGGTGTGTAGTCGAGCCTACGGCTGGCACTTGAGTAACTCCGTGGAGCCATGAACAAGCTTTGTCCCAATTCCAGCTTCGCTGCGTCTCATTTTGCCACAACACCACGCAGACGGAGCACGGCTGAAACCGCCGGCCTCCTCTCCGCCGTTCGGATCGGACACGCCCGCGTGTCGGTTCGGCTCACCTTGAACACCTTGATTTGGCAGCTGCCAGAGTGAAGGTGTTCAGTGTACTCCCCGCTTTCGTTCTGCTTGTAGGTGTCGATTTGGATGCGGAAGGGCACGCCCTTCTCCCCTCCGTGCTTGCGGGGGGTAAACTCTGTGCTGATGCAGTGTACCTTGGAATACAAGAGCAGAGAAGCCCGGGTACAGGGCGGGGCCCCACATGCTGAGATCCTTTTCTATAAGGTCTCTCAATGCTAAAACCTCCTGTGCATACATGTGGTCTATTAGCATATTTACAGTGGGGTGCAAAAGTTGGGGCACCCCTGGTCAAAATGCCTTTTACAATTAATATCTAAGTGAACAGAAGCTAACCGGACCTCTAAATGGTACAAAGTTAAACATGGCACATTTCTTCAAATTTTAAAGCAAGATTACTTTTAATTTTAGAGTTTTTACAGTTTCAAAATAATTAAAAAAAGGAAAAAGGCCCTGTGAAAAAGTTTGGGAACCCTTTTGGATAATTCTTTGTTACTTTTTAAAAATATGATTACTAAGACCCAGGCAATTTACTCATTAGGGCTTCAATGAGTCAAGTGAATATAATTCCAGGGCTGAACTATTTATTCTGACGTAACTCCATGCCTTCTAAAGCATCCGACTGCGGTGGCTGTTCTGTCTGGTGTTAACAACCGTCCTCTAAACAGTTGTCCAAGGATGTCAGAATCAATATAGCTCACTTCCATCAACAAGGAGAAGGCTACAAAAAACTCTCAATGTTTCAAACTACCCATTTCCACTGTCAGAAACATTATCAGAAAATGGAAGATAAATGGAACATTGGAAGTCCAGGCATGATCTGGAAGACCAAGAACAATTTCAGATAGAATGGCCCTGGTGAAAAATGCTCAGAAGAGCCCGCACATCATTGCAAAAGAGCTGAAAAAGAGTAGCAGACACAGGTCTAGTTGTTCACAGGACAACAATACAACTTACTTTAAAGAACAAAGACCTACATGGCAGAGTTGCCAGGAAGAAGCCTCTAAGCATTTTGAAGTATACAAAAGAAAACCTTGAGACGCCTGAAGTCTTTTGGAACAAAGTGCTTTGGACTGTGCTTTGGACAAAATGGAACTTTTTGGCCACAACCAAAGAAGGTATGTTTGGAGAAAAAAGAGTGAAGCATTTGGAGAGAACACCTTGCCAACTGTTAAGCATGGAGGTGGATCCATTATGCTTTGGGGTTGTGTGGCAGTTGGGGGCACAGGAAATATTGTGCAGGTGGAATTCAGAATGGATTCCACCAAATATCAAGAAATTCTAGAGGCTAATGTTCGAAGGTCAGTCCAGATATTGAAGTTGAAGAGAGGTTCGGTATTCCAGCAAGACAATGATCCGTAGCATACCTCAAAATCAACCATGAAGTACCTCCAGGAAAGATGGATGAAAGTTTCGGAATGGCCACCATAGTCCCCAGACTTGAATATTATTGAAAATCTGTGGAGAGATCTCAAACATGCCGTGCATGCAAGGAGGCCGAAGAATATTTCCGAGCAAGAGGTGTTCCTGCCAGGAAGAATGTGGAAAAATTGAATTGAAAGACCCAAAAGCAAGAATTGAATCTTTGTTGGCTCCAGGAAGTGTTTGCAAGCTGTTATAGTTGCCCAAGGAGGAGTTACTAGTACTAACTGACAGGGTTCCCAAACTTTTTCACAGGGCCCTTTTCCTTTTTTAATATTTTGAAACTGTAAAAAAATTAAAATAAAACGTAATCTTGCTTTAAAATTTTAAGAAATGTGCCATGTTTAAATTTGTAGCATTTAGAGGTTAGATTAGCTTCTGTTCACTTAGATATTTACTGTAAAAGGCATTTTGACTAGTGGTGCCCAAATTTTTGCACCCCACTGTAGTGTAGGACAGAGATATTAATTTTATATATTTATATCTATTGGCTCAAATTCTTTTTTTTCAAAATGCTAATTATAGCAGCTGAAGCGTGTTCCCTTGGAGACGAGTGAGCCGTTTGCTTTGCTTTATCTAATTAAACATTGTAAAAAATAGCCATGATTCTATATTCCAAATTTATATCAATAATATAAACCAGACAATTCAGGGATACTTTTATAGTAGCATTTGTAATTTCAGAACAACTATGAAAACAGGGCTGCTTGGCTAGTTTGCTATATTACATGTTGTTGTAATTTTAGTCACTTAGAATTTGATTTTTATTGCTCAAGGAATCTGGCAATACTATTTTTAATGCGGATAGGCTCTTTGCTCTTTTCTTTTGGTGGTCAATTTTTGGTTTGACTGAGTATAGCTCTGGTGATGCTGTATGAAAATTATATCTGTATATTACAAAGTTTGCATTCAACTTGTTTGTCCCAATTTTCTCACAAAAAGTCCAGATGAGAGATATTCAATATATTCAATAATATTTTGAGAAATGTGTGCAGTGCTTCACTACATATTTTACAGAAAACTCTGCTGCCCTGATCGAGGTACCTGGACAAAAACCGAGGCTCGCTTGGATAGGTCCCAGAGAAACTCCACAGTGTTGAGTTGTGAGGGGTTGGTCTGAGGATCGATGATGCCAACAGACATGGGGATATCTGAGTGGGAGAAAGGAGAGGTCTCGTAAGTATGTGCGAACAAGAAGGGCTCTTCTTGCAAAGATGAGGGGTCCTTACAACAGTGTCATAGCAACACTGAGAAGACAAGGACATAAATGTACCTTGAAAAACATATACAGTTGAGGACAAAATTATTGGCCCCCCCTGTAAAGATGAGCAAAAAGGGTTATAAAAAATTCACCGTTTGGTGAATTAGCTTAATCTCACACTGAAAAAACAAGAAGAATCCAACCTTTAATTGACGTTAATTTATTATGAGAAAAAAAAATCCCTCATCAAGAAATAATTATTTTTAACAAAACCACATTGGCCACAATTATTGGCCCCCCCTGCATTTATATATAGAATAACGTAATAATTTTTAATATTTGGTCACATATCCTTTGCATGCCATGACTTCCTGATGTCTGTGACCCAACAACATCAAAAGACTCTTGATATCTTATTTTCTGGTACTCTTACAAGCGATACTATAACATCTCTGCATTTGAATGGATCTCTATGGGAATTGGGGGGTGGGACTAGATTTAGCTGTAAATTATGCTGGAACAGTATGGAATACATGGTTGGTGAAATGGCTGTAAGTCAACAAGGGTCTGAGGTATCAAACAAGCCTTAAACAATCACTCTGCTGCCAGATATGCAGTAGATATGGATGGATCACTTTAAGGGTTGTTTCTCCTGACAAATTTTCCTATTGAACTCTATGGAAAAATAAGTCAGGAGAAGAAACCCTTCAAGTTATTCATCCATATCTACTGCATATCTGGCAGCAGAGTGATTGTTTAAGGCTTGTTTGATACCTCAGACCCTTGTTGACTTACAGCCATTTTACCAACCATGTATTCCATACTGTTCCAGCATAATTTACAGCTAAATCTAGTCCCACCCCCCAATTCCCATAGAGATCCATTCAAATGCAGAGATGTTATAGTATCGCTTGTAAGAGTACCAGAAAATAAGATATCAAGAGTCTTTTGATGTTGTTGGGTCACAGACATCAGGAAGTCATGGCATGCAAAGGATATGTGACCAAATATTAAAAATTATTACTTTATTCTATATATAAATGCAGGGGGGCCAATAATTGTGGCCAATGTGGTTTTGTTAAAAAGAATTATTTCTTGATGAGGGATTTTTTTTTCTCATAATAAATTAACGTCAATTAAAGGTTGGATTCTTCTTGTTTTTTCAGTGTGACATTAAGCTAATTCACCAAACGGTGAATTTTTTATAACCCTTTTTGCTCATTTTTACAGGGGGGGCCAATAATTTTGTCCTCAACTGTAATTTAAAGGCTGGTTTGTACAAACCTCAATTCCAAACAAGCCTAGCTCAGCCCGGACACCTGTATGCAGCCAGTGGGGAACATTTGACAAGGCACGGCGGATATTGTTATGTACAGTCAAGCCGGAAAGTCTGCACACCCCTTTCACCTTCTCCACGTTTTATTACGTTACAGACATATTCTACAATAGATTGAGTTCATTTTTTGTCTCAAAATTCTACACAAAATAGCCCATAATGACATAGTGAAAACTGGTTTTTAGACATTTGTGCTAATTTATAACACCCAAAAGTGAGCTGAGGTGCATTTTGTTTCCACTGATACTGCTTGAGATGTTTCTACAACTTAATTGGAGTCCACCTGTGATAAATTCAATTGATTGGACATGATTGGGGATTGCCAACACCTGCCTATATAAGGTCCCACAGTTGACAGTGCATGTCAGAGCAAACTCCAAGCCATGGGGTCAAAGGAATTATCTGCAGACCTCAGAAACAGGATTATGTCAAGGCATAGATCTGGAGAAGGGTACGGAAAGATCTCTGCAGCTTTACAGGTCCAAAAGAGCACAGTGGCCACCATCAATCGTAAATGGAAGAAGTTTGGAACCACCTTACGGGCTCAGGCTGTGTCTCGTTCCGATCGCTGTCGGCACACATATACCGCAAAGTGATAGGAAAGATGATTTTCAAACTCAAGCCAACATTAAGTCCAAAAGATTTAATCAAAGATCATACAAACCTCAAATTATTACACAAGCCAGCAAAAAAGCAGTCCTTAAAGCATTCTGACCTTCTAAGAAAAACTAAACGTGACGGAAAGCAGGCTCATCCTGTTTTTATTACTCGCTATAGCACGTTCGCAGAACAGTTGAAAGGAATATTGCGCTCAATTTGGAAGATTATTGAGTATGACCGACGCAACATTATGAAATATTTTTCCTGAGCCCCCTCTGGTGGCCTTTAGACGTGCTCCCGCCCTGAGGACTAGACTACTTCATAATAATCCGGCGGATCGAAAAGCGATGTGGCTTAAAAAACCAGTAGGCACTTTTAAGTGCATGAACTGCAATCACGGCAATTTAACTCCCACTGGCCTCCCTCACAGCTCCTCCCACTGGCCTCCCTCACAGCTCCTCCCACTGGTCTCCCTCACAGCTCCTCCCACCAGCCTCCCTCACAGCTCCTCCCACCGGCCTCCCTCACTGCTCCTCCCACTGGCCTCCCTCACAGCTCCTCCCACTGGCCTCCCTCACAGCCCCTCCCACCAGCCTCCCTCACAGCTCCTCCCACCGGCCTCCCTCACAGCTCCTCCCACTGGCCTCCCTCACAGCTCCTCCCACTGGCCTCCCTCACAGCCCCTCCCACTGGCCTCCCTCACTGCTCCTCCCACTGGCCTCCCTCACAGCTCCTCCCACTGGCCTCCCTCACAGCTCCTCCCACTGGTCTCCCTCACAGCTCCTCCCACCGGTCTCCCTCACAGCTCCTCCCACTGGCCTCCCTCACAGCCCCTCCCACTGGCCTCCCTCACAGCTCCTCCCACTGGCCTCCCTCACAGCTCCTCCCACTGGTCTCCCTCACAGCTCCTCCCACCGGCCTCCCTCACAGCTCCTCCCACTGGCCTCCCTCACAGCCCCTCCCACTGGTCTCCCTCACAGCTCCTCCCACCGGCCTCCCTCACAGCTCCTCCCACTGGCCTCCCTCACAGCCCCTCCCACTGGTCTCCCTCACAGCTCCTCCCACTGGCCTCCCTCACAGTCCCTCCCACTGGCCTCCCTCACAGCTCCTCCCACTGGCCTCCCTCACAGCCCCTCCCACTGGCCTCCCTCACAGCTCCTCCCACTGGTCTCCCTCACAGCTCCTCCCACTGGCCTCCCTCACAGCTCCTCCCACTGGTCTCCCTCACAGCTCCTCCCACTGGCCTCCCTCACAGCTCCTCCCACTGGCCTCCCTCACAGCTCCTCCCACTGGCCTCCCTCACAGCCCCTCCCACTGGTCTCCCTCACAGCCCATCAAAAGGACTCTGCACGACCCTGCCCGTGTGCGTACCCTGAGAATAAATCCTGCAGGTGCCCCGGTTTCCCCCCCGCCCCCCCCCCAGAAAAGTTAGCTCAAATGCGAAAACCTGTAGTTCTGTGAAGCTTGATACCTGACAGAGAGGAGACTAACGTCTCCTGACACAGAGCTGTCCTCGGGCGTGACGGAAATTATTAAATTATACATTTCATTAATTTAATAATATATAATAAACTGCTCACCTCAATATTTTGATTAAATATCCTTATGATATATCCATTCCTTCTGGGAAAGTGGTTTTTAAGCCCAAAACGTTGAGATAAAACTTTGTAAATAACGTTGGAAACTCTGACCTAATTCTCAAACATGTATTGCAGCTTGATGCCACACCATAAACAATGTGCTGGTAAACTGTTCTGCTTAATTGTATTTAACAAAACTTTGGTTTAAAAAATCATTATACCTTTAGGCTTCAAGAAAAAATACTTTAAAACTTTCATAACGCTGTACATGATTTTTTTCCAATTTTAAACCGACTTGTGCTTTTTTGCACTTGATTACGACTCGTTCGGCTGTGTTCACTTTGGCGTTGTGAAACTCAGCCAGTTTCTGGAGTACCAATCCCCTGGCTTAGTATATGTTAGCCAGAGTGGTTTTGAACTTGTTTGCAGAGAATTATGCAAAACCGTCGTCAATTGGGTGTATTTCTTTGACTGATAGCACAATAGGCCTATCTGAAGTGGGAAAAACTGTCTTCGACCTGCCTCCACTCCGAGTATTATTTGCTTTCCATTGGGTTTTAAAACTGTCTGTCAAATATTCCAGCCAATAGCCAAGACTCTTATCTTTCAAAAGAGCCCTCCTTCAACACATTGCCGTCGTTAAACAAGGAGATAACAGCTCTGCGTATAAGGAAGTGTCACCCGTGCGTAATTATCGAACCAAAATGGCGCAGTGTTTTTACCTTGTAGCGTAGCTCGCTACATTCCGTTTAGCAAAGCACAATTCATAAGGTAACTGCGCTGTTTATATTTTTACTTTACAGTCTCTTTCATACAGTTTTTGGTTAGTTATGTCTAGGTTATTCAGGAGTTTCTCCGTGCAGCAGAAATATGGTTTTGCGGTCTCAGTGACGCAGAGTGATATAAGGTAACAGATTATTTTGCCGGTATACCAGTGCGAATTCACTGTTATGTAAAAAACGAATCCCTCTGAATTAAATGAATATAGCTAACATACTATATTGTAACAATGGCAAGCTAGCCAGCAAAATTACACACAGCAGCTAGCTATCTATTTGTGTCTGAGACAAGTAAGTGCAGCCCTGTGTAAGGAATTATCAAACCGAGATGGGGCAGTGTTTTTACCTTGTAGCGTAGCTCGCTACATTCTGTTTAGCAAAGCACAATTCATAAGGTAAATGTGCTGTTTATATTTTTACTTTACAGTTTCTTTCATACAGTTTTTGGTTAGTTATGTCTAGGTTATTCAGGAGTTTCTCCGTGCAGCAGAAATATGGTTTTGCGGTCTCAGTGACGCAGAGTGATATAAGGTAACAGATTATTTTGCCGGTATACCAGTGCGAATTCACTGTTATGTAAAAAACGAATCCCTCTGAATTAAATGAATATAGCTAACATACTATATTGTAACAATGGCAAGTTAGCCAGCAAAATTACACATAGCAGCTAGCTATCTATTTGTGTCTGAGACAAGTAAGTGCAGCCCTGTGTAAAAGGAATTATCAAACCGAGATGGCGCAGTGTTTTTACCTTGTAGCGTAGCTCGCTACATTCTGTTTAGCAAAGCACAATTCATAAGGTAAATGCGCTGTTTATATTTTTACTTTACAGTTTCTTTCATACAGTTTTTGGTTAGTTATGTCTAGGTTATTCAGGAGTTTCTATGTGCAGCAGAAATATGGTTTTGCGGTCTCAGTGACGCAGAGTGATATAAGGTAACAGATTATTTTGCCGGTATACCAGTGTGAATTCACTGTTATGTAAAAAACGAATCCCTCTGAATTAAATGAATATAGCTAACATTACTATATTGTAACAATGACCAAAAACACTTCTAAATTAACTTTTATTGCCAATTATCAGATTTTATTGTAAAACTTAAAAAATAAATTATATTGAGACTTTTCTGGAACCTGGGCCATTTTGCACAATTTGTGCCAACTTTGGTAACCGAAATGGTTCACCTGAAAAAAAGCTCTGTAGATTTTGAATGATTTGAGATATTGACACCATATCTTTAGCAGAGATAGGCAGCATATTGAGGAATCACAAAGAGGAGTTATTTCCTCCATAGCTATTGTAGCTCATCAGGTAAAAAATCTGAAATTTGAATTTAGGTACCCGTTTTTTGTTTTTTCACAATTTCTGTACATAAATTGTTGTAGTTAAGTAGCAAGAAGGGTATGTATATGAATTATGACTACTTAGTCATAATAGTGCAGTTCTCTGTTTTAATAAAAGCTATGAACCATATTTGTAGCCTTTACAGTTTTTGAGATAAACAGCTTTGTTGGTCACTAGTGAAAACGGGCGAAAATTGGTATATTTTGCCCTTGGTAGGAAGAGGTTAAGCATTAATGGACGATAACTTAAGTTCTCTTCAGAATGTCTTCGCTTGCTAAGTAAGTGTGACATAAGTCTTCAACATAAGATGTCACGTGGCACTGTAATGGCGACATGTAGTCCAGCTGTCTCTCATGTTTGCGTTTGTTAATTTGAATGTATTTTGTTGTGTCAGGCTTTAGTCTTTTGTTTTTTTTATGCGCTGTGTGTGTATTGTGGGACGGGGAAGCGGGCTGGAGATTGTTCAGGGCACTCATGCTGCCCGTTTTGATATTCACAAATTGTATATTCAAGTTAATTTTGTTTGAGGTCGTCACCATGGAGACGCATTCGCAACATATGCTCGGGAATGTCCGTTGGGTCTGCAGCCACAAAGTTTACCATCGTTCTTCACCGGAGTTGAAGATGTTGGGACTCGGGACTGATCTAGGACGGCAGGAAATCTTCAAAAGGCCACCAGGGAAGAAAAAGGAGAAGATAATGCGGGGGAGGAGTGCTCCGTTTCGACAGTGTACAGAGACCGCAATGCTGCGTGTATGGAGGAAAGTCGTGGAGACGGACTTTGTGTGTTGGACTGCTTAATAATGACACTGGACATCTCGGGACAGCGGGGGCTATTTTTAATCATGGCTGTATTCCACTTTTATTCCACTTTAATTCACTTAATTAGTTTGATTAATGCAATGATTATATTGAATGTCTTAGTTTGATATGTTTGTGTGTTGTGGGTCTGCCCCACTGTTTGTCTTTTTTGTTGTTGCTGGGGCTACAACTGAAGTTCCCTAGCGGGAAAATAAGTTATTCTATTCTAACTAACGTGACCTATCTGCCATTGCTCCCATTTGAGTTGTTATAAGTGGCATTGGTGCTTGCCCACTGTTAATTATAGAATTTGTTTAATTCTTGTTATGTTCGTTGTTCACTCGTTTATCTTCGACTAGTTAGCATCAAAATACATAGACAACAATAGCCAACTGGATTGTTAGCATGTTAGCTGAGCTCTGTTCAATGCATAAAAGACGTGACGTAGCACATGAACAAGTTAAGCTTATGTGGCCTGTACGTTATGTGAATATCTGTACATGTATGCCAAAAGCTATTCATATTGGATTATTTGCTAATTAGCATAGTATGCAAAACTGTTTCCTTTTCATTCCTGTTTCCCTTAATGGGCTTAGACCCCCCCCCCCCCCCATTTAATTATTTTTATTTCTTTATTATTCCTTTTGTGAAAACAAGTAAATAAATGGCAAATGTTACACCATATTACCATAGTCTTACCTCACATTTTGCATATGTAAAATAAATATTGAAATATTGCATATTTCACCCCTCCCCGAGGGGACCCTCCAAGAACTATGACCCAATTCGAACACTGCTTACAGCTCCTCCCTCTGGCCTCCCTCACAGCTCCTCCCTCTGGCCTCCCTCACAGCTCCTCCCACTGGCCTCCCTCACAGCCCCTCCCACTGGCCTCTCACAACTCCTCCCACTGGTCTCCCTCACAGCTCCTCCCACTGGCCTCCCTCACAACTCCTCCCTCTGGCCTCCCTCACAGCTCCTCCCACTGGCCTCCCTCACAGCCCCTCCCACTGGCCTCTCACAACTCCTCCCACTGGTCTCCCTCACAGCTCCTCCCACTGGCCTCTCACAGCTCCTCCCACTGGCCTCTCACAACTCCTCCCACTGGTCTCCCTCACAGCTCCTCCCACTGGCCTCTCACAGCTCCTCCCACCGGCCTCCCTCACAGCTCCTCCCACTGGCCTCTCACAGCTCCTCCCACTGGCCTCTCACAACTCCTCCCACTGGTCTCCCTCACAACCCCTCCCACTGGCCTCTCACAACTCCTCCCACTGGTCTCCCTCACAGCCCCTCCCACTGGCCTCTCACAGCTCCTCCCACTGGCCTCTCACAACTCCTCCCACTGGTCTCTCACAACTCCTCCCACTGGTCTCTCACAGCCCCTCCCACTGGCCTCCCTCACAGCCCCTCCCACTGGTCTCCCTCACAGCCCCTCCCACTGGCCTCCCTCACAGCCCCTCCCACTGGCCTCTCACAACTCCTCCCACTGGTCTCTCACAGCCCCTCCCACTGGCCTCCCTCACAGCCCCTCCCACTGGCCTCCCTCACAGCCCCTCCCACTGGCCTCTCACAACTCCTCCCACTGGTCTCCCTCACAGCCCCTCCCACTGGCCTCTCACAGCTCCTCCCACTGGCCTCTCACAACTCCTCCCACTGGTCTCTCACAGCCCCTCCCACTGGCCTCCCTCACAGCCCCTCCCACTGGTCTCCCTCACAGCCCCTCCCACTGGCCTCCCTCACAGCCCCTCCCACTGGCCTCTCAACTCCTCCCACTGGTCTCTCACAGCCCCTCCCACTGGCCTCCCTCACAGCCCCTCCCACTGGCCTCTCACAACTCCTCCCACTGGTCTCCCTCACAGCCCCTCCCACTGGCCTCTCACAGCTCCTCCCACTGGCCTCTCACAACTCCTCCCACTGGTCTCTCACAGCCCCTCCCACTGGCCTCTCACAACTCCTCCCACTGGTCTCTCACAGCCCCTCCCACTGGCCTCTCACAACTCCTCCCACTGGTCTCTCACAGCCCCTCCCACTGGCCTCCCTCACAGCCCCTCCCACTGGCCTCCCTCACAGCCCCTCCCACTGGCCTCTCACAACTCCTCCCACTGGTCTCTCACAGCCCCTCCCACTGGCCTCCCTCACAGCCCCTCCCACTGGCCTCCCTCACAGCCCCTCCCACTGGCCTCTCACAACTCCTCCCACTGGTCTCTCACAGCCCCTCCCACTGGCCTCCCTCACAACTCCTCCCACTGGTCTCCCTCACAGCCCCTCCCACTGGCCTCTCACAGCTCCTCCCACTGGCCTCTCACAACTCCTCCCACTGGTCTCTCACAGCCCCTCCCACTGGTCTCCCTCACAGCCCCTCCCACTGGCCTCCCTCACAGCCCCTCCCACTGGCCGCTCTCACAGCCCCTCCCTCTGGCCTCCCTCACAGCTCCTCCCACTGGCCTCCCTCACAGCCCCTCCCTCTGGCCTCCCTCACAGCCCCTCCCACTGGCCGCTCTCACAGCCCCTCCCACTGGCCTCCCTCACAGCCCCTCCCACTGGCCTCCCTCACAGCCCCTCCCACTGGCCGCTCTCACAGCCCCTCCCACTGACCTCCCTCACAGCCCCTCCCACTGGCCTCCCTCACAGCCCCTCCCACTGGTCTCCCTCACAGCCCCTCCCACTGGCCTCTCACAACTCCTCCCACTGGTCTCCCTCACAGCTCCTCCCACTGGCCTCTCAAAACTCGCCTCGTTCACACCATCTACTCGCGACAGACAAAACCACGGTCTCAGAAATTCTGTTAAAAGTCTCAAGTTTTCTAACATCCCTATAGCCGTACAGACCGTTATTGTATAAAATTGAGTGGTTTAAGACCACCATGATGAGTTGCTTTTCAGGAATACAGAAAAGAACGGGAGCTCGTCGGACACTTTTTTTTTTTAAACCATCTAGAGCGGCGTCGTTTCTGATTGGTTGGCAGTGCGACAAAGTTGACTGGTAGTCAACATTTCAGAGAGACAAACATACAGGTTATTTGTCGCTGTATACTGACTCCACCCCTCCCGCTGTTTGTCGCCGTTATCCATAGACTTTGAATGGAATCTTGCAGCATTGTCGCGGGTAGATGGTGTGAATGAGGCATTATAGTCCCTTCCCTTGCAGCCTCTCCAGTCTCCTCATGGGCCTTACCCATGTCCAGGAGCCGGTCACCAGGACGGTTCCACTTCCATCCCTCTAGTTGCTGGTGCTCCATGTATTGCAGGCGGCGGTCATGGAATACCACTCGCACAATGCTCTGGGGAGGAAGAAGCAGTGGAGATTCAGCACCTCCTTGCAGCCATATGAAGGCTCCACCCCATAGCAATGCACAGGTTCCATCCCACAGCAAAGTACAGGCACTGCCAGGTACAGCCCCACAGTGATGCATAAATCTCTATCCTACAATAAATGCATTAAGCTCTAGTCCTAACCCCAAGAGCCCATACAGTGCAGATAACAGCCCTATACCTCAGTCTAAAATGAAATAATAGTGACGTATTATAGTTATTCAGAAACAGTTTCTGTATGGAGAAAGTCAATGGATAAAACAAATGAATGAACCAGAGTTACAGTTAAGGGTTTACAAAAAGATGTGAAAGCACAAAAATCTTTCCTTATAAATTTATTTCATAACTGAAGAAAAACAAGAACTTGAGAGTTCTCATAGTCCTACAAATGTATTTTGGCAAGTCAGAAAACAAAACAATACTGATGCACTGGGTGTTCAAGCTAGTACTCTCTAAATTACAGAATTAACTTAAGTTCTTTCACAATTACAGGGCTAGTGGAAAATAAAGGTTTTTAAAGCACAGCGGGTTCTCTTAACTGCTCCTTTGCTATATCGTTAAACAGAAACACATTTCCGCATTGACATGTGTATATTCAGCATAAATGCATTGGTGGTTGCTGCAATTAGTCAAGCATTCCATGATGTGCTAAAATCCTCATTACAATTATTTGTATTTTTCTAATTACAACTACTGTATGTTGCAAATACAAGTTTTGCATCAGGAATATAAGTCAGTGTGCCGTTTGCAGCTGCAGTGGATAGATAGCGTAGAACAATGGGAGAAATGGGACATCGAGCTCACTTACCTTGACTGGTTTATTAAGCTCTGGCATCTCCCCCATCTTCCTGTTATCCAGCATCCGTATTTCATAAGACTGACCTGGCCAAACAGGGAAATAGAGAAATCTAAATTAGAACATGTCTGCAAGCAGCAATGACCAGGGGCTGAATGGAAGAGTTAAAACTTCCTTCTGTAAACCGAGCTTGATACAGGTGTAATGTACGAGTCATTTTATGTCTTCTTTAAATGCCATCCCTCACTTTTTCTCCCCAATGTGGAATTCCCAATCATTGCGCGCACTGCTGCAATCAATGCTGTCGTTTTGGTACAGTGCAGACAAGCACGTGTTCTGCTCTGAAGCATGTGATGTTCGCCGCCTCTTCTTAGCTCACTGCGGTTTGCAGTACCGAGTCGGAGGATGACGCTTCACATGCAATTCAGCAGGCATATCTGATCAGCCAGTGGAGGCGGTTACACAACAATATCATAATCAGAAACCCTCTCTTCCACGGGTGACCCTAGAGTGGAACTGTTGGATTCTAGTCGGCGGCACCGAAAATTTCTGTCATGCCCTCAATAAGTGGCAAAAGTCCCAAATAGAAGATGGAATTAAATCTTTAACAATTCTATATTTTCTGAATCGTCCTCAATTTCGCTAGTCCGCTGTTGATAAAGCACAGTGATCTGAGCATACAGTTGCTATGTACATTACGCATTGTAATTTGCTACCTATTTGCAGCACACTTGTTATCGGAAACATAGGCTATGCCTGATACGTCAATCTTCAGAATCATGTTTAAACCATTACCATTAACTTTAATGCTATAAGGCGGAATTTGCACGTGTCCCGAGTCAGACTCCAGTAAAATACATGCACGGACCTTTAAAAAACTGTTTTTATAGGTGTTTTTTTGCGCGATTTCTCCTAGGCGGCATGAAAAAAGACTTAGGCGGCCCGCCTAAGATATTTGATTATGAGTAATGAGTATATTTGAAATGAGTAATTCTGATGAAATTACTTTTATTTCATAATTACAACAAGAATGGATGTATTTTGCCAGCCTTAAAGGGGACATGAAGCACTCTGTGAAGTGGCTCTGGTTCGTTAGCTTTTTACCTTAAATTAGATATGTGCGTTCAAATCTCAAACCGACCCCAAATTTGTTGGAAAAAGTTGAAAAGTTGAAATTCGCTTTTTTTCTTGGACCAACTGTGGTCATGATGTCACTAGGTTGGTTGGACTCTGCTGCTCAATTCTCTGCTGCTCAACTCTGCTGACTTTCAGTGAGCTCAACGATGTATCGTGAGTTAAAAATAAAACAAAAAACGCAGAGACAGTCTTTTTCTATAGCCCCAAGATGCTCAAATGAGTATTACCGAACAAAACTTAATTTCCACAAACTGTTTCTGACCATAGCTACTAATGCTGTGGCCTGACGAGCCAACAACTGCAGCGACGCAGCATTGCCTTGATAAACGGTTTGGGAGCTAAAGTCTTGTCTAGCTAATATTGCCTATATAAAATAAGCGTTAGCTTGTGATGCTAGGTCGCGGTAGGTATATATTTGCAGACTGTTAACTAATATATCAAGGCAATGCAGCGGTGCTGTAGTTGCCGGCTGGCCACAGCATTACATAGTATGGTCAGAAGCAGTTTGTGGAAATTAAGTTCTAAATTAAGTTTTGTTCGGTAATACTCATTTGAGCATCTTGGGGCAATAGAAAAAGACCCTCTTTTTTTATTACATTTTTTCCTCACGATACATCGTTGAGCTCACTGAAAGTCAGCTATTTTCCCATAGGAATACATTGAGCAGCAGAGTCCAACCAACCTAGTGACGTCATGACCGCAGTTGGTCCAAGATGGCTGCGCCCTAGTGGAAAAAAAGCTGATACACTAATGCAGAAGACAAAAACTAAACATCCAAGAAAAAAATAATATAAAAAATCTAGGGTGTCTAAGACTTTTACTGTACACCCCTACAAAAACCCAATCTTACCGTTCCTTTTATTTTATTATAAAGCGCTTTAATCCATAAAAACACTCATTCTTTAGGACGAACAAAAGCCACGTTTATTCATGAACAAATAGGCTAAAAAACCGTTATAGTTAAGCACGTAAGCATAAATTTAGCACAAAACAGATGGTTTTGTTTCCATATCATTCAGTTTTCAACCTTCGATGCTTAACGTTAACACGTGTCCTTTCAAAACATATTTAATTTCGTTGTATGTAGCCAATGCAATAGGTCACGTTTAGCCTATATGTTCATACAGTTGAATGCATCTGGCAAATAAGTAAAAAATTGTTATATAACTCAAAAAACTATCGCAGCACATTTTGAACTGCAACAGCTTAAAGGGATAGTTTGGAATTTTGGACATAATGTCTCAATTACGACTTACCCATGATGTAGTTGATTGATGGAAACCATTTTCAGCTAATTCCATGCTGTCCCTTCTTTTGGACATACACACGTTGCTAATGCTAGCGCAACTCTATGGTAACTGGTAGCATCCACGACCAAACTCACTTAAACACTCCACAGTGCACCCAAAGCAAATAAAATACGATGACAGACTACCGGGGTTATTTTGAGTGTTTATACCATCATTTTTGAAGTCAAACTATCGTTGAATCCTTTACTTTGTGCTGACCTATATTCTCTGTGGAAGTACGGCAGAAGAGCGAACGTGGCCATTGCAACTTGTTGCTCTTTATCCACCCCTATGAACTGCAACCCTGACGACGAAAGAAACCTGTTCCAGGGACCCAAGATGAGGCGGCCGGTTCCCCTATCTATCACAACCCTACAAACTGCAACCACAGGATTGGGCGACCGGTTTTCCCCTTTCGTTGTGTGTGCACAATCCAACACAGGAAACCATTCAAAAGACTTTGATTCAAGTAAGGCTGTGACATGGGCAATAGCATATTAGTTAGCAACCGCAACATGTTTGTGACTGGATGTATGTAACTGTTATTGAAAGGTTAATGTGTGTTCTGTAAAGGTTTTGTTACCATTTTACTTTGGATGGATGTAAGCCATACACCGCGCTGCATTAGGTTTAATGCATCATGCACAGATCGTATCTTGCATGTGATCTGTCTTTAAACACTAACCAGTCGTAATATTAACACTGCACGCTGCTCTCAACGCACACGCATTGATAAGCTTACGGCTATCCCCTATGTGTATTGTATGGTTCATGCGCCACCATTAGCTAGCTCCAGCAAAAGCTAGTTTCAAACCTCCCTCCATTTTAGTTTCTTTGTTCTCTCTGAACATGTGTCTGAGGCAACCCCCCACACGCAGGAGAACATGGAAACCCCCACGTGCGCCCAACGCGCGCGCGCGCACGCACGCACGCACACATGCACACACTTTGTTGTACATTATAGTAGTTAATCGTGCTTTGCTCTGTTTGGTACTTTGTGTTCAATAAACTATTACATTTTCCAAGATTGTCTGTATTAATGTTGCTCTGGTGTTGAACTGAGTCAGCCAATGCTAATTGCAGGGATTCCCCAAAATGCCTTCACCTTCTAGCTGGATCATTTATATTAATTCAGTATCAACTGAGTACATGATATTGTGATTTTGCTAAGACAATTATTAATGTGTAATTTTATTGGTAATTAATTTAATTATTAATTAAAATTACCCATTTTTAGTTAGTATATTCTCTTTTGAGAATAATATATAAATTTTATAAGACTGATTTATTAAACAAAAACTATGCCACCAGTTGTATAAGGATGGTAGTGGCGTATTCACGCCGGTGTCTGTCCCGGTGTTCCCCCACCCCTGTCTCTATGCTGGCGACTTTAACTGTCAGCATGAAGACTGGGGGTACAATACCAACACACCCAACGGAGAGAACCTGGCTGCTTGGGCAGCTAACAACTGCCTGGCCCTGTTATACGATCCAAAGGGTGCAGCCAGCTTTCTCTCCGGTCGCTGGAACACTGGGACGAATCCTGACGTGGCATTTGCGAGTGTCGGTGCAGACAACCAGCTCCCGGACAGACGTGTGCTCGGAAAGTTCCCGCGGTCCCAACATCGACCATCGCTGATAACCGTGCCTAAACTCGTGGACTCTATCCCGAGTGAGCCGGTGAAGCGATGGAATTTCCGTAAGGCCAATTGGAAACGCTTCCGCCTCTTCACTAACAAATCCACGTGGCGTCTCCCATCGCCTAATACCAACAACGTGGATGAGGCATACCGGGACTTCTGTGGCATGTTAGTGAAAGCGGCCAAGAAATCCATCCCACGCGGACGTCGCAATAGCTACAAACCGTGCTGGGATGCGGAGTGCGAGAACCTCTACCGCGTTTTCCTTCAGGCTCCTGCCGGAACCGAGTCAAACAGGGCTGCTACAGCCCTGTTGTCAAGACTCGGCCGGAGGAGACAAGAGCGCTGGGAGGAGGCTGTCAATTCCATCGACTTCTCGCACTCCAGCCGCAAGGCATGGAGTATCCTGAACAACCTCACTGGCAGGTCAAGACACTCCCCACGTCACTGCCCCATTTCTGCAAATAAAATCGCATCACAATTTGTGAAAAATGGGGTATACGAGGGTAAAGACCGCGAGTCATCACGACTCGTGGCAAAAGAAGTGTCTGACCTCTGGAGGGCCCCAACATCTAGCAGCGATAACATCTCCGGTGAATTCACACCGGAGGAGTTCGCTGCCGCCCTCCAGCACCTAAAGCCAGGAAAAGCTCCGGGCCCTGATTCCATCTGCCCGGAGCTTATACTCCATGCCGCACCTGCCCTGAAGTCCTGGTTAAGAGCTTTCCTCTCTTCCTGCTTGCGCCAACTCAAGATCCCCAAAATCTGGAGAAGAGCCCTAGTTGTCGCGATCCCTAAGCCGAATAAGCCTGAAGGGGATCCTAAGAGCTACCGTCCCATCTCCTTGCTCTGCATCCCCTTCAAGATCCTCGAGCGTCTTATCTACGCCCGCGTCGAACCGATCGTCGACCCACTGCTCCCTCGGGAGCAGGCCGGGTTCCGACGCGGAAGATCGACCGTAGACCAAGTCACTTTGATGACTCAAGACATCGAGGACAGCTTTTCGTTCAAGAAGAAGGCCGGAGCCGTTTTTGTCGATCTGACGGCTGCCTATGATACCGTATGGCACCGCGGCCTCACCTGCAAGCTGCTCCGCCTGCTGCCGGACAGGCACATGGTCAGTATGATCTTGGAGCTTGTCCGAAATCGCAGCTTTAACCTTACCACCGGTAGCGGACAGCAAAGCAGGTTACGACGCCTCAAGAACGGCGTCCCCCAGGGATCTGTCCTGGCCCCCCTCCTCTATAATATCTACACTTATGACTTGCCTGATACAGTCTCGCGGAAGTATGCCTACGCGGATGACCTCGCGTTGGTGTACTCCGCTGGAGACTGGCAGTCATTGGAGGGGACTTTGAGCCAGGACATGCAGACACTAGTGGCATACCTCTGGAAATGGAGGTTGAAGCTCAGCGAGGCAAAGACGGTGTCGGCGGCCTTCCATCTTAACAACAGGGAGGCTAAACGTGAGCTCCGAATATATATTGGCGGAACACCCCTGCCATGCTGCGCTGAGCCAATCTACCTCGGCGTGACATTGGACAGGTCGCTCACGTTTCGCCGACACCTTGAGTCACTGCGCAAGAAGTTAACATCTCGTGTGGCATTGATGAGGCGACTAGTCGGGTCAGGCTGGGGCGCCGACGCAAGAACATTGCGTACGGCAGCCCTGGCCCTTGTTTACTCGACTAGTGAGTACTGCGCACCGGTATGGTGTCGCAGTGCCCACACCCGCCTCATCGATACGCCCATCAACGAAGCCTTACGCATCGTGACAGGATGCCTGCGTCCCACTCCCGTGGACAATCTTCCCATTCTTGCAGGCATCCAGCCCGCTGGGCTTCGCCGCGCGGGAGCCACAGCACGTCTCGCGTGCCGGGCCATGGAGCCAAACCATCTGCTCCACGAAAGGCTCGCTGTAATTGCTGAGCCTCCCCGGCGCCTTAAGTCGAGACACCCATTTGTGCCTGCCGCACAGGAATTCCTGCAGCAATGCAGTGATCTTAACATCAGTGCGGCACGGTGGGCGGATTACATCTGGAGCACGGAGTGGGAGGAGAACACCTCTAGACTCCGTGACTTCATCCCAGACGTCGGTTTTCCCCCTATTGGGGTGGACCTGCCTAGACTGGCATGGGTGAGGCTTAACCGCCTCCGGACCGGCGTTGGGCGCTTCCGCTCATCGATGCACAGATGGGGCTTGGCTTCTTGCGCAGCCTGCGAGTGTGGCGCGGAGGAACAAACCGCAGACCATGTCATCCTGGACTGCCCGATTTATCGGGCACCCAATGGGATGCATGGTCTGTCGGTTCTGGATGATGACACGGTGACGTGGCTACTGGAGGTGTTCCCTGAAATATAGTCCGGGTGAACCCCCCCCTAGGCTCGGGGTGGTAAAAGGATAGCCCCTCGGCCCCGAGCCTGGGGATGTGGGACAAAAGATCCCACCCAAACGAAGAAGAAGAAGTGGCGTATTACAGTACATAAGTGATGCCCCGTGTATAAATAGAGGTATGTCCCCTACACTGTCGTCATATTGTATTTGCTTTGGGCGCACTATGGAGTGTTTAAGTGCGTTTGGTAATGGATGCTACCGGTTACCATAGAGTTGCGCTAGCATTAGCAATGTGTGTATGTCCAAAAGAAGGGACAGCATGGAATTAGCTGAAAATGGTTTCCATCAATCAATTACATCATGGGTAAGTCGTATTTGAGACATTATGTCCAAAATTCCGAACTATCCCTTTAAACTGCCTTGCGTTCAAAAACATCTTCTAATTAAATAACTTTTAAAATGTGGGTCTGTTATTGTGATTTGCTTGTGTTGGTATATGCCTAATGTTGGCATTGTTTAGGCTATAAATTGTAACGTCGCCTCTAATTCAGCCCTGTTCTTAAATGTTGTGTTACTGCTGTCTCCTCCCATCAATTACGGATGTAACGGAAAAGTAATATAAAAGTAGTGTAACAAATTATATTTATCACGAAGTAATATGTAATGTATTTAGTTACAGTTGAAAGTAGTAACGAGTAGTGTGTAGTATTACTTTTTTCAAGTAACGAGCCCAACTCAGGAATGACACAAAAATGCCTAAAAGTGCTAAAATATGGGACCTTTAAATGTTAAATGTTACAAGATCACTTCAGTTCTGACTAGGATTTTCCTGAAAGACTTGAGATCAGAAGACAATGAGTAACAACCCTTTCCAAAACTGATTATTGATATGAAGGCCAAAGCACATGGCTGCACACAAAACAGCTCACCTTGATTCAGGTAAGTGAGGCTTTCATCATGGAGTTTGACAGCCGGTGACGTGGAGGCACATAGCACGTACTGGAATGGTGGGTTTTTGGTCTCAGTGTCGGGGGAGAGGTTGCCGTCTTCCTGTTTGAATATGGGCAGGGCCAGGACATCGCTGTGAGAGAAGGGGAGAAACCTTTCAGTGAGGAACACCAAAACTAAATTACAGAGCAGCACATTTTGTTCATTGTACCAAATGCTCCTTTTCAACAGTGAGCCAAAAACTGTCAGATACGTCCACAGATTTAATTTTCAAAAGTGCGGTCTTAAAGAGGCTAAAAAGAAAATAGAGTTCAAGCAATTGTCAATAAACAAATCTTTCAGACATGTGAAGCCCTTTCTGTGCCAAATGTTAAAGGATGTATCGTGAAATGGGAGAAAAAGAATGATAGGCAGTGACTTGGGAGAGTAACTTAGGATGCCTAAAAGTCCATTTAAATTACTGAGCCTATATTCAAAGTGAATGCTTAACAACAGGATTTTTGCAGCTTTTGAGGATAATGGGGAAATGGTCCACATATGAGCCAGGATAGAGGGATCAAGCCGCGTGACCCAGCCTCCATTGTTGCCCATGAAGTTCCTGTGTGTATATTAAGCTTTTTCCAGTCTGAAATAGTAAATTCATGGTGTGCGTGGCCAAAAAAATCTATTTGTCTCATCTGACCATAAGACCAGCTCCAATAAAAGTTCCAATACTGTTTTGTAAACTCCAGATGCTTATTTTGATCATTTACGTCAAGAGGCATTTTTTCTTGCAACCCTTCCAAAAAGGCTATTGACATGGAGATGGCATCTGATGGTACATTTGGAGACCTTGTGTCCCAAAGATGCTACCAAGCTACCACTCCTGACTCTTGGACTTTTCCTTGCCTCCCAAACCATCTGCCTCAACGTGAGTGGGGGTATTAGGTACTTGCATCCCCAGTGGTTTTAAACTTCTTAATTACAAACCTAATCATGGAAAATTGGTACATTTAGGCCTACTTGTTTTTAGTTGTTTGTAACCATCTCCTGACTTGTGAAGGTCAACAATCCTCTGTCTCGTTCCTTCTGAGAGTTATTAACCCTTAAACCATGGTGATGGATGACACATAATGCATTTTTTAAATACCCCAGTGAAACAGGAAGCCTGGAGGCCACAATACAGTTCCCTCAGATTGAGATCACATTAAAAAAGTAGCATGTTAGTGCAGATTTAATTTTGTTAGATATAGAGATTGACACACATATCCTCTTGGCAAAAGAACTTCCAAAACAAAAACGTCTTCTTTGGGCAACTATATTAGTGTAAAATTTACTCAAATTATTTTCAGCACACAATTCAGCTCATTAACTGTACTGTTTATCTTATACAGCCTTCCTTGCTCATATTAGAGTCTGAATATCAAGGGTAGGAATATTTTTGGACAGCTTGTAAATCAAAAATAAATCTTCAAAAAATGAAATAAATCTTCCAATGAGTTGTGATATTAAAGCCCAGTAATTGTGCAGATTTATGACAGCTGATGAACTAGTACCTTGCCAGTCTTCCCCATTCTTTTCATAGAACAAATACCTGTTACAAATACCTCATCTACAAATATCTCATCCTGATTAGTTGGCTTTCATTTTGATGTATCGTGAGGAGGTTAAATTCTGTCTTTTGCTTCTTATGTTCCCTATAAACACCAGATGATCATATGAAAAATACTGGGTCTACAGGAAAATTACAACAAAAAACATTGGTCCTGCAGCCCGAACATTTTTGTCCAAACCGGAAGCCCACATTGTCCTTTCTCTGGCAAAATTCAGAGGTAATTTCTCTCTACCCACTGAAAAAATAAATAGGCTTGGCCTAATTCCTAATTCAACTAGAGAACGCATTTCCTTTTCAAAAAGAAAATTTACAGTGTTCCCTGTATGCTGGCTCCTGCCACACACCATTACTTTAACTTGCTAGTAAACATTCTAGGTCATGCTAGTAAACATTCCTTGTTAGGGGGCCAAGCAGCGAAGCAACTTTTGCAATTATTTTATGGCCCACCTCAATCAATAGAACAATCTACAATTCATGGTTCACAGCTATGCCCGTACCACAACCCACGGTATTATTGTTTTAATTTTAATTGCAAAAGTGTGGCAAGTTGTTATTGTTAATTATAATATTTTAATTCAAGGGGAGAGTAATGGCATAGCCTACTAATTATTCAATTGGTTGGTTGTATATGGTTGGTTTGTGTGATGTTCCATGAATTTGTGCACTGGTTTTTCATCCCAAGCAAGTCTGTGCACACCTGAGCCAACAAAACACCCTCTATTCCAGGATTTGACAAATGAATTGACTGAAATTAGATTATTTGCACAAGAAAACACTAATGGCACGAGGGAGTTCATGGAGAGAGGTAAAAAAAAAGAAGAAAATCTTTCCAAATAAAATATATTACACAGAAAGAAACAATACTTGTCCGTTAAAGTCTCTTCATATGGACAGGTTTACACCAATAATTGTCAAGCAATAACAGAGGATACTGTTAAAAAACTGACCATGATTACATTTTATCATGATGTTTAAACCGTAGGCTACATTTTCATTCAATTTAAGTTCATCCGTTTTAACCCACTTCATTAGGTGGTAGCTACGTTTGGTTTTGATCGCAACTTACTTGGCAGATCAACTCATCTCAGCAATATCTTGCCATAAAACAAATATGGGAAAGATTTGTTCAGCTGTTTTTATATTGTGAAGTACATAAAAAAGATTAGCATTAAGATTAAGACTCTTATTCTAACAACTATAATTAAATTTCTACAACTCTAATTGCTAAAGTAGACACAGCAATATGTCTGGCATGACATGGACTAATGTTTTGATGGGTCTTATTTCTGTTTATGGTACAAACCCCAATTCCAAAAAAGTTGGGACAGTATGTAAAATGCAGATAAAAGCAGAAAGCAGTGATTTGTAAATTCTCTTTTATGTATATTTAATTGAAAACATTACAAAGAAAAGATATTTAATGTTTTATCTTATCAACTTTGATTTTTGTAAGTATACGCTAATTCCGAATTTGATGCCTGCCAAATGTTCCAAAAAAATTGGGACAGGGGGGAAAAAAAAGACTGGGAAGTTCAAAAAAACACCTGTTTGGAACATTCCACAGGAAAACAGGTGATGACTGGGTATAAAAGGATATCAAAAGACTCTTGATGTCTTATTTTAAGATACTCTTACAAGCGATACTATAACCTCGATACTATAGGATCTCTATGGGAATTGGGGGATGGGACTAGATTAAGTTGTAAATTACACGGGAATAGTATGGAACCCAAGGTTGGCTAAATGGCTGTAAGTGATCAAGGGTCTGCGGTATCAAACGAGCCTCAAACCATCACTCTGCTGCCAGATATGAAGTAGATATGGATAGATCACTTGAAGGGTTGTTTCTCCTGAATTATCTTTCCATAGAGTTCAATAGGAAAATGAGGGTTAGTACAATTTTTAAATAAACCTTTGTAATTCTATGATACCAGAAATTAATTAGGCATTGACTTAACATTGGGGCATAAATTTGTTAGCCACCTGTTGTTAGGAACCAATGTGTTAGGGGTCACTGCTTCAAGGCCATGGGAGCAAGCTAACTCATGGCATGATAGCGGGTATCCCGATGTGGTAATCAGTGGGGAGCACTGCCCAGGGAGTGGGGGGATGGGCAATGTAGAGGGCAATAATTGGTGGTTATGTTCTATGGGTGTGACCTCGCATATTAGGTTTCATCTAACTGTTGTCCATAGAGGTCAATGTATCAGGAAGTTCTCTTGGACTACACTTGAGGTGCCCTCCCCGTGCACATTGGTGAATAAATGATCACATACTGGATCTACTGTTGCCGTCTCATTTTTGGATTTCCTGGAGTCTGTATTGGTCACCACATCAGAGGCTAACTTTCTCGCCTGTTTTGACCTTCCCATCATATGATTTCTAAACAGTCAACTTCAAATGCAAATATCTTCAGCTGCGTTTCTCCCACAGCACAACCCACTACACTACAAGCGAACTATCTGACCTTTTCAACCCACCACCAACCGGCCCTAAAGGCTGCCCTAGGTAGTTGGACAAGTTTGATGACTATTGACATTTCGCCTTGTTTGGCTGTAATTTGTCTGTCAGGTTTTCTCTAGCAAACTAGCTAACACCATTGTCTCAGTGTGAGATGATAACAGAATTTTATTTAACCTTTATTTATTTTATTTATCCAGGAGACCTCTTGAGATTAAAAATCTAATTTCCAAGAGTGTCCTGACCAGACGTAGGAGCAGCAGTCACAACAAAGTTATAGACAGACAACATTTAACAAATTACAGCATAAGAAAAACTAGATCATTAAATAATAGGCAAATGCAACCCAGGTAATAGGCATCATCAAAAACATAAGCAGGTCAAAGAAGTTGCCTCCATGTCTCTGACAATCCATTTAAAAACATTTATTGAGAAAAGTGTTACCATTTTAATTTTCTTTTGCAAGGAGTTCCAGGTAGAAGGAGCAAAGTGTAGGGTCAACAGAAATTACGATTCCATGTAGTCCACAGGAGGCTCCTCCTCCACGTTGGAAGTGACGTAGGACGTTGTACCAGTTGTGATTTCTGCACTGTAATGTGATACTGCACAGCGGGATGCGCGACTGGCAATAAAGTTTATAAAAAGGGCCGCTCTTCCCCCCAGTTCTTCCGGGTCAGTGTTTCTTAACATCATAATAGTTATGTTATTTGCAAACTAAATTTTCTGAACACAAGAATGTCTAGGCTCCACACAGGTTTCTATAGAAATCCAAATAAATACTAATAATAATAATACATTTTATTCATGCTGTACTTTTCATAGACCCAAAGCACTGGATGCAGACAATTGTTCAAACATACCCTATAGTGTAGTCATTTTTCTTTTTAATTTCAAAGTGCTACACATCTGAATCAGATTATTTCCACTATAAATTATTCCACTTTCACAGTTTGATGTGGCACATACAGTTTAATTGACCACATTTCTTGAGATGGTAAGATGGAAAAAACACAGGGCCAAGTTGCATTAAATAATTTAGGAAAGTTTGGATAGCATTGCTTTGGAATAGAGGTGGTTTAATTAGTGTGAGCTACGATAGGCAATATTGTTTGTTGTAACTTGGCCACGTTTTGATATCAATACTTTTAAAGGCAGACCTAGTTTTTGCAAGTTGGAATTAAGGACTTACAGACAGTGCTTTGTAGGCTATACGTGAGTAACTTGCCTTTTTTTTTAATTTTTTTTTTTTACGTTGAAAACGTTTTTTTATTGAGATAATAATCACAAGGAATGCAGAATGTGACAGTGCGGGAACATTGATGTCAATCATTAAGTAGAATTGACTTATCAAAAGGGATGTTTGGGAGCTTTAATGTGATGATTGTCTAACACATGCAATCAAAGCAGGCTCTAATGACCTCATGCTGAGTGATAACTGAAATGCAGGAGGCAAAACTGCTTTGGAAAACCTGGTGGCCCTTCGTATACTCTTCCAAGTCAAAATGTGATCCTGAACTATCACAAATACAAAAGGAGTGTCCCTAATGTGCCCTGACCTCATTATCATCAATGCCATTAACACTGGAAATTCAGCATCTAATTGACCTGAGAGAGATATTCTCTGACTGTTTGGTAGTTTAGATGCCTGATGATCCTGGAAACCTTGCAAACAAAACCAAACTTGAAGACCGTCTAAAAATTGTAGTAACCTACTCGCTGCTGAGAAGCAATCCTTAGTACACATCTAAATATTTCAGAATGCAGTATTTACCTCATAGACATATGCATTACTTTGAGGAAAAACATGACCAGACTAGCAGGTTCCGTTTGGAAGAGTTCCTAAAATACCCAACAGGTGTGATGAACAGAACATTATCGTCCAGCTGCCTTGTTCCATTGAGACTCAAGCAGCATCAGCTGATGACTCACAGCACACAGAGACTGTAAACTCCTCTGCTCAGCCACTGAATAGAGAAAACACAGCGAATAGGGAGGAACACAGACTCTAGGGATTACAATGCACGACTGAGGGGCAAGCACAAACAACAAAATTAAGTTTCATACCCTCTGTGCTAAAGAAAGAAAACAACTTCCAAATATAAAAATGACTCGTTTTGTTAATACATTTTGGTTACGCTGTCCATCTGAAAATATTCTTTCCTTATAATGAGAATAGTTACACATTTTTAAATGTCTTTTGTGGTTTCCTTACTGGATGGACAGTGCAGAGAAAGTGTAATTTCATGTAGGTAATTTCATGTAGGTCAATCTACACCAGCCTTGTGCCCCCATCTCTGCGAGCATTATACAGCCGAAAATGGTCATGCCGTTTATTCCACCATGACCACAGGCCTGCATGTTCTTTGGTTCCAATGGGGACAGTGTTTCCATGTAATCCAAGTTACGGTTGCTAGGTGACTCACCCAACTCCAGGTGTTGTGTCTGAGCATTGTATACTGCCATACACAGGTCAACATCCATCACTGAACAGTGTGGAAGCACTGAGACTGAGAGAGAGCACCAATATATGCCCACTACTAAACACTCACCAGCCACTCACAGGTTGGATCAGCATTTGCATCCGTCCCAAATTACAAATTTACTGCGAGACTGCTTCCATTATTGCTAGGCTAGGGCTGGGCGATGTCCGTAATATTAATTATCAGATCAAAAACGTCTACGACGTAAATAAAAGCCAATTTACTCACACATAGCCTACATAGCGCTGTCCATAAGTTCTTAATTCCAACTTGCAAAAACTAGGCCTTCCTTTAAAAGTCTTGATATCAAAATGTGGCCAAGTTACAACTAACAATATTGCCTATTGTAGCTCACACTAAATAAACTAGCTCTATTCCAAAGCAATGCTATCCAAACTTTCCTAAATTATTTAATGCAACTTGGCCCTGTGTTTCTTCATCTTTGCATGTGAAGAGATTGTGCCTCATGGAATAACATATGATTTCAATTAATGTTTTTAACAGTTGATGAATAATTACACTCCAGAAAGGATATGGTTGTACTTTGTTGGCAAGTTTACTTTAGAAAATGTACAGGTCATAAAATGTTAACTGCTGACTACAGCATTCTTTACAATTCACAAACAGACATTTATATGAAGAAACATCATGTACAATAGAGAAAGGGGTGATGAATAAATAAATGCAGATAAAAATGAGTAATATTTTTACCTAGAAAATAGCGTACATAAAGCATTTTTACAAACGTATCCAGACATGTTTGTGGGTCAGATGGTAGCAAATAAGTAATAGTACCAATTTTCTTAACATAATAGTATTTATGATATTTTCAAACAGAATTTTGTGAACACAAGAATATCTATGCTCTGTAGGACCACACAGGTTTTGATAGAAATCCAAATAAATAAATCAATAAATACATAATAATAATAATAATAATAATAATAATAATAATAATAATAATAACATTTCATTTTATTCATTCTGTGCTTTTCATAGACCCAAAGCAGTGGATGCAGACAATTGTTCAAACATGCCCTATAGCAGGGATCTCAAACTCAAATCCTGGAGGGCCGCTGTGTCTGCTGGTTTTCGATGTGCTCCTGCACTTAAGTGTTTAATTTAAGTCATTGATTGGCTAAAGAGTCTGCACACCTTGTTTCCAAGGCCTAAATTGGCTGCTGATTGAAAGCAAATCACAAAAACCAGCAGACACAGCGGCCCTCCAGGACTGGAGTTTGAGATCCCTGCCCTATAGTGTAGTAATTTTTCTGTTTAATTTCTAAGTGCAACACATCTGAATCAGAGTATTTCCACTATAAATTATTTTCATTTTGCAGTTTGATGTGGAACATACAGTTTCATTGACCACATTCTCTTGAGATGTAAGATGAAGAAACACAGAGCCAAGTTGCATTAAATAATTTAGGAATGTTTGGATAGCATTGCTTTGGAATAGAGCTAGTTTATTTAGTGTGAGCTACGATAGGCAATATTGGTAGTTGTAACTTGGCCACATTTTGATATCAAGACTTTTGAAGGAAGGCCTAGTTTTTGCAAGTTGGAATTAAGAAATTATGGACAGCGCTATGTAGGCTATGCGTGAGTAACTTGGCTTTTTTTACGTCGTAGACGTTTTTGATCTGATATCACTTATTTTTTATAGCTAACTAATGATGAATAATGCATGAAGATAAACACGGAGAGAGACATGCATTCCAAAGAAATGTATGCAGACATTCGCGTAACCATAACGCCCTCTATTGACAAGAATGAGAACAGTTATCCATACAGCTTAAATAGCTAGTACAGCCTAAATAGTTTGCATCAGTAAAATTTGGAAATACAGTTTTAAAATAGGGCTATTAGTATTCTATGAAATACATTTAACGTTAGGCTATTCAACACTGGATTGCCGGATGTGTAACTCCAACCTTCCATGTGTGGGATACGAGCTAGCGAGCGAGCTAGTGAGTTCATAAGCACAGCAGAGTTTGGCTATTCAACACTGGATTACCGGATGCGTAACTCCAACCTTCCATGTGTGGGCTACGAGCTAGCTAGTGAGTTTCTGCACAGCAGTTTTTTTTCCGGTAGTGTAGAACGTTACCTGCGGGAAATGTTTTGGTACCGGACAGCAAGGTTTAGTTTAGTTTTCTGTAGTGCAATGAATGTAGGCTATAATGCATGTTGATTCGCTTCATAGTAGCCTAGCTTGTTTCTGCTTCCTGACGAGAAGCAGGAAGTAACGTTGGCGAACAAGCTTAATTGGACAACGCATATTTCCCAGGAATCTTAGCCAGAAAGAAAACAGTAGATACTACTAAGAAAGTACATACCAGATATTCTTCTTCTTCTTATTATAGTGTTTGCAGTAAGCTACATTATCAGCAGAGTAGCGTAGACTAGAGCCACATTCGGAGGCTATTTTTATTTTTATTTTTTTTAAGTGACTAACCATGAATCAGATGTTTGGGGAATTGGCGGTTTATAAATCCGATCTCTTCAAGGCTTGCAGCTTAAAAGAGGCTATCATCAATTCTTAATGTAGGCTATTATCGTAAATTCTTAATTTTCCTAGTAGTTAATTTTATGGTGACCTTGTGTTATGTGTGAAAAGGATAAAGTGAACAGAGCTGAAGTGAAGAAATGAATAAATAAAGAAATGTTGGCCGAGGCAAGGGGTTTCCACAGTCAGTCAGTCATGACCGCAAGAGCAGAGCGTAACACCCTCCCCAAACCAGACAAGAGCTAGCGTCCGGTTTGGGGAGGGTGTGATATAGTACAAGTGAAATACAAGTGAAACATTGAACAGTTAATATTGGAAACCTCTTTTGCCATTGCAATAAAAATATGTTAATCTGTCAATGTGAAAATAATAACAGTCTAAGAAATTAAAAGTACTTAACAGTTGCAGATTGTTTTTGTGGAAAATACACGTGCCCTGCTGGGCTCGAACCCACAATCCACTGTGTGAGAGACTGCAGTTCTAACCACTAAGCCACAGTAACTTCTTGGAATGTATGAAGCCATTAGCTACATTAACATTAAAAAACATTAGTATAAAGCGTTTTTATTGGACGATAAGCTTGATGAGCAGGTATACGGACCATACCCTCAAATAATAATTCTCCCCATTGGATAACATCGTGACAGAGGCAGGCAGTTTGGCAGGAAAATGGGAAGAAGAAGAAGAAGCGGAAGAGGAAGGAGAAAAACGGCAAAATAACCCAAGTTTGGGGCTTTATTGTATGGATGTGTGAAGTTGTATCTGAATGCTGTGTGGTTACATGAGGTTTGAACATACAGAAGTTAATGTTTTTAAGGGCTGAGAGTCTATGGTCATTGTGGTTACTTCTGTAGGAAACCCTGAAAAGTGCCAAACTCTCGGTGCTGTATAGGTATGGGGCATGCCCCACCAAGGGGTAACTTGGCAGATGGCATACCTGCCATCCCAATCACATATATTTTGAGCGCAGTAACGGTCACCACCATGTGGTGTATCGCCTTTCTTTTTGTCTTTAATTATACATGATGTGGTAGTAAACACCCAAATTCCAGAGGCCACGAGAAATATGCCTGAGAAAAACATCACCACTGATATCTACTGGCTGTTGATAAGACAGCCAATGAGCAGCAAGGTCGTACAGCTTACATGTGAACATGTTATGTGTTTTTGTCATAACATGGACGCTGCAAGACTTAAGAGACAGTCTGCATCCATTTCTGGCTGGATTGGCCCCTTAGTGTGAGTCTGTATTTTCCATCTGTATTGGACACTTAATGAGAGTTGGCATCCATTTCCACCAATATTAGACCCTTACTATGCACCCATCTCATCTGGATTAGAACTGTGGCGGAGCCTTCAATGAACACTGCTCTGGGTGGCACAGACATATCCTCCTATGCAGAGTCCTGACGGGTATAAACGGTCAGAGTGAGGCTAGACACGTAAGGAAATGAATGCATGACAAAGTTCCTACATTTTAATGCTTTCAATTAAGGGCCAGGGACCTTTCCTTTCCCTCCAAAGGTGAGCAATAAACCAAACACAAATTAAGTCTAACTGGGAGATGAAGCGAGAGGGCAGCTGCACACCCTCTGTCAGCACTTATGACAGCGGGATTGTCCAAGCAGCTCTGCCACTAAAGGCCACGTGAAATATCCCTGAGAAAAACATCACCACTGATATCTACTGGCTGTTGATAAGACAGCCAATGAGCAGCAAGGTCGTACAGCTTACATGTGATCATGTTATGTGTTACCCTACCTCCTTGTGACCTCCCTTGATTGTGTTTTTCTGAATCCTTGTTTAAGTGGTTCAAGCTGCTAGTTTAATACTTAAGGTTACTTATTGGCTTACTGTTGTACATGCCAATGATCGATATCATGTGGTTCCCACCCCCCCAAAAAAATAAATAAAAATAAAAATAAAAAATCATACTGACTACGCCTGCTGTTTGAAATATAAGTATTTACCTTTTAGGGTTGTTTTAACGCACTTGTTCCTAGTTTGAAAATGCACTAATGTATGTCGCTCTAGATAAGAGCGTCTGCCAAATGACTAAAATGTAAATGTAAATGTAATGTTACTGCATGGAGAAGGATCATCTGCACTACCCTGGCTAACGCTCGAGTCTGGACATACTCCAGACTCTGGTAAGGCAGCTTTGATCTTGTCTGCAAATTACGTAGAGAATGAAGGGGCTGTGCGCTCAGGCAACCTACGCTGGTTGGATATCGCCATTTCAAATTGAATGAATCACAAGCAGTTTTAATTAAGCACCGCCTCACCAATTACTGTCCTCCTAGTCCAGTTTTTTGTTTACGTCTGTGACCAAGCTGTAGGCCATTGTCACGAAAACGACAAAATATGCGACAAAAACGCCGGAATTGTAGGTGCTTTGCAACATGTACATTGTTTGTTTACCGGAGAAGAGGACACAGTTTCTAGCAAACTACTTAAAGTGGGAGTCTACCTTGAAAGGAGTAGCCATAAATCAAACGTTGTAAGCCAGTCATGCCATGATAGCTTATACGACTGCAGCAACACTCAAGACATGGTTCAAGCTGCGGTCAGGGGAAGGAGCTGGTATATCAAACTTTTACCGAAAGTTTTAACGAGCCGAGCATTCGTTCCCATAGGTAGCCACCTGTTTGTTCATCATTAGCCAGCCACCTCTGTTAGTTTGTTTTTCCGGTATGGGCAGAGTAGCTAATAATTATTGACAGGCACGGGACACTGCAAATTCAATTATAAGAACCTATTAAAAAATGCGCTCAGATTCTGAGCGCATATTACACAAACAATGACAGCCTTCCCAGAGGTAGTGGGTAAGCTTGGTGCTGCCTGACCACGTCACCGCGTTAGCCAAGTTACATCTGCACAGCTATAACACTGACTTTACTGCACAGAGTGCATATTCCCATCCTCTGGACCATCAAACATCACCTCAGTGGGCTTCCAGCAAAGTACAAGCCTGGCCTTATTATTTTGCCATACAGAAAAACAAACATCCCCTTTGAGGTAAAGTCTTAAACAGCTAGGGAGAGATTCCATTCTTTTTCTTTTTTTTAAACGTACTGTATGTACTGCTTTAGATCTGACGTGATTTTCTGTTCTGAAGCAACATGCAGAGAAAAGATTTTGCCAGGCCAGCTGCATAAATGGCTTTGGGGTTGGGGGCACAATCTTGATTGAGAACATACTCTTTTACAACAATGACGTGACCAAGAGGCTCAGTAAATACACATATACACAGTAAAACACTTCAAGGACTGAGTCAGGTCAGCCATTACAGCCATTTAGCCAGTCATGTGTTCAATACTGTACTAGCGTAATTTACAGCTGAATGTAGTCTCACCCCCCAATTCCCATGGAGATCGATCCAATCACATGCAGAAAGGTTATAGTATCACTTGTAGGGATGGGAATATAGCTGGCAGGCATTTTCAAATTACCTACCATAAAATATTTATGTCTACTCGGGTCCTAACGATGACAAGTTTTTTTTTTTAATGATGAGTTGCACGCGTCAGGCGATTACGTTCGACGTTATCTGTTTACGTTCTGTGCACTCCAGTCACGTGGCACTGATGGCAGACAGGTTAAGATGTTCAAAAGTGTGGGCCCACTTTACCAAAGCGAACGTAAACACAGCAAAATGCAATTTACGTTAAAAAAAAGCTGTTCCCTGTAAGGGGAGTAATACTAGCAATCTAATGAAACAAATACAACATGCCGTAAACCTGAAGCAGTGCAGTCTATTTGACTGCTTGAGCAAAGCGGCCGCTGCGCCATTCCCTTCAGTGCAGCCCTCGATCTGGCTCTGAAGATGATGTGATTCCCCAAAATATTGTGACAGTCTTGGCCTCATCAAGTCAAGATAACATTTGTTATAAGATAAAACCATAGTTAAGTCTATAGTTATTAACTTCGGAAAATAACATTGTCAGCATTTACTAGATGGCCAGCCACATAGTAACAGCGCTGGACAACGACAACAGTATTCAAGTTTTGTTGTTCCAAAGCATTCTCTGTTACCCGTTCTTAATGTACATGGAATGTCATGGGTTTGTACCCTTTTTCCACATGCGGTCGTTTTCCTCGATGGCCACGCGAGGGCGCTGCCCTCTTGGTGGATGCTTGTTCCGCCCTGCTTTGATTGCGGCGCTTCTGTCAGCATCCACACCTGTGCGGGTCACCTGAGAGCTATATAAGCCTCCCATTTCCTTCGTTCGGGGCTTCGATATTGATTGTTTTGTATTTGTGTTATTTGCATTGTCTGGTGTGAGTTATTTGTACCATTTGTGCTACTCGCCTATTTTACAGTCTCATTACTCAGGCAGGGTGGTTTGTTCTTGCTGGCTCTTTGGTTACTTATTTTGTAGAAGTATGGGACCGCAGATCTCTGCTCTATTCGCCTGTAAGATGTTTATCTCTCCTGGGAGATCGGGCGTTCACGCTTCTACTTAGTTACTTAACTCGTAGAAGTACAGGGTAGCAGTTCTTTGTTCCATTTCGCCTTTGTTTGGTTTTCTTACTGAGAAACTAGGCGTTTGAGCTTCTACTCATTTCTGTGTTACAGTGAGCCGGTTAGTAGCTTCGGTACGTTTGTTCCCTGTTTTGTCTCCTTCTCGTGGACTACGTTCCCCTTTGTTGTGAGTCAGGGTTTTTTTTGTATTATATTGAGAGGCAGTGCGTGCTATTTTCTATTAAATTTGCGTTGGTCTTTTGGTGCAGCTGTCCTGTTCATCCTTCGGTACCTGTCTCCGTACATGGAGACTGGGCGATTTTGTTCGGAACTGTAGTTCTGTTCGTCCTTCGGGTACGTCTCTCCTCACAGGGAGACTGGGCGATTTTGTGGACATGTTTGTGTGTGACTGCGTGTTTCTGAAAGTAGCCTTGGAACGTTAGCTCTGTTCCTTCGCCTATTGAGAGGCTACGGCGTGTATTTTCTACTAAGCTTGTATTGGTAATTTTTGCTTGTAAAGTTATGGGACGACGGTGCTCCGTTGGCTCGCCTGTAAAATGTTTCTCTCTCTTGGGAGATCGGGCGTTTACCCCTTTACGTTTTCTGGAGTAATGCGGGACTTGCCTATGTGGATGTAGTTATTAGGACTCTTCCCCCCTGGTTCCTTTCTGTTCCTGCTTCCTGGTCTTTGCATGTGACTGCGAGCCTATGAAAGTAGCCATGGAATGTTATATCTGTTCCTTCTCCTCGTTACATTCCTCTTTACCGAGAGGCAGAGCGCTTGTTCTCGTCTAATCTTGCGTTAGTCATGGAGCCGGTAAATGTCCGGAACAGCTGTTCTGTTCGTCCTTCAGTACCTGTCTTCCTATAGATTTTGTTCGGAACTGTAGTTCTGTTCGCCCTTCGGGTACGTCTCCTCACAGGGAGACTGGGCGATTTTGTTCAGACAGTAGTTCTGTTCGTCCTTCGGTACCTGTCCCGTACATGGAGACTGGGCGATTTTGTTAGGAACTGTAGTTCTGTTCGTCCTTCGGGTACGTCTCTCCTCACAGGGAGACTGGGCGATTTTGTTGACATGTTTGCGTGTGACTGCGAGTCTATGAGAGTAGCCTTGGAACGTTAGATCTCCGTTCCTTTCGCCTCCTTGTATACTATTTAGTATTATTTTGCAGTGTTTATTGGCTGTGTGTTACTTGTGCTATTGTGCTACTCGCCTGTTCTTATGCGTCTCGTTGCCGAGACAGGGCGTTTGTTATTTCTGGCTCGTTCTTTAGTCACTTAGCTCGTAGAAATATGGGAGCCTAGTGCTTTGTGCCATTCGCCTTGTTTGGTTTTCTTACTGAAAAACCTTGCGTTTGCGCTTTTACTCATTGGTGTGTGACAGTGAGCTGGTTAGTAGCTTCGGTACGTTTGGTGTGTGTTACTTGTGCCATTATGCTACTCGCCTGTTCTTATGCGTCTCGTTACCGAGACAGGGCATTTGTTATTTCTGGCTCGTTCTTTAGTCACTTAACTCGTAGAAGTATGGGAGCCTAAGTGCTTTGTTCCATTCGCCTTGTTTGGTTTTCTTACTGAAAAACCTGGCGTTTACGCTTCTACTCATTGGCGTGTGACAGTGAGCCGGTTAGTAGCCTTGGTGTGTGTGTTTCCCTGTCTTGTTTCCTTCCCTTAACTACGGGGTTTCCCGTCCTAGTGGCCTAGTGCTTAGAATCCCCTTGCTGCGCTTGGCTCCTCCTACCTCACACGTCACGCCGCATTACATGGAATATCTTTCCCGAGAACTCACCAAAAAGTAGTTTAAATAGTGAATCTAACATTACCTAGCTTATTTGCCCGCATTGCATAGACCCAGAGCTAAAACACTCAATAGCTTTTCGGGAAACTATTCCCTGTAGGTAAGAGAGAATGCCTTGGAGCAATACATCGTTGTCTAGCGCTCTTACTATATGTTATAATAACGCTGGTATTCTAGCAACGTCAGCATTACTTTTAAAAGCTTTTGAAACATGTTCATCATCCTATAGCTAACATCAGTCAAGCAGCAGCCCCACCTATTTTTAGTCATTAGCCACTAAGGGTTTCAGGTTTTTGATTATCCAAGACATCATCTCTCGAAACATAGGTTAAGAACTAGGGGTGTTAACGATTAATCGTTGATCGATTAATTTCCGTTAATAATTTGATCAATCGACCATTTCAAATTTAACGATCAAATTGAACTATTTGCGGTCTCATCTTAATTGTGTCAATGGGAGCTGTTGGTGAAATGCAATCATTAAGTTAAACACAAGGGGGCGCGCGCACTGCAATTAGGAAACATGTTATTAACTTTACACAGAAGAAGACTCACTCGACCATGAAGCACGCTACTTATGCGTGCCTGGGACATCGGTCCCATCGGAACGCGTATTTTCAGCAGCTGGTCTCGCTGTAAACCGACTGCGCACACGACTCACCCCTGATAACGTAAACATGCTTATATTCTTAAATAAAAATCAGCAGGCCTAGGTATTTACTGCACTTATGCAGTTTAAATTTTAAACTGAGGCCTGAGCTGTCGTAGTTTGTCGTAGCTTTCTCTTTTCAAGAGGGTACCTACTATAGCGCTGTTTTCAAAAACGTTATTTATCTTTATCTATTTCATAATCATTTTGCAAATTTAAGTTTTTAATTAAGGCTCATCTTATTTTTGTATATGTCATAGACGTACGTGTTAGTCACTGATTCGCCTTTAATTTCCTGTGCCTTATTAAAATATCATACTTAAACAAAACAGCGTTCATAATTATATTTGTGTTATGCTATGAAACAGGCGCATTTCTCAAATGTTTCAATAAAGCTTTGATTGAGGAAAAAAACATACATTTTTTATTTTCTATGTCATAAGCTATTTTTAGCTGTTTTGTTATCGATTGATTGTTCATTAACGTTGACGACTATCGATCAAGGAAATTCCTTAGAATTTGCAACCCTATTAGGAACGTCATATCTTTATCAGTTTTCTTACACAGAGTAAGTTGCTGTTAAGGTGCAAAAAAATATGTAATACATTACTTTTTCATTGTACACTAAGGAAAAGTATACAGGTACGCACATACATCCAATCCATTTATAGAGAATTCTTATGGGATTTTTGACATTGGGGATTTCTTTCTTTATTAATTCTACTATTTTTCACTGAAAATATCTTGCCCTCTCTCACACACATACACACATGCACACTCGTGTGAATATATATTCAAATTAATGTCTGTACAAATTAAAAAATAAAGCACAAAAGAAGTGAAACTGAATTGCTATGGTTCTAAAATACACTGCATTTAAATTGCAGTTGAAAAGTTGTAGTTGGAAAAGCTGTACTTGAATTGCTGTTGAAAAGACCATTTAACCTGAAAACCTTTGAATTGTGAAATTGTACATCACAACAACAAAAAGTACAGAAACACAAGTAATGCTGAACAGTTCATCATTTGATGAAAACCTGTTATCACTGAATAGTCTCTTCTCTCCCAATGGCCTTACATACACCTGCACCTGCACCTGCATTCTGAGATGCTTGTTTGTCAGACACGTGTCTGGTTATGCTCTGTATTTTCTCCCACACGTCTCTCCTTTGTGTGTGTGTGTGTGTGTGTGTGTATGAGCGGTGAGAGAATGTGTCTTACAGGGGAATAATCTGGACCCATTCTGTGCGTGTTTCTTACAAGAATTAAAGTATTAAAAAGTCAGAACTAAAGTTATACTGATCATCAATTCAGGTGGAGAGCAATGGAATCATAGTCAGGAATCCAAAGTAACTGACAACGGATTATGGGTGTGAAGTTACTATTATCATAATTTCAACAAAAAGTTTAGGTCAGATGTTTTTTTTTTTTTTTTTTTTCCCCTCCACAAGTGTTTCTTACTTTGGATATCTGGACTCAGTAGACCAAAGGAAATGAACCTGCTATCACCAAAACCTATGAATCCATGGGTATTTTCACAAGAAACAATAAAATTCATAGTCCATTATGACTAACAACTGAAAATAGTACTATACAGAAATGACTGTACCTGCAAAACAACAATGAGTTACATGACATGGTCAGTACCGTTGGACCATATGTGAGTTTCTTCCATATGAATATGACATTTTGGGTACCAGATGAATGATAAAATCAAATTAGCAATTTAACTAGCATTTAAGGCATAAACAGAAATGGTTTCAGAATTATATTTTATACAAGTGCTTGCATGCCTATAGGATACTCGTACAAAATTTCATCTTTCTACACCAATCAGAATTAGGCCTACCTCTGTGGTCATTTTTCTTATCATACCATTTTTTATGCTTTAGTCAGGAGTGGGTTAATGGAATATTACCCCAGTAATAGTCCTGCATCTAAACTGCTACTTGTGTAAAAGTGCATGTATTTAAGCATCAAAAGTAAAATCTAATTCATGCTTTACATGTAGGCTATAGCCTAATTCTGGAGTATCTTGGATGAAAGTAGTAATATTAAAAACACATTAACGTATGAAATAATGCATTTTATTGTCCGATATGTTTCCAGTTCAAATAGATCTAGACGTAGTAATGTCATATCGTGGAAAATCCTGTAATTAGAGAATACACAATTAAATGAGACAAGGACAAAATGCATAAGAGAAACTTAACGAAGCAATGTTACACAAAAATGTTAGTAACAAAGGATTCATTAGATCTGAGTGACGCTTTTAAAATCACATTAGAAAACGAGCCGAAGCCACATGCAATGACAAACCTGAATGATGACACAATAGGCGACTATATCCCTCCTCCTGTGTAAAACAAACTGGCCGGGTTAGAAGGTAATTAACAACTGGTTCTAGACGGTGATTGGTCGGGTTAACATTTGCATGACACGTAATTCCAGCCTTCTGATGGGCCGGAGCGGAAAGCGAGTGACAGTAACCCCGCCCACCCGAAGTCTCCATATTTTCATAATCCGCTTTTCATATGAAACGTGACGACCATTAATCGAGTTTAAAAATATAATCGGGAAAGTTTAAATACGCCTTCAAAGGTCTGATATTTCCCATTCATTTTAAGGGGCGCTCCAATATTTTGCGCTCACAGCAGCACAGACGCACAGTACAGGCTTACTTTCGGGTCCTTCAAAACTTTGGTTGGTTGAGGGCGTACTTTCCTGTCTAGTTAATATGTATGGCTGTGTCCGAATCAGAGCCCTATCTACTGCGCCCTGCCCACTATGGTGCACTGGCAGAAGTGTGCTTTTTAATGTGCACCATTTAGCAGTCCGCAAAAAATATCCACCATACTATTTTCCAACCGTACTGTGGAAGTGTCGTAAGCAGGTCATAACCAAGGGGCCAAGACTGGGCTTTCGTTTTGAAGCTCACTTCCTGGTGCCGTTGCTCACTAGCGCCACTGCGGTTGGCTCCAGTATAGGTCTTTCACCATGTAAGTCAATGGCAGCAATGTGGTCAAAATACTCAGTCAATAAATTTTTCCCACAAAAAAATGTAGTTGAAATAGGTGCATTTCCTTCATCTAATGCCTCTGCATGTGCTGATTTTTTAAAATATTGTGTCGTTTGGACAGAGTATTAACATTTGTTCAGGACCAATCAGAGGAACAGGTTGAGTCCTGGGATCACTGGCATAGATAGGTTCTATATGGTTCTCACTGCCCTCACTTGGAGGGGCGGGACCAGAAGGGGGAGACAACAATCATTGGTCTAAAACGGACCTATTTTTATACAGTCTATGCTTGGGACAGGGAGACACGCTGTATTTTTGAGTGGAAGTCGATGGAGAACATCCCTTAGTAGCCTACCGTGTCTACTACGAAAAAAAATACTGTTTCGTAAGATGAGACAGAAGGGGATGTTGCAACTACACTACAGGCCCAGTGTCTCGGAGCAAGCAGCCAAACTGTGGGTTAAGTATCTCAAATCAATTGCTCCATACCTGTATAACCTTATCAATTTAGATATTAATTTAGCTATTCCACCCCCTCCCGTAAGCAATTGCCGTACTCCCCCTGTCATGAACGTTACCATTGCTTAGCAATGCTGGGTTAGCTAGCTAGCAAGCTAACGATATCTCACGGCAAGTCGTTTTAACATTTAGCTAGCAAGCTAAGGATAGCTTATGGCAAGCCATTTTAATTTAACAGTTATTCGACTTCCTTAAAGTCATCCTTGCTGGCTGGCCATATAAGTTGGCTAGCTACCGTGATTGCCTAACTAACGTTACTAACGTTAGCCAGCTGCTCTAGCTAGAACTCTAACCGGACATTTCTACACCTGGATCATTTTTTTAGGTCCCAAAAATTACGAAAATGTGTGGGGAATAGATCCAAAGTGTTAGCGGTATGTTTGTACTGACTCAATACGGGGATGTTTAAAATAAACCCAATAATTTATCGGAAAAGAATACGGAGTCTGCGTTTGTAAATGTTTGCGATTAGGTTACAGGATGCAGATGAAAGTTAATGCCAGCTACAATGTAGCTAATGAGCTACTGTGCTTTAGCTAGCGTGTGACCACTAACCTACAATCCCCACTTTATCTGGAACAGTTTTCAGAACGGGGTTTCATGCTGCAGCAAACCGTGACAGACTGCTCTGCCACAGTCAAGTTAATTAGCGGTTAGCCAAAAAGACGGTGGTGGTTTGCTCATTTAAGACTATGGGGTCAGCTTGCTACCTTTCTAGTGGCGCTAGGGACATTTATAATAAAAGTAGTCTAACAAAATAACATATGTGATTAATTGACCGTCAATATAGTTGATGGCAATAGCGTTACCCTGTTCGTCCATGTGTGGTGGTGATGTATTGTGTCTAACTTGGCTACCGAGCTCAGCTGGTATGCTATCTAGCTAATCAAATTAGCTGATGTTAGCTGAATATAAATTGAAGATAACTGAATGAACGTTAATTATGTGACAAATACCACACATTCAATGCGAATAAATGACACAGTAAAATCAAGGATGAAAATTAAATGTTATATTATAAAACATTAGCAACTTAAGGAAGTTTACCGCAAGTTCGTTTTGCAAAATGGTGGGTTTGGTCAGGTCATGGGCTTTATAGTTCTGTGGCTTCTCCACCCCGAACTGTCAATCATACTGTGCCCGGGCCGTATTCGGTTGACCCTGCTCCAAGCCAAGGTCACTTCGGCTCCACGGAGCAGGCGCAGTTTGTACAAACGGTCGGCGAAAAAGACTTCCGAGCTTCAATTCAGTTTTTACGAGGCCGTGGAAAGGCAATGAGTGACGTCACAGTGGCTTTGTCCATATTTTTATACAGTCTATGGTCATAACACGTCCCACCAGTGTTGCCATGTCCGCGGTTTTACAGCTAAATTGGAATACTTTCAAAGTGCAGTCACAGGTAAAAATGAAGTCGCAAAGCATACAATTATTTTAAAAAGTAAAAATATGATGATTTCTATTTTAAAAACGTGGGTTTCGGTTAAAAATATATTTTGGGCTAGTTTTGAGTCGCCATTTGGCTAGAAAGTCTTGCCAGATCTGGCAACCCCGTGCCCCACCCTTGCACTGCCATGTCAAGTGCTGTTTTTGTTGTATCTGAAAGAAAACCTCATTTTTTTAAAACGAAGCTTCACGTCATATTTATACGACCAAAATGTTTGTGTACTTCTTGAAGTGTGCTCCCAAATGTTGGGTGTTTCTCATTTTGTCTGTACTTGCGGACTTGTGAACTTGTGTAACTTGTTTAACGGCCAAGTTCTGTTCCAAGAAGGCGAGAGCGCATCAGATGCACCCTCGCCCAACACAGAGTTGCCAAACTTGGAGATTAATCCCTAAATGTAGGGGATTTTTTAAAAAAAATAATAGTATTAGAGTAAACATGTATAGGAGTCAATGAAGTATGGGGGATTTTAAAAGGAGGAATTGTATGAGAGTCAATTTTCAGAATTTTTTTGGGAGGGGAATTCAGGCATCAGGCAACATCAACGAGAACAGACTTGGATATCCCTTCATTCATTCAGTGCGCAATGGCAGAGGACACGGCACCATAGGGACAAGCTTACAACTATCATTTCATCGATAAATGTTACTACAATCTTTCTAAGAATGAAAATGAGGCGAGTAATGGGTCTTACAATAGCTGCATTTTTCCTCATTTTAAATATATTTGTATAACTAAAAAAGTTATGCATTAGGCTACACAGTTAACTAATAGTTTTATGTCAAAAGCACAAAGAGACTGGATCGAGATGAGCGATTAGCTAAAGCTGTGAACCATCTTATGTTGTAAGAGCAATAAACAAGTAATATACGTAGCTAGCTTCGTAACAAAGAAGCCTGCAACTGTTATCAGCTTTTTGGCAAATCGGAGCGCCAATCTCCTGGAGCGCAGTAGGAATGACGCGCTAAAACAAGATTACATAAAGTATGCATTTACGTGATCATGGGAAACAGTCAAATCTGAACATTAAAAAAAATGTAGTTTCAGGGTTAGACACTAAGGCCTGGTACATACTCTACGCAAGGAATGCGCGCAATGACGCAAAGAGCAACGCAGGGGGCGTTTCTCGCGTAGCAAAATGTGCAGTCCAAATTTTGTAACGCGACGCAAATGTGTGGTGCAATTCCACGCGTTTCCGTTAGAGGTGCTAAATGTAAATACTGTTCAATAACTGCAGAATTGCAGACTACACACAAAGAAGTAATAATTTCCGGTTTAAGGTTACTCGCTCCAACCAGATTAGCCTAGGCTGCCAACTAGCGGACAGGGCGAAAAGAAGCCGGTAAACGCGCATATAGTATGTAAGCAAAGACCTCGCGTATGTCCCGAATATGCGTTGGCGTACATGTTCATTGCGTAGAGTATGTACCAGGCCTAAGACTTTTCCCCACTGGACATCTGGTCCACCAGGCCAATGAATCTGGTGGCCCAGGTGGAATTTTTGGTGGCCCAAACATAAAAGTACCAAAAAAACAATCAAATCTGTATTTTACATTAAATCTATATAATAATAACATTAGCTATATAGCTTATACTAGCTAGCGCGATATGCGTAGCTAACGTAATGTTAGCTATGTAGCTAGCTCTTAGCATTAGCGAGAAGAGAGATGCGTAACAGAGAGCTTACAGAAGCCAAGTTAGCTAACATTAGGTAGTTCAATTGACATAATTAATTGTAGCGTTAATGTTAAGGAAACTGACCTTGCAACTGCTTTGTCAGTGGACTAGCAGTCTCCCAAGTCGACGCCGTTTTTTTGTGGATTTAAAGGAGCCCAGGGAATGAGGTGAATGAAATTTCACTTTTAACTGTGTAATATGCTAGGTTGAATATTTTGATCATCCGATCTCGCTGTGTACTGTCCATGCGCCTGAGTTGAGCGTACATCGGGGCATTTCTTAGGCAGCTGGCAGTGACCATTGCAGCAACACAGCGGTCATGTTGCGTGCTTGTGCCGTGTATTTGTATATGATGCTTTCGTTAAGCGTAGTTGCTGATTAACAAACTGCTGCTTTGTCAGTAAGACGAGGAAACTGTCTGCAGGCACGGCAGTACATTGTGTCACTGTCCTCATCGTAGTCTAACCAGGTAAACCCTTTTCCATTCCTCTCTGAATTTTCGCCTTCTTTTTTTTTCTCGTAGTCTACTTTCTGTTCAACTGGTTTGGTAGTCTCCTTTGCGACAAAGCCATACTTAAGTAGTCCTGACATGTCATTCGACCTAACGTTGGCTGAAGTTATAGTAATTTGGCGTGTGAGCGAATGTATCGCGTGCTTCGTTTTTGGCATGGGCACAGCGCGTAGCTCATAGGCTGCACATGACAGCTGAGATTTTCTCAAGTAGACTCCTGTGCCGGCAAAAAAAAAAGCTACCGTAACTTATTACGATTATGTGGATGTAACATATTTTCTGTCCGCACAAGAAATGCTTAATCAATGTAGCATGTAATATACAGTTAATGAATGTGATATTCTGAAAACATTCACTTTTACAACGTTTGTACTTAATGTAAAGCGACTGAGTAGGCTACCTTGAAAAGCGCTATATAAATATAATGTATTATTTATTTACTTTTGATGGGCTCCACCCCTCCCTACCTCCTTGTGACCTCCCCTGATTGTGTTTTTCTGAATCCTTGTTTAAGTGGTTCAAGCTGCTAGTTTAATACTTAAGGTTACTTATTGGCTTACTGTTGTACACGCCAATGATCGATATTGTGTGGTCGCCCCCCCCCCCCTCCCACCCCAAAAAAAAAAAAAAACATACTGACTGCGCCTGGTGTTTGAAATCCTATTTACCTTTTAGGGTTGTTTTAACGCACTTGTTCCTAGTTTGAAAATGCACTAATGTACATCGCTCTGCATAAGAGGGTCTGCCAAATGACTAAAATGTAAACGTAAAACTTAGAAACTCCGTATTCAGCAGAAATCGTCATGAACAGTCTACCAATAAAGTTAAAACACAGAGTTTGTGATTTCCACTAATAGTTTGACTGCAGTAGCAACGAATGTCTCAGTTGAGCGGGACCGCCGGCGGGACCTTCTACGCAGAGTTAACATTGGCTACTAGCACTTTGTAGCCTACAGGATTCCACAATCCAACAGAGAGCCAAGTTTGGGTCGCAAACCAATTTGTGCCGCGCCGCTTCAAAGAACGCTGTTTGAAGCCTGTTTGAGATGCAATGCATGCTTGTGACGTTTGGGCTGTGGTTTCGCTACCACTACAAACCATAGACTGTAGAAAATAGCTAAAAACCAGGTAACTTTTCCTGACGATCTCCCCGTACCTGCTGTATAAGCTTCTCCCGTGTCGTCTGCCATCGCTTTGCGCAATGAATGATGGGATAGCCAAGTCCGCGTACTCATTTGGCGAGTTTACATCTGATGCATCCTCGACATTTGGTGCGGATCAAGTACATTTCTGGGATCTTTGAGCGTCAATACTTCTTTGCGTTCTTGGCTTTGGAACAGAACTTGGCCCATTATATGAAGTCACCCTATTCACAAGAACGTGTTTTTCCAAGTGCCCTTTAGTAGGGACACTTGACACTACGTGCTTCACAAGTCCACAAGTCCGTACTTGTGCGGACTTGGTATTGAGAAACACCCGTACTCAGCGAAACCCCGGAAGTAAGTGTGTCATCCGGGTGTTTCAAATATACTGCAATTTTAAAAAATTTCGCCTACTCAATGACTTTTTCGTCCTGTCTGCTCACCAAGGCTACTCAATAGCGTGGAAGAGTGCTGATTCTGACACAGCCTATGTCTATGGCAGACACACAAACTTGGGAACGCTTGCTTCCATGGAAATTTGGACCAATGAGTGGTTTCTGACACATCGGTGCATTATCGCTGTTTCTGGTGCAAGAATTACCTACCGGATCTATGTTCCATATAAAATATGAAAAAGCCAAGAAAGGGCCATTTAATTTAAATAAATAAATAAATACGTACGAGGACTGGTTATTGTTTGTATTGACAGAATCCGCTTCGTTCACATATACGTGCTAGAAGTTGTCATTTTGAGACCGTTTTAGCTGCCCTATAGAAGTGAATGGAGAGCGACAAATACCCTATTCTGGATTACAGAGCAACTAACGAACATATTGCACCACCATTTGGATTCATATCATGGCCAGTTAACTACACAACCCAAAGTTGTACCAAAGTTCAGTTGTACTTTAAGGGAGAGAAAGAGAAAGTGGGGTGTTGGACATGAGACTGTATGAAGGAAAAATCTGACCAGTGTGTTTGCAGTTCTCATATATGTTATCAGTATGTGAAGTTAGGGCATTAACCGCAATCCCTTTTCAATTGTGTGTCCTGTATGCTCTTGAGTAGGCTAAATGGGAACTATACTTTAAATAGCTTATGTCTGTCAAGCAGCATTGCTAAGGGAAAAGGCATTTTGTTACACGGTTAAGCTTAATCGAATAAAATGTTTCAGAAATGGGAGTGTCCATTTTGAACGTATTTTGCAGGCAGAATAGTGGAACCATCGATATAGAACCATAGATATGACATATCATGTAATAGTAATTTGGAATCCTGAAATGGAACTGTTTGGCAGCCATCTTACCTGGGTACAGCTATAATGGCATCAACCTGTTGCATCTTTGGGTGCCAAAACAATAAGATGAAGGAGGGAAACCTTAGATTTTACAGTATATTACCTTCAGCATCTCCAGATTGAAGCAATTTCCCAGGCAGATTCATATTGATAATACCCGGGTGTGCACACTTCATATCAGGCAAAATACTTAAATTGCTACGTTATTGTGGATACTGTTGCTGGATCATAGTCAAGTTAGACCATGTGCATTGTGTGTTTTAGTTTTTTTCCATTTCATTAATTTCCATTCCCCATTGTTTACATGGAGGTTATCTGCGGTGGTGACACGATATGTTGTATAACTTATAGGCGTTGTGTGTAACAGTAGCCTAATGTTAGCCATTACACTCCGTTGACGGTGTCATTTAACTTGCAATCGTGAACCCAGGGGAGAGAAATTGCGATAGTGGACAGCGAAAAGGGAGATAAAGTTTTCTTAATCATTGAGGTGAATATAAAGTTAGGCTACCTTTCGTTGCCTTGTCGATGTCGATGCGATAGTTCATCTGTGATTACTGTGCCTCTCTAAACACGCACCTCCTAAATAAATCCCGTTATTGACCACCACTTTTTATTTTGTGGCGGCCGTGCTGATATTGAGTCAATGTGGGAAACATGTAGAGGTAGCCGAGTCATTCTATAATTAGGGGTACATGTCATGTCCATGGGCTGTATTTATCAATTTTACTAAATATTCACTTCAAGCAATGATCAGTTTTATAAAGGGGCACATTTCTCTTTCATTTAATACAAAAAAGTCAACAGGTCCCATAATTTTATTTGCAGAAAATGCATATTCTATACTGGAATTTGCTGTTTTTGTGCTGTCCGATTTGCTAAATGTCAGGTTTTGCTCTTCAGATTAACACTAAAATACATGTTTTTGTATATAATTTTCATAATTATTTGTTCAAAATAATCATTAAAATATGAGAAAGGTGTTTTAAAAACTATTTGGCTCATTCATGTACATTAAATCATCCACTTTGTGTGTGTCCGAGAAATCTCTGTCAACTGTGTTACCCATTGAAAAAGCCCCTATAAATCAGCAATGGTTTTCTCCAAAGTCACATGTCCAACATGACGTGATGTCACTTCCTTCAGGGAGGGAGGGTTGAAGACAGTGTGGTAACTTTCTACTCCTTCTCTTCAATATTTCATCAATATTATTGTGTGCACATAGAGTGGATTAATTGATCGTCAACTGTGTTATCAACATGTTCTTGTGAACTTGATTTAGATGTTATATTTACAAATATGCAGAGAAAGTGTATGAAAACATGAGTTGATCAAGGTCATGTGTGCGACAGGTCCAAAGTCTGCAGTTACAAGGCCCTAAAATGGCCGAAATGTCAACTGTGTTACCTGTCAATTGTGTTACCCATCAACTGTAACACAGTTGACAGGGATTAACACGGTTGACAATGTTGACAGTTTATTGTCATAGTTTATGCTTATATTGAGTGTTGTTGATAAAAAAAGTCATGAACTATTATTATTACACAGAAATTACATAGACTTAAAAACATGATTTGCATGATTTGCATTAGAAGGGATTAATTTAACTGATCTAAACACTATGGGCCCTATCTTACACCCGGCGCAAAGCGGCGCTAACCCAAACGCAAGTGTCTTTGCTATCTTACACCCTGCGCTAGGTCCATAATAACGCCTAGCATTCACATCCTTTAACTAGCATGTATTCTTGCGCCATCACAAGTGAACTGGGCATGTTGGTCTTAAGATGAGGAGTGGCCAGGATTCTTTTTGGCTTATTGCTATCTTGAGCCAGCAGAAAGCGCTTGCGCTAGAACCACCACAAACCTGGTCTAAAGTCGCAGTTGTTTACATGTTATTTTAACGGCGCATATAAGTGCGTCTACATAGGCGTGTGCACACGCGCATACCCTCCTGTCTGTTACACACAGGGGCGTGCACAAGCATGACTAAAATATCTAGATCACAATGTGAAATATTATTATTGTGTAGGCTATATCAAAAATGCATAATAATAAAAGGTTCCATACATACCTTTCCCTCAGCGAAGGGAAACGATGCCACATTACATTGCTCTCAGCCCACTCCATCAACATCCAGGCGATGTGCGATGGTACGGGACAATGGCTATCCATTAAAAAGGAGCTGATCACACCTATATCAAGCCTAATGCGCGAATTGTCATTTGCACCTAATGCGTGAATTGTCATTCAATGGAAAACTCGCGTACTGCAATAGACGGACATTTGCGTTCTGAAAATGTGCTTCAGATGTCATTACAATACAGCTCTGTTTATCTAGGAATACAGCCTGTAAGTAAATACAATGGTTTGTGACTGAAAAAAGTTCAAAACCTTGTCCAGTGAATATTGCTTTTATTGTTTTTCAAATAGCCTAGGCTACAGTTTTTTTCGATAGACTCTGGTTAAAAAACTGAGATAAATGTCATCATGTTAACTGAATTGTAGGCTAACCTTAGCTATACTTCGTCCTTCATATTTTTTTAATTACAGTGACAAGGTTTCCATACCCTCAGCTTATTAAAACCCCACTGATTTCACCTGTTATTCCATAACTTGAACAAAAGATTTTAAAGAGAACTAAGCGTCTAATTAGAAACGAAATTTGCAGCACGTTACACAATTAATTTACACTTAATTTTAATTCCATTATCTGCATGTTTGCTTTACAGGAGCAGGTCTGTTTCCCCTGCTGTACATCGCACTTTTCACGGTCTTCCTGGGAAAGTGAATCGTTTTAAAGTATTACGCTACCAGTTAAACAGGTCGGTCACATTTCCATAAGCAGGACATTATAAAACAAGGGAAAATATGCTGAACCTATGGGTTGCCAACCTGACAGATTTGTTGTATTTAGTGTCATCATTAAGGCAAAATAACGTTAGTTATGTTATTAATCAAAATTAGAATGCAGGTAGCCTAATGAACTTCGGATGAAGCTTGAACATGAGTTCATTGCATAATCAAACGAAATTCGTTAAATAAGCAGGCTAATTTGGCGTTTTCTAAGGTGAGAAGGAAGCAATTGGTCGCTTATTCTCAGCTGTTGCAGGTGCTTTTAACGAAATTTAACAGCATATATTTCGTAAACAGCACTGTCAGGAATTACCGGGAACTCATAATACTACTACTGCTACTAATCCATATAGCCGATTCCTTGATTGCACTAAACACGCACGAGCATGTCTGTTTCGCCATCATAAGCAATCCGCCAAGGTGGAAAAGCAGGCTTTTAAAGGGAATGGGATATGACATTTTGATTGGTTTATTGCATGTCACGCCCAAGACACACCTATAATTAATGAAGAGACTAGGTTCAGCCCAGTTGCACCTTGCGCCGTGCTTAGCGCCCAAAAAACACGCCGTTAAAATAGCAAAAGTAGACTTGGACACACCCTAAATGGACTTAGCGCCATGCGCTTAGACTAAGCGCCAAGATCGCCAAGATAGGGCCCTATATATCACAATGGTTTCATGGAGTATAGATGATTTTGATATGATTCAGTGGTTTGAAATTATCCTTACATAATATTAAGTGATTTGTGTTTTAGGGAGATGGAATCAAAATAAAGTTTTTATCTTAAAGAAAGGTTTCTCTTGTTCTCCTAATGTGTCCTGTCAACTGTGTTAATCCTGTCAACTGTGTTACTTTGTCTGTCAACTGTGTTACGTGTGGTTTTTGTGTCATAAATCTTTTAAATGTTGGCTAAACTGTAACAAAAAAGATAGGGGATATCTCTAGAGAGGGAAGTCTTGCATAAGGATGGTGAATAACTCTAAATTCAGTGTAATGTGGATTTATGTTGAAAAAATATTCATCCTTCCTGATAACACCCCACAGAATGTCCATTATGAAGCTCAAAATTCATATTTTCAAATCAGTTACACAGACAACCTCAAAACCCCTGGTGAATAGACTCAAACACTTTCAAACAAATGTGTTATCAAATGTGTAGTACCTCATTCATGTTCTATATGACACAACATTTGTCTGTAACACAGTTGACAAAATAATGAATCAAATGTTTATTTTCATTAAAATATTTAAAAAGTCATAAGAGCTTAAGCTTGGCAATTTATGAATTTAGCACGTTTAGGGGGTATATTAACTAGATAACTAGATTGTTTATCAAAAAAGAAAACTGATTTCTTCACTTTTTGGTTGATATGAAATGTACCCCTAATTATAGAATGACTCAGCCAAGAACGGTTAGAAATCACTTCACCTAACGTTAACTCTACTAGATAATGAATGGAAAACCAACAATAATGCTGCAGTCCATCATCATATAGCTAGCTACCTGCTAGGTTAGCTTATGTTACTGGCTTTAAATTTGTAGAAGCCACCACAGACGACGAAAGCCCTGACTAGACAACTAGAAAACACCACTAAAATGAATAACGTTAGAACATCCGCAGTGAATGTTCTGTTTACCGCATTAGGTAGCCTATCAAACGCATACGTGTTAGTTTAAACGTGTTCCTCAGTATTTTTTTTATTTCTGTTTATTTAGGCTCATTGTAGTCTCTTCAGATAACAAGCAGTGTCTGTCAATGCAGAGTTTGCAGGCAGCTGCAGCTGCAGCAGCAGACAAATGCAAGAAATGCAGCTCCAGTTGCTGGACACTGCCTTTGCTTGACAGAAGTTCGTTAGCTTTTCTGCCTCCAGTTAGCGTCTGCACGCGCATTACGTCATAGTTGTTTACAAACTAAAGGGGTCATAAGAACCACAGAATAGTTCTGTGATAAGAACCAGTGTCATGTACTTTCTAACCTACTGTGATGTCATAATCGGGTCTCAGAAGGCAGATAGCTGATGATTGGCTCATAGATATAAAACCATGGTTACTGGCCACCATCTTACCTGGGTATGGTCTCAAAAATTGTGCCACTAACTATGACATATGTCACATCTATGGTTCTATATCTATGAGTGGAACATTGCACCAGTGAAAACGTTGGTAGCTTCTCAAATTGTAATTGTTATTGCGATTGCAACTGGCTGTATGGCAAGTTAACGAACCTCGCCATATTTTGTAACACGTAGTCTGTATTTAAACTGATACTAGTTTAAATTTACTACTTAAATTGTGTATTCAACAGAAAAATAATAATTTTCATCGTTAGGGATGCGCCCCAGTTTCACCAACTGAAAGAACTGAGAAGCCTGAAAAAACAAATGTCAACGTGCTTCATAATAAACCTTGCAGCAGTAACGATAATACATTCTGGTGATGGAATTGCACACAGTAACGTTACTGATGAAATATTAATTCCACATTAAAATGTTATGATCACGCGTTCGGTTAGACTAGATAGAAGTTATGCCATGTCCCGAGTAAACGCGAAACTCCGCAGTGAAGAAATTCTAAGACCCGTTATATCATCATCATCACTTTGAGACTTGGTTTGTATCGTTAGCTGGCTTGCTAGCTAGCTTAGCAACCGTACTTCAGAACACTAAGAAAGCTAGCCAGCTAACAGTTACAGCTAACTATTCTTATGAAAGACAGCGGACTATTTTGCGTTGTCGAAATGCGTACCATATAACGTTAGCAAAGAGAGAAATTCAGTAATAGCACATCGAAGTTATGTGACAAAAATTATCCTGACCTCATGCTGTAGGCACCAGCCCCGAGCTCCTGCCCAATTCCTGACAGACTGGCATCGAAGTCGTGCACAAGCCCAGACTCGATGGCTGCGTCATCCATCTTCAGTACCCATGCCATGGCTCCCAGCTCCTTCTCCTCTTGGTCTAAAGTTATGGTCGCCAGGGTTCCTCTTCACTTAGATTTTTTTAACTCACTAGGTTAAGTGGGAGATGTTACGTAAACCTAATCAAGCAAATAATTTGCACGCTTCTACAATACAGCCCACCAGCTATTAATGTAGTTGCAATCATAATTCTAAAGAAATAAAGCTAATCAGAAGTCTCGGAAGATTAATTTTGTCAGCATAGCCAGCTAACGTTAATGTATCCGATGCACTGCATTAATTACAGCTAGCTAGATTTATAAAATGCCCTTTAAACACACGAAATGAAGTACACGTCAGAGGACTTTGCTAGAACTAGCAAACTGGCTAGTTAACGATGTGATCTAACGTTACAAATTCACTGATCTAGCGATAGCTAACCATCTGACGATGTTGACAGGTGACACTGCGTGCACAAACGCAAGGTTCCACTGTGCCTGAACTAGCTAGCAAGTTTTCGCTCTATTCCTCATTTGCTCCGTCTCTCCTCCGAAACCTCTCTCCCTTTTTCATTGCGACCTCAGCTAATGGGGTCTTCAGCCCCAGACAACCCCAGTCTTCGAGCGAAATCGAAAAGATCCCCCAGATAAACCAATTATCGATTACCCCTTTAAGGGCAGCATTGGCCACGGCTTTGTAACTAGCCTCAACATGGCCTCCCACACTGCCAACACAAGCCTATCTATATCCGCAGGGCGGAGATGATAGCTAAAAAACTGGAGCACCCACTCTGCGCAGACCGACGGTCTTCAGCCAATAGACCATAGCTATAAGGCGTGCCCTTACAGTGATTGGGTCTGGGCGAAATGCAGACATTTTAGAGTGACGCAAACTGAAGCCAATCACATCAATTTATTCAATGATTAACACGTTTTTATTGGGTACATTCGGGTCGAATCTCATTTGTTGCTGGGGCAGGAAGCAGTGACTAATATACAGGGGTACAGTGGTCGAGTAGTAAAATGTTAATAAGGGGGATGGTGTTTATTACTCTATTCAACAATTACGTGGCTGTCAGATAATTGGCCTGTGAGAATCTTTCCGAAAAATCACTCTGAAATGGTTCATTCTGATGAGTTCTGAGAGTAGAAAATATCTGGGGGGATGGTGGGGACATGCTCCCCCATGAGATAATTTTTCCAAACATCACTCCGAAATGGTTCATTCCGATGACTTCTCAGAGTAGAAAATTACTTTTTTCAACAATTACATGGCTGTCATGAATGCATTTTGCCAGCCTTAAACTAAAATGTATAAGCAATTAAAGATCTATACACTAAAAAAAATCCTTATACAGTTCTGTGCTCCCAGAGGATGCTTCAGTGAGGAAACACAAGTGAAGCCTTTGCAGAAGTCTTTTCTCAGATCCTGTGACATGTATAGCCTAAATGATCTGCCTTATCTGCCACAGGCAGGTACAGAACTGTGCAAAAGTCTTAGGCACATGTTAAAAAAAATTATGTAAAGCGAAGATGCTTTCAAAAATAATGAAATTAAAAGTTTGTAAATATCAAACATTTGACTATAAAGAGCAGTAGAGTAAAAAACTAAATCAAATCAATATTTGGTGTGACCACCCTTTGCCTTTAAAACTGCATCAATTCTCTTAGGTACACAGTCATGCAGTTTTATAAGAAAATCACCTGGTAGGTTATTCGAAGCATCTTGGAGAACTTGCCAGCAGATCCCAGACAGCCTCGATGATGTTGAGATCAGAGGTGCGTCCCAATACTCGAATAATGCAGCCTCCTTTCCTCCACTACCACCTCCGCTCCTCCGTGCCCCGGAAACGGATCTTTCTGTTCTAATCTAATGTTGCTGATTTCATATAAATTACACATTAATTAATGTCTCGACACGACATTACAATGTCCGGTACATTGTATACTGTACATGCAACTACTTGTACTTGAAACGTACTGGCAGTTTTGCATACTTCCGGGTAGGAGACGAGTGGCGGAGAGGAGTGGAGGAAAGGAGGTGAGGAGTGAAGAATATTGGGATGCACCCCAGGGCTCTGTGGAGGCCATACCATCTGTTGCAAAACACCTTGTTCTTCTCTTTCGCTGAAGATAGTTCAATTACTTATTTGGAAAATTAATGTTTGGAATTTCGAATTTGATGCCTGCAACACGTTTCAAACACACATAACACATTGGGACAGGGGCAAAAAAAAGACTGTGAAGTTAAAAAAACACCTGTTTGGAACATTCCACAGGTAAACGGTGATGCTATCATGACTGGGTATAAAAGCATATCAAAAGACTCTTGATATCTTATTTTCAGGTACTCCTACAAGCGAGACTATAACCTCTCTGCATTTGAATGGATCTCTATGGCAATTTGGGGGTGGGACTAGATTAAGCTGTAAATTACGGGGGAATAGTATGGAACCCATGGTTGGCTAAATGGCTGTAAGTCATCAAGGGTCTGCGGTATCAAACGAGCCTCAAACCATCACTCTGCTGCCAGATATGCAGTAGATATGGTCTGGATAGATCACTTGGGTTGTTTCTCCTGACTCATTCTCCTATTGAAAAACAAATCAGGAGAAACAACCCTTCAAGTTAATAACTTAACCCCTTTGTGCAGTGACCCTCGTGGCATAGATCTTGGGGTCTATGTCAAGAACATCTTACTGTACCATGCCAGAAAGCAAGGTACCATGGAAACGTGCATATCGTCTTGATCAGCGCGAGTCGGGCTATTATCGGGAAAAATATGAAGTTCCTACATGCCACCGTTCTTCCATATTTTATAAAAGTAGATCGACCACTCTACAGTGTGATCTACATGACAGCAAATCGGGTTGAAGACAATGGACATTTACATATATTTAGGAGTTGGTTACAGTTCTTCTTTAACCACCAAAAAATGTTATACTATCACAGCAACAATAAAAAACACATAAGGTCCTGGATATAGGTAAATTAAACTGTTATTTTGCCTGCTCACTTATTAAGAGTGAATTTCTGTCATCATAACATAATTTCCTTCTGCTATGAAAATCTCTCAAAGTATGGAATAAAGTCCTAGGGCCCTATCTTGGCGATCTTGGCGCTTAGTCTAAGCGCATGGCGCTAAGTCCATTTAGGGCGTGTCCAAGTCCACTTTTGCTATTTTAACGGCGTGTTTTTTTGGCACTAAGCACGGCGCATGGCGCAACTGGGCTGAACCTAGTCGCTTCATTAATTATAGGTGTGTCTTGGGCGTGACATTCAATAAACCAATCAAAATGTCATATCCCATTCCCTTTAAAAGCCTGCTTTTCCACCTTGGCGGATTGCTTATGATGGCGAAACAGACATGCTCATGCGTGTTTAGTGTGATCAAGGAATAGGCTAAATGGAGTATGATCAATATTATTCGGACTAACCAGTTCCCGGTAATTCCAGACAGGGCTGTTACTTTACAAAATATGTGCGGTTAAATTTCGTTAAAAGGACCTGCAACAGCTGAGAATAAGCTATCAATGGCTTCAGTCTCACCTTAGAAAACGCCAAATTAGCCTGCTTGTTCAGCGAATTTCGTTTGATTATGCAATGAAAGTGTCAAACATCAATTCCCAGAGGCTGTTCTCATGGAGTTCTCGAAGTTCAAGCTTCATCCAAAGTTCATTAGGCTACCTGCATAGTAGGCTAATATTGATTAATAACATACATACCATTATTTTGCCTTAATGATGACACTAAATAGCCTACAATAAAGCTGTCAGGTTCGCAACCCATAAGTTCACGCATATTTCCCCTTGTTTAATAATGTCCTGTTTATGGAAATGTGACCAACCTGTTTTACTCGTAGCTGCAGGGTTTACCGCCGTCCACTAGGGGGCAGGGTCGGTTTAGTTATGCTGTCTGACTCAGCTAGGGGTCAGCCAGATTGTTTACATCAGTTTCAGACGTGATCGTTACGGTGGCTGTATTAAGTCGTTCACTTAAATACTGTAAGTTTGCTGCTATGCTTGTTATGTCCAGTTATATAAATGTTCTTGATGTTATCAACATGTTATAGCCTACTGTACGTAAGAAGTAGCCAGCTAATATGTTTCTATTGTTTATGTCACTGCAGGGCTCTTTCATCTTTGTCATTAAAATCCCTGACTGACATCGAGGAGTTTGTATCTTAGCTTGTATAGTAGCGTAATCCTTTAAAACAATCCACTTTCCCAGGAAGACCGTGAAACGTGCGACTTACAGCAGGGGAAACAGAGAACATGCAGCTCACGTGCAGAGAATGGCATTAAAATGAATTGTGAATTAATTGTGTAACGTGCTGCAAATTTCTTTTAGTTTCTAATTAGACGCTTAGTTCTCTTTAAAATCGTTTTGTTCAGTTAAGGAATAACGGGTGAAATCAGCTGGGTTTTAAACGGTGAGAGTATGGAAACCTGGTCACTGTAATTTAAAAAAATATGAAGGACGAAGAATAGCTAAGGTTACAATTTAGTTAACATGGTAACATCCGTTTTTTAACCATAGGCTATCGAAAAAAAACCTTATGCACAGCGAATCCGCTGTAGTCTAGGCTATTTGAAAAACAATAAATGCAATATTCACTGGACAAGGTTTTGAACTTTTTTCAGTCACAAACCATTCTATTTACTTACAGGCTGTATTCATAGATAAACAGAGCTGTATTGTAATGACATCTGAAGCGCATTTTCAGAACTTAAATGTCAGTCTATTGCCGTGCGCGAGTTTTCCATTGAATGACAATTCACGCATTAGGTGCAAAGACAATTCGCGCATTAGGCTTGATAGCTATAGGTGTTATCAGCTCCTTTTTAATGGATAGCCATTGTCCCGTACCATCGCACATCGCCTGGATGTTGATGGAGTGGGCTGAGAGCAATGTAATGTGGCATTGTTTCCCTTCGCTGAGGGAAAGGTATGTGGACCTATGGAACCTTTTATTATTATGCATTTTTGATATAGCCTACACAATAATAATATTTCACATTGTGATCTACATATTTTAGTCATGCCTGTGCACGCCCCTGTGTGTAACAGACAGGAGGGTATGCGCGTTGTGCACACGCCTATGTAGACGCACTTATATGCGCCGTTAAAATAGCATGTAAACAACTGCGACATGACTTTAGACCAGGTTTGTGGTGGTTCTAGCGCAAGCGCTTTCTGCTGGCTCAAGATAGCAATACGCCAAAAAGAATCCTGGCCACTCCTCATCTTAAGACCAACACGCCCAGTTCACTAATGATGGCGCAAGAGTACATGGTAGTTAAACGGCGTAAGCGTTAGGCGTTATTATGGACCTAGCGCCGGGTGTAAGATAGCAAAGACACTTGCGTTTGCGTTAGCGCCGCTTTGCGCCGGGTGTAAGATAGGGCCCCTAATCTTAACTGCATTATTAAAGCCAGATACATCCTTTCTATGATTATTTTCTGCCTTTTCTGCCTATATGTGGTGTACAGTGTAAGTTTCAACATGGGCAAAATCTCAAAAATTTGTCTGCAGAACATTACGCAATTCAAATTTGGAGTAGTAATGTCTTGGAACTAATTGCAATTGATTGACAGCCTTAATATCTAAAAAGAACGCATCGTAAGCTTTCCAAAGAGGTATAATCATTAGTCATTAGACAGTTGGGACTGATTCTCAGAGCTGCGCCTGTCACGCGCGTATTTCCAAACAACATGCGCCATTAAGCTATGTGTCTCTGGGGTTTTGCACAAGAGAGCGCATATGCATCGCTAGTGAACTCCGGGGAGAAATGGTTTCATTTGTACAATGGCAAAGTCGAAGTGACAAAAAGATTTTCAGTGCTTGAAACTGCTGGATGCTGTAGCCGTCCTCTGGATTCAGATGAGATTTACATCCATGACTCTTCATCTGAAGCAGACAGCATGGATTCCATAGCTAAGTGTTGCCTTGTGTACAAGGTGTGCATGTATGTTTTATGGTGTTGTATTCATAATAATATAGCTAGCTAGCAACAGAAAGGCTATTTACATAGTTTTATATTAGTGGTGCTGAATTCAGAATTAAAGGACCTGCAGTCTCTCTTATTTTGGTTTAATTTAGTTTATACTTAGTTAGCTAGAAACCTATTAGGTATTGGCTATACGCCAAGCCTGCATAAGGCTCAATGATAAAGTATGGGGAGTCAGTGAAAAAAAGTCCCTGTCTGAGGCGACTTGGATTTGTATACCATAAGAAATGACAATGGTCGTGAACTGTCAATCTATTACGGCTAGACTGTAACTTTACTGGGAATTTATACTACACTATAGCAGAAGCTTTCATGTGTGGCCTAGCCATTCATTACGTTTGGTGAAACAGCATAGCTAATATAGGGACATAAATGGATGACACGGCAGCTAGTTGTCCCGTACAGTAATCCATGGGCTGGCATATGTTTATATAGGAGATAATTATAGTAGTTGTAATAGTAATATTTGTAGTCATTCATATGACGCTGTAAATTGTGTGCATGTTCTCATACATTGTTAGTCTGACTGGTTGGTAATAAATTACCTTTTATGATGAGAACGGGGCTGTGTTGGACATTTTTTGCACTGGAAACTAAACTGAGACAAATAAATTGATTATCTAAGGGTCATTCCCCTCATTAAATGCCTCCTCAAAGGACATAATAATGTGTCAGGGTCAGACAGCACGTAAAATAAGTTTATTGTGGTCAAAAACCAGGGATAAGGCGAATACATAATCAGGGTGCAGGCAGAGGTCAAACCAGGAATTCACGGCAAAAGTACAAAATCACAATCCAAAGGCAGAAAACAGGAAACAGGCAAAAGTCGAAAACACAGGTATCAGGTAACAGGAAACAGGTAGCAGGGAAAAAGGCTTGTAGCGAAACAGAGAAGAATCTACTGAGACAAACTCACAACAGAGTGGAACTTAAATACACAGAACTAATGAGCAAACCAGAAACAGGTGAACAGCAGGGCAGGTGAAACATATAGGTAATCAGGAACTGAGACGGAAGGCGGGGCGGACACAATGGGGAAGTGAAAACAACAGCACATGGATGAGAGACGGAAAACGAAACAAAAACACGAACGAAGCTGAACACAACCGAAAATTAAGTAATATAAAAACACAACAGATTCACATACTGACAGTACACCCCCCCCCCCCCCCCCCCCCAGGACCACCACCTAGCAGTCCAGCGGCCATCTCCGGATGCCGCCTACGAAAGTCAGCAATATGCGGAGGGAAGTCCTTTACTCTCTCCTCATTAGGTTCAATTTGAGATGGGTTTTTGAGTTGAAGAATTCTCAAGATAAAGATGAAGGAAATAGCACAGTCTTCTATTAAATTTGATCTTTTATTAAACGTTGATTCAACACGGGAAGTCCTTTAACCTACGCAGAGGATTCGGAGTTCCCCGAACAAAAACAAACATTAGTTTATATAATATCATAACTCCTCCTCTACGTAACTAATACACCAATAATGTGCGGTGACACCCTTTCGTCATATCTTATTTTATCCAATAACAAATTAGGCGAAAAATAAACATGTTATATGACCAGTTCCTACCCTATGCGCTTGGGGGCACTCTTGATCTACCAAATAAAATTGTTTGTGACTTCTCCTCATGTGCCTTTTAATCAGACCATGAAATTTTCCTTAATTTCCCTTATTTTTTATTATTCTCCCGCCTGTTCGGTCAGCATGATCTATGTTATCTATTGTTATAGGTACAACTCCTGCTTAGTTATGGAACACAGGAGGAAAACATTCCTGTTTTGACTGGTGTGCTAGATGCCCTCGTCCTTGTTGATAGAGAACTATCCTGCATCCTCTCGCCACCCCCCATCTCAGTACTTTTCCACTAGATCTTGACTGTATTATATAATTATTTATATATAAGCTTGCATATGGGGCTTTCTTGGGCCTACAGAACAGTTTCACAAAACAGCTTACTTCCACATATTCCCCCCTTTGAGAGCATTTGATCTCACACTCTCTTGTTGATACTTCACCTGGTGGAGTTATGACATTTCAATTGTATGATAAAAATAAACATTTGTGGTGGATTAGTTTCATGCATGCATAATTTAACTAAGTTAATACTTCCTCTAATTAACAGAGGATCTATCAAAAAGTAAATATCAAATTATCAAAAAGTTAATCAAAAGGCTACTGTATTTAATGATATTTAATGATTATCTAATTTTGATTTGCTATAATTATACAAAGATTATATAAAAAGAATTGGATTATACTTGTAATGTCTTCTTCCTCTTCTTAGGAGCCCATGACCTGAGAAGCCTGAGGAGAGGTGACTAGCACTTCACTCAGGCATCTCCTACCTTCTTCGCCCTTTTCCTTAATCTATTTATGTGTCTGGTTTATCTATCATAAGGGCCTTTAGTCAGTTGGGGCTTTATTATGTCGCCTTTGGGTTGTTCTTTTCTTCATGTACTGTAGTCAGTATATGTGATATGTGTGATCATGTGTACAGGAAATACTCCTCTCACATTGCAGTTTGCGTCGATACATTAACTCATATGTAACAATTAAGTACTCAGCAACATTAGATTAGGACACAAAGATCAGTTTCCAGTGCAAGGAGGAGGAGAGGTGGGAGTGGAGGAAAGGAGGATACATACTATAAGTATTGGGAGACACCCGCTGAATTGCCTTCCAGTGAGCTAAATGCAAGCAAGTGAGAATCACACCCCTATACCAACGAGCCCACAACAACCTCAACCCCAGTGAAGTGGCCCTGCAGATCAGCAGAAAAAGTAAGTGAGCATAGTTTCCTTCCAAGGAGTTGACCGGGGATCGATTCCCGGCCAATGCAATTCTATTGTTTTTTCCGTCTACACGCAATCCCTCCTTAGGCTAAACGGGCACTGTGGAATGCCGAAACCGACATAAAATGCATGGACAACAATGGGCTCAAGTGATCCTCTCACACCACCCGTGCGCAACTTTGCCACAGACAAAGCCAGCTTGGTTGCGTGTCCGAGCGGTCCAAGGTGCTGGATTAAGGCTCCAGTCTCTTCGGAGGCGAGGGTTGGAATCCCTCTACTGCCATATTTTTTCAAAAGCGCTGCCAAGGCAGGAAGATAGCTGCCATTTCAATTGAATCGCTGGGTGCGTGCCAATAATCTTCACTCCTCACCTCCGTTCCTCCATTCGTCTCCGACCCGGAAGTATGCAAAACGGCCTGGGCGTTTCAAGTACAAGTAGTGGCATGTAAAGTAGACGATGTACCGGACATTGCGGTTTGTCTCGCAAAGGCTACAGCCTTGCAACACCACGCTCAGAGCCAGCTTGGTAGCATGGCCGAGCGGCTGGATTATGGCTCCAGTCTCTTCGGAGGCGAGGGTTCAAATCCCTCCGCTGCCATTTTTTTTCAAAAGCGCTGCCAAGGCAGGAAGATAGCTGCCATTTGAATTGAATCGCTGGGTGAGTGCCAATAATCTTCACTCCTCATCTCCTTTCCTCCATTCGTCTCCGACCCGGAAGTATGTAAAACAGCCTGTGCGTTTCAAGTACAAGTAGTTGCATGTAAAGTAGACGACGTACCGGACATTGCGGTTTGCGTCGATACATTAACTCATGTGTAACAATTAAGTACTCAGCAACATTAGATAAGGACACAAAGATCACTGTACAGTGCACAGAGGAGGAGAGGGGGGAGTGGAGGAAAGGAGGATACATACTTTAAGTATTGGAAGACACCCGCTGACTTGACTTCCAGTGAGCTAAATGCGAGCAAA
>CM056382.1:31139050-31234087 GCA_029718625.1 Synaphobranchus kaupii | reverse complement strand
AACCTAACCAAAATGCACGGACTACAATGGGCTCAAGCAATCCTCTCACACCACCTGTGCACAAACTTTGCTAGGTCTGCACTGCATTGTGAAGGCAGTCGTTTTTACAATTTCCCTATCTAATTGTCTTTCCAATGCTTTTACTGTGACATCATAAAAGAATGAAAAGTTGTTATATTTAGCTGAACAGCTAGAAGAACAGGATATTTTTTGTAAAGGGATGGGAGATCATGCAAAATTTCTGTAGCCTTGCAATACTTTCATGGACTCGCTAAAGTGTGGCTGTAAATAGAGCACTAATGAATCACTCTAACCATAAAAGGGGTGTAGATGTAACGTTCCGTTCCCTTCCTGTCCTTTTTCCATGTTTTCCCCTTTTCCTTCCGTGTCATGTTGGATTCCCTTGTCCGTGTTTTCCCCTCTGCTGCAGGCTGGGCGTTTCCCCTCTGTTTCGCTCTCTTGATTTCCCACTTTAGTTTCCGCCTATCGCCTTCCCCGCTCGTTGCTTTCATTCCTCACCTGTGTTATTAGCAATCACTCCCAGTTACATTCCTCACGTGTGCTTTATTGGTTCCTATTTCACTGCCCTATTTAAACCCCCGTCTGGTTGCTAGTCGGCGCCAGTTCGTTAACTTACCTTGTTCGTTGTATGGTCTCCACGTTTCTGGTCCCGTGATTCTGAGCGTTTGGTTGTGGGTTTAATCCTCACAGCTTTCGCTTTTACCGGTCTTCCAGTTCGGTAGTTATCCAGCCCGAACGTTTACTGCTTGCATGCCTCTAACCTGTCTCCCTCTAATCACCAGCTGTTCCAGCTTCTTCCAGTCTGTAGCTATTGCAATCCCTGTGTGTGTTACGGTACCTCCAACTCCAGCTCGAGTTGCGTCCGCAGTTGGCTGCACAGCTTCGTAATCCTGCAGTGGTTCCTGTACGGCCGTGGCTACCTCCATTGCTGCGGTTACGGTTCCAGGTTCCTCAGCAAACCCAGCTACCCCAACCGGACCTACCTGAGCTCCGCCACACAGCTCTTCCCTGCCGGGGTCTGCCGGCTACCTGCCATTACGTTCAGTCCTGTACTCGTAAATACCTCCCGGTCCAGCTCTGATCCAGTTCCAATACTAACTCACCTTCTGTTTTCTGTCCTGTTCCTGAGTGGGCCTCCCGGTCCAGTTCCAGTCCAGTCCCGGTGTGAAGTTCACCGCCTGTAAAGGTCCAGTTCTGGCTTGGAACAAGTTGCCGTTCCAAGTATCCAGTTCCTGAGTGGACCTCCCGGTCCAGTTCCAGTCCAGTCTTGGTGTGAAGTTCACCGCTTGTAAAAGTCCAGTTCCGGCTTGGAACAGATTTGCCGTTCCAGAGACGCTGTCCCTGAGTGGACCACCCGGTCCAGCACAGTCCAGTTCCGGCTTGGAACACGTTCCTGGTTTTTAAGTCCAGCTCCGGCTTGGAGCAGTCCGTATTGGACGCCTGTGTTCCAGTGTTATACTGTGTTTTCCCTTCTGTACAGCTTTGGGACTACCCCAACGCTTAATAAATATTCGTTCTGTTGAATCTGTCTCCTGGTCGTTGCACTTGGGTTCGTCCCGTATCTGGATCGTAACAGTAGAATGTCAATAAAAACATCCTAAGGTCTATTTCTGTTTTCCCTAATGCCTCTTTGATAGGACAATACTATTACAGGACAATATTATTAATTGAATAGGGTGAGGAAATGTAATCCTGCCAGAAACTTTTACTTCTGGTAGCATATTTTCACAAGTGAATGGATCAATATTACAAGCATAGGCCACATATTCGCAAAAAAATACAAACCTCAATTCCAATAAAATTGGGACAGTATGTAAAATGTGAATAAAAGTAGAAAGCAGTGATTTGTAAATTCTCTTTTATATACACGACCATTCAAAAGTTTGGAGTCACTTAGAAATTTCCTTGTTTTTGAAAGAAATTGATACTTTTATTCACCAAGGTAGCATTAAATTGATCAAAAAATACAGTCTAGACATTGATGTTATAAACAACTATATCTATTTCCATTTCTACTTGAGCAATTGTAGCCCTTTTTATCGCATTTAGGGCACCAAAAGTAGTTAACATAAATTTAAATAAAGTCATTATATTTAATATGTGGTTGCATATCCTTTGCATGCCATGACTTCCTGATGTCTGTGACCCAACAACATCAAAAGACTCTTGTTATCTTATTTTCAGGTACTCGCACAAGCGATACTCTAACCTTTCTGCATTTGAATGGATCTCTATGGGAATTGGGGGATGGGACTAGATTAAGCTATTGGGATGGCAGGTATGCCATCCGCCAAGTTACGGCTTGGTGGGGCATGCCCCATACCTATACAGCACCGAGAGTTTGGCAGTTTTCAGGGTTTCCTACAGAAGTAACCACAATGACCATAGACTCTCAGCCCTTAAAAACATTAACTTCTGTATGTTCTGACCTCATGTAACCACACAGCATTCAGATACAACTTCATACATCCACACAATAAAGCCCCAAACGTTTTTCTCCTTCCTCTTCCGCTGCTTCTTCTTCTTCTTCTTCTTCTTCTTTTTGCCATTTTCCTGCCAAACTGCCTCCGTCGCAATGTTATCCAATGGGGAGAATTATTATTTTAGGGTATGGTCCGTATACCTGGTCATCAAGCTTATCGTCCAATAAAAAGGCTTCATACTAATGTTTTTTAATGTTAATGTAGCTAATGGCTTCATGCGTTCCAAGGAGCTACTGTGGCTCAGTCTCTCACACACCCTCCCCAAAGCTCGCTCTTGTCTGGTTTGGGGAGGGTTTTACGCTCTGCTCTTGCGGTCATGACTGACTGACTGTGGAAACCCCTTGCCTCGGCCAACATTTCTTTATTCATTAATTTCTTCACTTCAGCTCTGTTCACTTTATCCTTTTCACACATAACACAAGTTCTCCATAAAATGAACTACTAGGAAAATTAAGAATTTACGATAATAGCCTACATTAAGAATTGAGGATAGCCTCTTTTAAGCTGCAAGCCTTTAAGCGATCGGATTTATAAACCGCCAATTCCCCAAACATATCTGATTCATGGTTAGTCACTTTAAAAAAATTAAAAAAATTGCCTCCAAATGTGGCTCTAGTCTACGCTACTCTGCTGATAATGTAGCTTATTGCAAACACTTTTAATTATAATATTATTATTATTATTATTATTAAGAAGAATAATCTCTGGTATGTACTTTCTTAGTAGTATCTACTGTTTTCTTTCTGGCTAAGATTCCTGGGGAATATGCGTTGTCCAATTAAGCTTGTTCGCCAACGTTACTTCCTGCTTCTCGTCAGGAAGCAGAAACAAGCTAGGCTACTACGAAGCGAATCAACATGCATTATAGCTAGGGGTGGGACAAAATATCGATACTGGAATATATCGTCATACTTCTTCTTGCGATACGTTATCGATACACTGGCGCCAAATATCGATATTTTTATTAAACCATCCAGGCGCTCTAAACGGATTCGCCACAGCCACAGACTGTAAAATGCATAAAATGCACCGTTTATACACGCTAAGAAAATCATGTTCACATATAGAAACAATAATATTTGAAAAAAACATAGTAAAAGCATGTTTATACCTGATGCACTTTCGGTTTAGAAGATACCCCATTTTCTTTCTCCAAAATCTCTCGTATAAATATGTTTAGGAAAGCAAGTACTTACCAGTATATTGAGCTACAGCTGTTTTCAGATTAACTGTGAAGAGTTTATCTTGTTACATTTCGCCAAAGTCCCGTACAGTCCACATTTCCACAGCGACCAATTATCGCACTTAGGGCTAAAATACGTTGCTGTTACTGTGTAGAAACACACACTCTTTTGTACGTTTAAAAAAAAACTTATTTAAATACATTAGGCTACTTATGTTATGGTTATTATCTCACCAAAAAATACGTTTTCAACGTAAAAAAATGCCAAGTTACTCACGCATAGCCTGCAAAGCAATGTGAGTCCTTAATTCGAAATTGCCAAAACTAGGCCTGCCTTTAAAAGTATTGATATCAAAATGTGGCCAAGTTACAACTAACAATAAACAATATTAAACTAGCTCTATTCCAAAGCAATGCTATCCAAACTTTCCTAAATTATTTAAGGTAATTGGCCCTGTTTTCTTTCATCTTAGCATGTGAAGAGATTGTGGTCATTCAAATTTTAAATGTTAAATAACAAAAATGGCCTCGGCTCATGGAACAACATATCATTTCAATGAATGTTTTAAACAGTTGACAAATAATTACAGAAAGGATATGTTTACACTTTGTTGTAAAGTTTTAAAATGTTCGCTGCTGCTACAGATTTCTCTACAATTCACAAACAGACATTTACATCAAGAACGATAATTTACAATAGAGAAAGGGGGATGAATAAATAAATGCAGATAAAAATAGTAATATGTTGTCGTTGAAATATGGTATACATCGTTTCATCTCAGTTGTCAAATTCTGTGAAACTGACACCACAATGCAGTGAATAAATACATAATTCCTGCTTTTTGCGGTATTTTTTCTTCTTCAGTTACACAGATATCGTGATGTATTGTAGATGAATTGTCTTGCAATGTATCGAGAATCGCAGAATCGCTGTATCGTGATACCATCGTTATTGTGGGCAACGTATCGTGATAGTATCGTATCGTGAGTTACTCGGCGATTCCCACCCATAATTATAGCCTACATTCATTGCACTACAGAAAACTAAACTAAACCTAGCTGTCCGGTACCAAAACATTTCCCGCAGGTAACGTTCTACACTACCGGAAAAAAACTCTGCTGTGCAGAAACTCACTAGCTCGCTCGCTAGCTCGTAGCCCACACATGGAAGGTTGGAGTTACACATCCGGCAATCCAGTGTTTAATAGCCTAACTCTGCTGTGCTTATGAACTCACTAGCTCGCTTCCTAGCTCGTAGCCCACACATGGAAGGTTGGAGTTACGCATCCGGCAATCCAGTGTTGAATAGCCTGTTAAATGTATTTCATAGAATACTAATAGCCCTATTTTAAAACTGTATTTCCATATTTTACTGTATGTCGTTCAGCTAGAATGTGTTTCCGTCTAGCCCATTGTGCATTCATGTCTCCATGTGGACTTGGTTCATTAATTTACATGCTTCTTCATGATCCATAGCTCAGGTGGTGCTGTTCATTGGATTTCATTACACATTAAATATTGCTCATCTACAAACTCTTTTAATGTAATTGTGTGCTGTCTGTAATAGGATAACTGTTCTCATTCTTGTCAATAGAGGGCGTTATGGTTAAGCGAATGTCTGCATACATTTCTTTGGAATGCATGTCTCTCTCCGTGTTTATCTTCATGCATTATTCATCATTAGTTAGCTATAAAAAATAAGTGATATCAGATCAAAAACGTCTACAACGTAAAAAAAAAGCCAAGTTACTCACGCATAGCCTACATAGCGCTGTCCATAAGTTCTTAATTCCAACTTACAAAAACTAGGCCTGCCTTTAAAAGTCTTGATATCAAAATATGGCCAAATTACAACTAACAATATTGCCTATCGGAGCTCACACTAAATAAACTAGCTCTATTCCAAAGCAATGCTATCCAAACTTTCCTAAATTATTTAATGCAACTTGGCCCTGTGTTTCTTCATCTTACCATCTCAAGAGAATGTGGTCAATGAAACTGTATGTGCCACATCAAACTGCAAAATGAAAATCATTTATAGTGGAAATACTCTGTGTTGCACTTAGAAATTAAACAGAAAAATTACTACACTATAGGGCATGTTTGAACAATTGTCTGCATCCACTGCTTTGGGTCTATGAAAAGCACAGAATGAATAAAATGTATTATTATTATTATTATTATTATTATTATTATTATTATTATTATTATTATGTATTTATTGATTTATTTGGATTTCTATCAAAACCTGTGTGGTCCTACAGAGCATAGATATCCTTGTGTTCACAAAATTCTGTTTGCAAATATCATAAATACTATTATGTTAAGAAAATTGGTACTATTACTTATTTTCCACCATCTGACCCACAAACATGTCTGGATACGTTTGTAAAAATGCTTTATGTACGCTATTTTCTAGGTAAAAATATTACTAATTTTTATCTGCATTTATTTATTAATCACCCCTTTCTCTATTGTACATGATGTTTCTTCATATAAATGTCTGTTTGTGAATTGTAAAGAATGCTGTAGCAGCAGTTAACATTTTACAACATTTTCTGAAGTAAACTTGCCAACAAATTGCAACCATATCCTTTCTGGAGTGTAATTATTCATCAACTGTTAAAAACATTCATTGAAATCATATGTTGTTCCATGAGGCACAATCTCTTCACATGCAAAGATGAAGAAACACAGGGCCAAGTTGCATTAAATAATTTAGGAAAGTTTGGATAGCACTGCTTTGGAATAGAGCTAGTTTATTTAGTGTGAGCTCCGATAGGCAATATTGTTAGTTGTAACTTGGCCACATTTTGATATCAAGACTTTTAAAGGCAGGCCTAGTTTTTGCAAGTTGGAATTAAGAACTTATGGACAGCGCTATGTAGGCTATGCGTGAGTAACTTGGCTTTTTTTTTACGTCGTAGACGTTTTTGATCTGATAAATTACACGGGAATCGTATGGAACACATGGTTGGCTAAATGGCTGTACATCAAGGGTATCAAACAAGCCTCAAATCATCACTCGGCTGCCAGATATGCAGTAGATATGGATGGATCACTTTAAGGGTTGTTTCTCCTGACTCATTTTCCTATTGAACTCTATGGAAAAATAAGTCAGGAGAAGTACAGCTGTTCCAGCTAGCGTTATACCATTGGTATCAAGAGAGATCGATCGATACTGTAATTAGTTATAATAGGCAATATTGTTTGTTGTAACATGGCCTCATTTTGATATGAATACTTGGCAACTTCGTATTTTTGTACGTTGAAAACCTTTATTGTTGAGATTAAATTTACTTAAAAGAATGCTATCAAATTTTGTTAAGATACCTTGAAGATGCGGCAATGTGCTTGCTGATGATAGCTCTATGGATGAAGCATGTGCTGTTGAAATAATAAGTGTGAAAAGTACTTAAAAGGGATAGTTCAGAATTTTGGACATAATGTCTCAATTACGACTTACCCATGATGTAGTTGATTGATGGAAACCATTTTCAGCTAATTCCGTGCTGTCCCTTCTTTTGGACATACACACGTTGCTAATGCTAGCGCAACTCTATGGCAACCGGAAGCATCCACTACCAAACGCACTTAAACACCCCACAGTGCACCCAAAGCAAATAAAATACGACGACAGTCTATCGGGGTTATTTTGAGTGTTTATGCCATCATTTTTTAAGTCAAACTATTGTTGAATCCTTTACTTTGTGCTGACCTAATATTCTCGGTGGAAGTACGGCGGCGGAGCGAACGTGGCCATTGCAACTTGTTACTCTTCTTTGTTGTTGTAGTCGACCAGTGCCGGCACTACATTCGTAGGTAACGTAAAGTATCGCTCCCCCGATAGACTGTCGTCGTATTGTTCAATTTTGTGTGAATCACACACACAACTCAAATTGTACTTCATGGAGGGAACTTACATGTTGGTGGGACAAGTTTGGACATTATGTCGTAACATTACTCCTCGGTGACAAGTCTGTCGTCATCTGGAATGGAAATTTCAAAGTGTTTTCCACGTTTTAAGTAACGTTAAAACACCAAGTCCCCAGCTAAGGAATAAGTTAGCATGTAATCTTCGCAAACAGTGAGCAAATGTGCTGTTCACAACACTAAAAGGGGAGAATATAGTGAGAAATTATAGGTTGTCTTTATCAAAACAGAAAATGCCGGCACACCCTTTAATATTGTTGAAAAAATAGGCTACATAGCCGCTGTGGTGCTGAGGGTAAATGCCGTTCGTGATTAACAGATCTAACGTTAATTGAATAGGCTTATCCAAAATTATCTCTCTATTGATTGGTTGCTAGGCACGTTAAAGTTTTATAGCCTACTTTTCCATTTAAAATTCCTCACTGTAGCCTATGTGTTGTGCTCAATTTAAACTAACGATACCACTCGTTAGCTCGCTAGTTTAATGTTTCTGTTTGGCCTGGGATTTTGCACTGTGCTGATTCTATCTAACGTTAGCTAGTTAGCCTATACCGTTACACTTTAGAAGTTGATCTTCTTACGTCTATCAATTCATATTTGTTTAATCTAGCTGTTAGGGCCTAATTATAAATGTTTTCATGAAACTAAGTAGGGTTAATATAGGAATAGATAGATAATGTTATATACGGTTTTTGGTGAATTTATACAGTTTTGTCCTATGCAAGTTGTTTCCATCACGTCTCCGGTGTCTGTGTAGCCTACTTAACGTAGCCTACTACTGCGGTAGATGAGTAACTGTTGGACCCAGCCATTCGTGAACTGTTCGTGCGCTTCCGAGGTACCGGATGCTGAAGGCATTCTCTGCCCGCCTCCCGTCGTAGGCTGAGATGCATCCCTATCCCTGACTGCCCCCTGCATTACACACAATCTGGTTGATTTACCTGAAAATGTTGTAGCGATCCGTCAGAATCAATACACACACAGTTAACGTTACAGATCTGCGAATAAACGGTTTATTTAACGCGTTTGTTTACTAAAGAAACCCGCTCTTTTTAAGGGAAACGGGAAGAAGATTAGTGAATTACTTGACTGAGACACGGGTCCAGAGGGAGAGTATACTCCCAACTTGGCGGCTGGTCTAGAATGCAACGCTTGTGACGTCAGCTTTCCGAACTCTATTGAAGTGACGTCACAAAAGAAAAGTAATAATGATACATAATAACATGCTTCGATGCTATTTTTGGAACACGTCACAGTACCGTGAAGGGGTATCTGCTATAAATTAAATTAATTTGACAGCGTTTTGGAGAAGTTAGGAGATCAGAGATAAATCAGAAGAAAGAAGAACGACAAACGACAAACGAAGAAACTATCTACGTATCTATTTTCCCTTTGAAAGTAAGTAGCCTATTTAACTGTGTAGTTGGGAGAGGAAATCGTAGGCTAGAAAAACCGTTAATAAAAAAAAATTCTAGCTGAACCATCTGCTTTATTTTGCTATCCCTAATCAGAGTTGGGGTACTGCAATAATATTAGTTTTTCGGGTAACGTGGTAATATAACGCATTATATATAAATGCGTGTAATAATGTTAGTTTACATTTTTGAAATTAGCAACGCGTTACTCAACCTAATATTGTAGGCTATGTTTCATGCTGCGTTTGATATGCTAATGCTATTTATTACGAAGAACTCTCCAATCGATTAATAATCGAGTGTGAAAGCCCTATATATCACTTGATTAGCTTTTCATATTTGTCAATGTCGTTTTAAAAGCAACATTTTGAACACCCTGTTACTACATTTATATTGTCAATTGAAACGAGCTGAATACGTTTAAGAAGGTTAATTAAAAAGGCTATTTTCCATAGGTTTTGTCTGTTGAATTAGTCAGTCAACTCTAATGTAACAAAAGTGCAAAGCATTGTGAGAATGCAAGAACGAATACGGGTATACTTTTATTTTATCGGTTGCTATAAGCCTACTGGCTAGGAAGGTGATACATTTTTCAATCGTTTTGGAAAACAATCTACAACATATTTCAACAACATTTTATAATGAATACGTAGCCTAAGGTTGAATGGTCCTAATAATCATACTTCTGAAAGGGGAATAATTTAACACTGATTTAAGTGATTTTATGACGCAAAGTATAAAATTTAGTAACGCAAATTAATATAACGGGTAATATAACGCATTACCTTAATTGGAAAGTAATATAGTAATATAACACTTTACTTTTAAAAAAAGTAACTAATATGTAATATATTTACCATTTTCAAGTAACGCCCCCAAATATACACACATCGGACTCCCCATTACAAAAAGCTAGTTTTGCTAAATAAAGCAGATGTTTCAGCTAGAAAACAATTACTAAAGAAGACCTCAGCCAAACGGAGTTGACAACATGTTATATTTTCTCATTTCACAGCATTGCCAGGAAGTCAGGAAGGCATATTCACCTGCTCATGGAGGATTCGGAGGGAAATAAGGTATGTTGTAGCATGTGTGCTAAGGTTGGAAAGTACTATAAAATAAGTATTAGTGATACATTTGCAGCTTTGCCAAAGGCTACAATTATGCCAACAGATTTGAGAGCCTCAAAACTCCTTGATGCACAGCAAAAGCAGTTTGACTGGTTTTCAAATGAATAAAAATACATCAGGTTTGAACTCCGTTAGTAGAACAAAGTGGAAAGAAATTCCACACTGATCAGGAAAATCCTCATCCTCATTATGTATTCTTATGTTTGTAGCAGGGGCCATGCAGGGATTGGGCACAGAAGACCCCACAGGTGTCGGAGGAGTGTGTGCTCCTGAGCAGGCTCCTGCTGGGGCTGGAGAACATGGAGAGCCGGATGGACAGGATGGAGGAACAGCTAAAAGAGATCGCAGCCATGTTTTCCAGAGGGGAGGGGTGTTTGGCGCAGCCCCAGGTACAGGAGGAGGAGGAGAGAGGTAAAGGGAGAGAGGAAGAGGAGGTGGGGAATGAGAAAGCGGAGGAGGGAGGAGAGGAAGGAGTGGAGCGGAGAAAGGAGGAGAGAGAGAGTGGAGGAAGAGGAAAAAGGAGAGGTGAATGAGAAGAACGAGGAGGAGAAAGACAGTGGGAAGGGACGGAAGAAGGGGCCGAGTGTTTGGAAAATGATGAAGGTGAAGTGGCAGAGGAAGAGGAGGGAGGAGGAAGGAGGGAGAAAGGAGGAGGGGAAAAGGGACAAGGAGGACCCAGGGGAAGGGACGAGTGGGTCGGAGCCGGAGGGAAGGAAGCAGATGAGGTTAGGGTTAGTGTGAAGGAGAAGAAGACAAAGACTATGAAAGGGCTTTGGAGCAGTTTGAAAAGGAGGTGGCAGGGGAGACGGACAGAGGAGGTGCAGGAAGGAGAGAAAGAGAAAATAGTGGCAGCGCTGGTGCGGACAAGGACTGCGCACGTCGTGGACCTGAACATCGTGTTTGGGCCACACGATAAAGTTATGCAGTACCTTGGAAGACCAGCGCAAACACAGGACACAGGAAGAGAAAAGAAGGGTGGAAAATGAGAGAGAAAGAGAAAGGAGGAATGGGAAATGAAAAGATAGAGAGAAAGGAGGGATGGAAAATTAAGAGAGAGAAAGGAGGGATGGAAATGAAAAGAGAGAAAGGAGGGATGGAAATGAAGAGAGAGAAAGGAGGGATGGAAATGAAGAGAGAAAGGAGAGATGGAAAATGAAGAGAGAGAAAGGAGAGATGGAAATGAAGAAAGAGAAAGGAGGGATGGAAAATGAAGAGAGAGAAAGCAGGATGGAAATGAAGAGAGAGAAAGGAGGGATGGAAATGAAGAAAGAGAAAGGAGAGATCGAAATGAAGAAAGAGAAAGGAGGGATGGAAAATGAAGAGAGAGAAAGCAGGGATGGAAATGAAGAGAGAGAAAGAAGGGATGGAAATGAAGAAAGAGAAAGGAGGGATGGAAAATGAAGAAAGGAGGGATGGAAATGAAGAAAGAAAGGAGGGATAGAAATGAAGAAAGAAAGGAGGGATGGAAATGAAGAAAGAGAAAGGAGAGATGGAAATGAAGAAAGAGAAAGCATGGATGGAAATGGAGAGAGAAAGCAGGGATGGGAAGAAGAAAGAGAAAGGAGAGATGGAAATGAAGAAAGAGAAAGGAGGGATGGAAAATGAAGAGAGAGAAAGCAGGGATGGAAATGAAGCGAGATAAAGGAGGGATGGAAATGAAGAAAGAGAAAGAAGGGATGGAAATGAAGAAAGAGAAAGGAGGGATGGAAAATGAAGAAAGAAAAAGGAGGGATGGAAATGAAGAGAGAGAAAGGAGGGATGGAAATGAAGAAAGAGAAAGGAGAGATGTAAATGAAGAAAGAGAAAGCAGGGATGGAAATGAAGAGAGAAAAAGCAGGGATGGAAATGAAGAAAGAGAAAGGAGGGATGGAAATGACGAAAGAGAAAGAAGGGATGGAAATGAAGAAAGAGAAAGGAGGGATGGAAAATGAAGAAAGAGAAAGGAGGGATGGAAATGAAGAGAGAGAAAGGAGGGATGGAAATGAAGAAAGAGAAAGGAGGGATGGAAAATGAAGAGAGAGAAAGCAGGGATGGAAATGAAGAGAGAGAAAGGAGGGATGGAAATGAAGAAAGAGAAAGGAGGGATGGAAATTAAGTCAAGAACAGTGATGAACATTCAAGAACAGTCATGAACAGTCAAGGTGGAGTCTGAAGAGGTGTGCAGGCAGTGTTTGATCAGAACGTAGAGGAGTGAACAGTTAATTCCACCACTGGGGAGCTAGGATGGAGAAGCTCCGCAGTCCGGACGAGCAGAGCGAAGTGGTCGAGCTGGAGTTTAGTGTTGTATTATGTCTTGCAGGTAGGAAGGGCTTGTCCTTTCGGCTGCAGTGTAGGCCAGGGTCAGAACTTTGAACCTGATCCTGGCGGCGACCGGCAGCCAGTGGACTGACCTCAGCAGGGGGGTGATGTGTGAAAACTTTGGGAGGAGTAATCCAGGTGTGAGATAACCATGGTCTGGACGAGAAGCTGGGTCGAGTAGGTGGTCAGGTATGGTCGAATCCTCCTGATGTTGTACAGGAGGAACCTGCAGGACCGTGCTGTTGCCCTTATGTGCTCCATGAAGTCCAGTTGGAGCGCCCCCAGCACCGGAGTAGCAACACTGAAGTAGCAGTACCGGAAAAGAAAATCGAACATGCTGTGTTAATAAAAGCTAGCTAGAATTCATTGATTCACATTTTTATAGTTATTCTATAACATTATTGTTAGCATTGCCATTGTTAATATTTGGAAATAGAATAATTTGTGTAGACCCCGGGGTATGTAGATAGTATTAGTTACATGAGGTCAGAAGGTACAGAAGTTACTGTTTTTAAGGGCTGAGAGTCTGTGGTCATTGCAGTTATTTCTGTAGGAAAACGTGAAAAGTGGCAAACTCTCTGTGCTGTATAGGTATGGGGTATGCAAAGGCCAAGGGGTGACATTACACTGAAACATGTAGCATAGGTTAATGTTTTCATAATTTACATTTTAAAGCTCACATTTCTGCCATTTCCTGTGATTTTTAATGCTAACTGCAATGGTATCTACATTATTATGCAAGTGCCAGTGCGAATGCGAATGGCACAAACTGTGACAATTGTGAGTGTCAATGCTAATGCGGATGAGATTTTAATGTTATTGACCAATTAAAACACACAGTGTAAGGCAGTCCCAGACGACATAATCTTTTCAAAAAATGTCAATAGGTATATTACTATACATCTCAAAGTCAGCTAATAAACTCAGTCTTGAAAGGACTCAGGATTGTAAAAGAGGTCAATTTTCATTGTGTAAGGCATCAGTTTTCAATGTTATTATTGCTTACTGTTTGAGCTAGACTGCTTGCGTTACGACCCTTTTCTCAGTTGGTAGGCTGGGGTGTTGGTCCCATGATCACATGAAGCAATGAGGTGGTTCGCAACTCCCAACAAAAAAGAACTACTACTTGTACAATTACAATTATTTATTGTGCTGAACAATGTTTACATTGCCTTCCGGTTTAATGCAGATTTTGTTTGACGTGTGAGTGGAACGAGTCGATCACATGTAAGAAGGACTCGAAAATATTAACATACCTCTACTTTCACCATGTCTTCTTTTTATTGATATCACTAATTTTCTTTGAGAGAAAACGCCACACCAGAGACAAGTTGTCTTCAACAGCCTCCCTTTCCTCTCCTTTGAAGTCTGTCCTTGAGGCACTCTGGTTAAAAGTAACAAAATTCAAAACACAAAAATGTTTTAAACAGTTTCAATATACAGCATGAGTTATGAGTTAGATATGTCAATTTTAAAATTTTGCAGAGCTGCATTTTTGACCCTGTCGCACTCCTGTCTTTTAGTGTCAGGGAGCCCCAGATGGCTACAGCCAACAATCTGCTAAATATTTAACTTGAGTCCAATCGTGAACCTTTTAAGAAAATTAATTTTAATGCAATTAGTTTCTCTACCTTTCCTAGAGACATACCATTTATTCAAATCCACAGATTTACAAATACATTTATGAATGGATTGATTAGATGAAGCAATTTAAGGGACATTTGCTGGAAGATGTAAGCTGCCTTTGTAACAGGGTCATTCCATGTCATTTCCCACGCCATGACACCCAAAATCTCAGATTGTTATAAACCCTTTTTACTCATCTTTACCAGTGGTGCCAATAATAGTGGGGGGCACTGTATGTCTTTATAAGACTGCCTAATGAAACTCAATGAGCATGCAATAATCCCTACTTCTGATTAATTTAAACTACAGATCCAAATTGTTTTCTGCAAATTTCCTATGAAATCCAAAAATTATTAAAATCCATGTAGGGTAAAGATAACATAACAATGTGTTTATCATAAAACCGTTCTTTAGCATATCAAACTGATATGTACAATTTTGAAGTGGCTGAAAATCCAAAAATGTTCATGATCAGATACATGAGTGTATTGTATTTAATTATGGCACAAATAACCCTCCATATGTAATGACCTGAGGTCGACATGATAATAGCAATACAAGTATACTGTACCATTTATTTTGCACCCTGATCTCTCTTTCATCATCCTCACTTTACATTGGAGGTAGCCATAGATATTCTGGAGGCTTCCAGTTCCTAGATAATCTTTTGGGTAAAATAAAATCAAATTGTATTTTTAGGGGAATTATGAGGAAAGTTAGTGAAAATATCAAGGAAATGAGGCTGAGAAATCACCCACCCAAAACAGCATAGCATACAAAGACAATGTCTATCATTTTATCAAATTGTGTAGCATCCAATTAAAATTTTTATACAAACCCCAACTGTTGGGACAGTATGTAAAAGGCACATAAAAGCAGAAAGCAGTGATTTGTAAATTCTCTTTTGCATATATTTAATTGAAAACAGTACAAAGAAAAGATATTTCATGTTTTACCTTATCAACTTTATTGATTTTTGTAAATATACGCCAATTCCAAATGTGATGCCTGCAACACGTTCCAAAAAGGTTGGGACAGGGGCAAAAAAAAGACTGAGAAGTTAGAAAAACACCTGTTTGGAACATTCCACAGGTAAACATGTGATGCTATCATGACTGGGTATAAAAGGATATCAAAAGACACTTGATAACTTATTTTCAGGTACTCTTACAAGCGATACTATAACCTCTCTGAGCCTCAAACCATCACTCTGCTGCCGGATATGCAGTAGGTATGGATGGGTCACTTTAAGGGTTGTTTCTCCTGACTCATTTTCCTATTGAACTCTATGGAAAAATATGTCAGGAGAAACAACCCTTCAAGTGATCCATCCATATCTACTGCATATCCGGCAGCAGAGTGATGGTTTGAGGCTCGTTTGATACCTCAGACCCTTGACGACTTAGCCATTTCGCCAACCATGGGTCCCATACTATTCCCGTGTAATTTACAGCTTAATCTCGTTCCACCCCATAGAGATCCATTCAAATGCACGTGGAATGTGTTGGAACTTGTTGCATTCATCAAATTCGCAATTAAGGTATATTTACAAAAATCAATAAAGCTAAAACATTGAATATATTTCCTTTGTACTGTTTTCAATTAAATATATATATATCAAAGAGAATTTACAAATCATTGCTTTCTGCTTTCATGTGCCTTTTACATACAAACTTTTTTGGAATTGGGGTTTGTATATAGCCTAATTCATGGTTAACCAAAAATACATGATAAAGTCATTGCTACATCTTACCTGCCAGCCTTAAAATTTATTATTTGTAGTGTAGAAAAACAATATGCCTCCGTGGATTATGAGATGTTTCTTCTTGTCAAAGTTTTTCTTTCAGGTTTAAAATTATTGATGTATGATATGAAGTTCAACCTTCTGGTAACATTGTCACAACGTTGTTGGAATGCAGAAAACGTTGTAACAATGTTATGTGTTTTCTGGGTCTCTGCCTTGTCCCTCCCACTCAGTCTCCAGCGTTATTTGGAGCCACCGTTTTATCAGTTTTTCGAACTCCCCATCTGTGGCCTTGGCTGGTTCTTCCTGACTGCGGCGAGAGAGATTATTATACAACATTCCTCTATGACCATTACCATAACACACGTGTAAATTGTATTCAAATCAATTATGTTATTCTACGTTAAAACTATGTTGTTTTAACGTAAATAACGTTAGTTGTTAGTATGTTTATCCCGTCGTCAGCTCAGCTGCTGGTTTACCTCGACTTAGCTAACGGTAACTTAGCAACAGTAGCTTCCATCTCGCGTTGAACGGCTAGCTAACGTTGGCACTAGAGTAAACTTCACCAGAGTAAACTTTTCCCTCGTCCATAAGCTAACAAGTTATTGATCATTGATAGTATTATATAATTAACGGTAGCCAGCTAACGTCAAGCTCGCTCTAGCCAGCTGCCGATAGCTGTTATTGGCGTGTATGTTTATAGCAGCTAGCATGTAGCTAACGTCGTTAGTAACGACCAAGTGAAGAAATGAGACGAAAATTCATATTGTTAAATTCTCTCGGAATACATTTCACTAACGTTATCATTACAGCCAGTTTACCGTTAACTTTATTCGGCATTTAAATATTACCTATAGAAAACCAACCTACCAAGCTGAGTTAACGTTAGCTGTCGCTTCCGTTAATTTACCTCAGAACCAGGCAGAAAACGGTCAAGACAAGTTCTGAAGGAGAGAGATAATTAACGTTAGCTAATGTTTTCCTGAATTTGGTGAACATCAAGACAACCAGAAAATAAACGTGTTTAGCTATAGATATACATCTTAAATTACTGTAAACTATAAAATTTCAATTGAACGTGAAAATTGTGTTATGTTCATGTTAAATAAAAGAAACTTAGCCAGTACTTACCCAACTGTGTGCGCTTCATTCTGTCAGTCTCACAGGGAGAAGACTATTTCACGTGCAGTTTATTAGTTTCAGTTATCCTCACGTCACTGATATGGCTCAGAAGACACTGTAAACTGTCATTATTTATTTGTTTACCTCATGACCAAGTGTAACTGCTGAAGATGAATTCACCCCCTTAACGGAAGCGCACATATTCAATCCCTTTTTAAAATTTGAATCACGGAAAAGAACTGTTTAAAAGTTAGGCCGTTTAAAGGTTAAGCAATCTTTGATTTTCTTAAATAAATACGCACATACATCAATAAAAATAGGTTACATAACTAGGATCACTTCCCTGCTAATTGATTGAAAGATGGATCAAACGTAGACAAATGTTTAATCGGAAATTGTTTTATTTTTAATCGTTGCCAGTTTTCACAACATGCCGAGCAGTAACCAGAATCGGCCTGATTCATGTTTGCCAGATCTGGGCGAAACGCCTCAAACCAGAATCGGCCCGAGTGTGGCTAGCCACAGCCGGCCGCATCTTAGAATCAGGCGACTCTGCCGAAGGTAGGCCGGAATCGGCTCGAATAACTGTCGCCGTAGCCGACACTCAGCCGACAGTGCCGACACTCAGCCGGAATCGGCACAGGTCCGTAGGCTACCTGGGATGTAGATACACAGTCATTATTATGTGAGAAGCTAAATAGCCAGGAACATAACCTATTAAATAAACTTGAATCAGACAAATAACTGGTGGCTAGTGATTTTAATATAGGAATAGATAGATAATGTTCTATACGGTTTTTGGTGAATTTATACAGTTTTGTCCTATGCAAGTTGTTTCCATCACGTCTCCGGTGTCTGTGTAGCCTACTTAACGTAGCCTACTACTGCGGTAGATGAGTAGCCTAACTGTTGGACCCAGCCATTCGTGGGAGGTACCGGCTGCTGAAGGCATTCTCTGCCCGCCTCCCGTCGTAGGCTGAGATGCGTCCCTATCCCTGACTGCCCCCTGCATTACACACAATCTGGCTGATTTAGGCTACCTGAAAATGTTGTAGCGATCCGTCAGAATCAGTACACACACAGTTAACGTTACAGATCTGCGAATAAACGGTTTATTTAACGCGTTTGTTTACTAAAGAAACCCGCTCTTTTTAAGGGAAACGGGAAGAAGATTAGTGAATTACTTGACTCAGACACGGGTCCAGAGGGAGAGTATACTCCCAATTTGGCGGCTGGTCTAGAATGCAGCGCTTGTGACGTCAGCTTTCCGAACTCTATTGAAGTGACGTCACAAAAGAAAGGTAAGAATGATACATAATAACATGCTTCGATGCTATTTTTGGAACACGTCACAGTACCGTGAAGGGGTATCTGCTATAAATTAAATGAATTTGACAGCGTTTTTGGAGAAGTTAGGAGATCAGAGATACATCAGAAGAAAGAAGAACGACAAACGACAAACGAAGAAACTATCTACGTATCTATTTTACCTTTGAAAGTAAGTAGCCTATTTAACTGTGTAGTTGGGAGAGGAAATCGTAGGCTAGAAAAACCGTTAATAAGTTCATTAAAAAAAATTCTAGCTGAACCATCTGCTTTATTTTGCTATCCCTAATCAGAGTTGGGGTACTGCAATACTATTAGTTTTTCGGGTAACGTGGTAATATAACGCATATATAAATGCGTGTAATAATGTTAGTTTACATTTTCGAAATAAGCAACGCGTTACTCAACCTAATATTGTAGGCTATGTTTCATGCTGCGTTTGATATGCTAATGCTATTTATTACGAATAACTCTCCAATCGATTAATAATCGAGTGTGAAAGCCCTATATATCATTTAATTAGCTTTTCATATTTGTCAATGTCGTTTTAAAAGCAACATTTGAACACCCTGTTACTACATTTATATTGTCAATTGAAACGAGCTGAATACGTTTAAGAAGGTTCATTAAAAAGGATATTTTCCATAGGTTTTGTCTGTTGAATTAGTCAGTCAACTCTAATGTAACAAAAGTGCAAAGCATTGTGAGAATGCAAGAACGAATACGGGTATACTTTTATTTTATCGGTTGCTATAGGCCTACTGGCTAGGAAGGTGATACATTTTTCAATCGTTTTGGAAAACAATCTACAACATATTTCAACAACATTTTATAATGAATACGTAGCCTAAGGTTAAATGGTCCTAATAATCATACTTCTGAAAGGGGAATAATTTAACACTGATTTAAGTGATTTTATGACGCAAAGTATAAAATTTAGTAATGCAAATTAATATAACGGGTAATATAACGCATTACCTTAATTGGAAAGTAATATAACGCTTTACTTTAAAAAAAAGTAACTAATATGTAATATATTTACAATTTTCAAGTAACGCCCCCAAATATACACACATCGGACTCCCCATTACAAAAAGCTAGTTTTGCTAAATAAAGCAGATGTTTCAGCTAGAAAACAATTAGGCCTACTAAAGAAGACCTCAGCCAAACGGAGTTGACAACATGTTATATTTTCTCATTTCACAGCATTGCCAGGAAGTCAGGAAGGAATATTCACCTGCTCATGGAGGATTCGGAGGGAAATAAGGTATGTTGTAGCATGTGTGCTAAGGTTGGAAAGTACTATAAAATAAGTATTAGTGATACATTCGCAGCTTTGCCAAAGGCTACAATTATGCCAACAGATTTGAGAGCCTCAAAACTCCTTGATGCACAGCAAAAGGGGTTTTGACTGGTTTTCAAATTAATAAAAATACATCAGGTTTGAACTCCGTTAGTAGAACAAAGTGGAAAGAAATTCCACACTGATCAGGAAAATCCTCATCCTCATTATGTATTCTTATGTTTGTAGGAGGGGCCATGCAGGGATGGGGCACAGAAGACCCCACAGGTGACGGAGGAGTGTGTGCTCCTGAGCAGGCTCCTGCTGGGGCTGGAGAAGATGGAGAGCCGGATGGACAGGATGGAGGAACAGCTGAAGGAGATGGCAGCCATGTTTTCCAGAGGGGAGGGGTGTTTGGCACAGCCCCAGGTACAGGAGGAGGAGGAGAGAGGTAAAGGGAGAGAGGAAGAGGAGGTGGGGAATGAGAAAGCGGAGGAGGGAGGAGAGAAAGGAGTGGAGCGGAGAAAGGAGGAGAGAGAGAGAGTGGAGGAAGAGGAAAAAGGAGAGGTGAATGAGAAGAACGAGGAGGAGAAAGACAGTGGGAAGGGACGGAAGAAGGGGCCTAGTGTTTGGAAAATGATGAAGGTGAAGTGGCAGAGGAAGAGGAGGGAGGAGGAAGGAGGGAGGAAGGAGGAGGGGAAAAGGGACATGGAGGACCCAGGGGAAGGGACGAGTGGGTCGGAGCCGGAGGGGAAGGAAGCAGATGAGGTTAGGGTTAATGTGAAGGAGAAGAAGACGAAGACTACGAAAGGGTTTTGGAGCAGTTTGAAAAGGAGGTGGCAGGGGAGACGGACAGAGGAGGTGCAAGAAGGAGAGAAAGAGAAAATAGTGGCAGCGCTGGTACGGAGAAGGACTGCGCACGTCGTGGACCTGAACATCGTGTTCGGGCCACACGACAAAGTAATGCAGTACCTTCGAAGACCAGCGCAAACACAGTACACAGGAAGAGAAAAGAAGGGTGGAAAATGAGAGAGAAAGAGAAAGGGGGAATGGGAAATGAAGAGAGAGAGAGAAAGGAGGGATGGAAAATGGAGAGAGAAAGGAGGGATGGAAATTAAAAGAGAAAGGAGGGATGGAAAGGAGGGATGGAAATGAAGAGAGAAAGGAGAGATGGAAATTAAGAAAGAGAAAGGAGGGATTGAAAATGAAGAGAGAGAAAGCAGGGATGGAAATGAAGAGAGAGAAAGGAGGGATGGAAATGAAGAAAGAGAAAAGAGAGATGGAAATGAAGAAAGAGAAAGCAGGGATGGAAATGAAGAGAGAGAAAGCAGGGATGGGAAGAAGAAAGAGAAAGGAGAGATGGAAATGAAGAAAGAGAAAGGAGGGATTGAAAATGAAGAGAGAGAAAGCAGGGATGGAAATGAAGAGAGACAAAGGAGGGATGGAAATGAAGAAAGAGAAAGGAGAGATGGAAATGAAGAAAGAGAAAGCAGGGATGGAAATGAAGAGAGAGAAAGCAGGGATGGGAAGAAGAAAGAGAAAGGAGAGATGGAAATGAAGAAAGAGAAAGGAGGGATGGGAAATTAAGAGAGAGAAGAGAGAGAAAGCAGGGATGGAAATGAAGAGAGATAAAGGAGGGATGGAAATGAAGAAAGAGAAAGAAGGGATGGAAATGAAGAAAGAGAAAGGAGGGATGGAAAATGAAGAAAGAGAAAGGAGGGATGGAAATGAAGAGATAGAAAGGAGAGATGGAAATGAAGAAAGAGAAAGGAGAGATGGAAATGAAGAAAGAGAAAGAAGGGATGGAAATGAAGAAAGAGAAAGGAGGGATGGAAATGAAGAAAGGGAAAGGAGGGATGGAAATGAAGAAAGAGAAAGAAGGGATGGAAATGAAGAAAGTGAAAGGAGGGATGGAAATGAAGAGAGAGAAAGGAGGGATGGAAATGAAGAAAGAGAAAGGAGGGATGGAAAATGAAGAGAGAGAAGAGAGAGAAAGCAGGGATGGAAATGAAGAGAGATAAAGGAGGGATGGAAATGAAGAGAGATAAAGGAGGGATGGAAATGAGAGAAAGGAGAGATGGAAATGAAGAATGAGAAAGGAGGGATGGAAAATGAAGAGAGAGAAGAGAGAAAGCAGGGATGGAAATGAAGAGAGATAAAGGAGGGATGGAAATGAAAGAGAAAGAGATGGAAATGAAGAATGAGAAAGGAGGGATGGAAAATGAAGAGAGAGGGTTGTGCTTTACATTACCAATATGCAAATTCGAACAATGTCAGTGTTTTGCCTAGACTTTTCCTATAAACGAATGAGCCAGTGGTACAATTAATGGGCAGAATATATACAGCTTTGGACAACAAAGAATTCACTATCGGTGTTTTTATTGATTTGTCTTAAATTACTGTAAACTATAAAATTTCAATTGAACGTGAAAATTGTGTTATGTTCATGTTAAATAAAAGAAACTTAGCCAGTACTTACCCAACTGTGTCCGCTTCATTCTGTCAGTCTCACAGGGAGAAGACTATTTCACGTGCAGTTTATTAGTTTCAGTTAAGGGATGGAAATGAAAGAGAAAGAGATGGAAATGAAGAATGAGAAAGGAGGGATGGAAAATGAAGAGAGAGGGTTGTGCTTTACATTACCAATATGCAAATTCGAACAATGTCAGTGTTTTGCCTAGACTTTTCCTATAAACGAATGAGCCAGTGGTACAATTAATGGGCAGAATATATACAGCTTTGGACAACAAAGAATTCACTATCGGTGTTTTTATTGATTTGTCTAACGCTGCGTTCTCACATCGAGCAACTTCGGTCGCCGAGTTGCCTGAAGTCTATTCATTCTCGATGAAGCTGAGCGACGGTCAGCGACCTGAGCAACTAGGCAGCTGAGCGACCAAAATCGGCAGATAAATGTTGTCCGCAGTTTAACTTTTTCGCCGTCATCGGCCGTAACCTACGTAATATTGCCTATCAAACTAAGCTAGGCGAAAGGGTTAGCAGTGGTAACAACAGTGAATAATTTATATATTATCATTGTATAATTATCAGTGTCATAACATAACCTAAAGGATAGCCTATATGAGGCTTGTTCTACCATTATCACATTGAGCCCAAACTACATGTTGAGTTTTATACATAAATCTATCTATCTATCTATCTAGATCGCCAGCTCGCGACGAAGATAGATATAGCCTATCGCTAGCTAGCGAGAACACATAATTATCAGTGTCGTTACATAACTATAAAGAATAGGCTGCATCGCAAATATGTCTTTCTTATATGTAGGCTACTGCCTTGTTTCTCTTCATTAACCTCTTCCTACCGAGGGCAAAATAGGCCAATTTTTGCCTGTTTTCACTAGTGACAAACAAAGGTGGTTATCTCAAAAACTATAAATGGTACAAATATGGTTCATGGCTTTTTTTAAAGCAGACACCTGCAGTATTACGACTAAGCAGTGAGAACTCAAAGAAATCCCGTTTTTGATACTTAACTACAACAATTTATGTACAGAAAATATAAAAAAACTAAAAAACGGGTACCTACATTCAAGTTTAAGAATTTTTACCTGGGGAGCTACAAATGCTATGGAGGAAATGACTCCTCTATCTGATTCATCAATATGCTGCCTACCTCTGGTAACAATCTGGTGTCAATATCTCAAACCATTCAAATTTTACAGGGTTTTTTTCAGGTGAACCTTTTTCGTTATCCAAATGGTGCCAAATGGTGCCAAATGTGCCAAAAAATGGCAATGTTCCAGAAAGGTCTCAATATGATTTATTTTTTAGGTTTTTACAATAAAAATGAGATAATTTGTCAATATTGGCAATAAAAGTTCATTTTTAGACGTGTTCTTGGTGCTCTTCATATTACACAACTAACTACCCAAGGTTACAAAAAGCTGTCAAAACCCATGTAGCAGCACAGTGAATCTTGTGTATTTCACCAGAGCCCCATTAGCCAGAAATGAGTCCAGGAATGTGCAAACAGGTTTTCAAATGAATAATGGGAATAGTATGAAACTTCCCTACACATTACTGCTTGCCAGTCCTGTCCTTTATTCTGTTGCCACCTCCTATGACAGGGACGTTGGGGTTGGGTTTTAGGAGGCAAAACTTTATACATGACAAACATATATCAACTATATACAAGTGCACTAAGGTGTACTACTAAAAGTGCAGTGGATAAAAAATCAAAAGTCCACCAGTTTCCTAGATAAAAAATAAAAACACCCCTGCTGTAACAAATAAAAAGATCCTTGCCCTCTAATTGCTGAAGTTGCCGTATTTACACAAAGAAAGTACAAAATGGCAGGGTCCAAAAAGCTAAAAAATGAACTAAAAACAAAAAAAGGCAAAGGATCAAAACATGGGGGTGGAGGGTGAGGAGAGATTATTTAACCATTCATACAGAAGCCATTTAGACTACACATTCCCTCAGGAGAGCAATCTGCATCATTACAAACCCCACTAACCCTGTCCATGGAATTGTCCACCATGTTGATATACCCATTAGTCCCCCTTATACAACAACAATCAACAATAATAATAATAATAAACAAGTACTCCCTCATGTTATCATGTTCTCTCCCTCATACCATGCATAAATTGCCATTTTGTTTACCTGCACAGCCTTCTGTACTGCATACAGAACAATTTACTCATGTGGAACAATGACTTTACTAAACACTTCCAGAAGCCATTTCACACTCAAAAAAATCGATTTAGTAGCTCATCTCAGACACAAATAGATAGCTAGCTGCTTGTTACCTGTAATTTTGCTTGCTAGCTTTCCACTGTAAAGGTAATACTATCTATATTAATTTAGCTGAGAGGGACCGATTTTATGCATAAGTATATAAGGTTAGTTAGCTTCACAAAAGAAACACAGGGATTCACGCATTGCAGCTAAATTGCACATTTCCTTCGATGCTTACACCAAACTTACCGTTTCCACAAACATCTGTGTTGTTGGCAACGCCACGTAACACGTGCGAGTTTGTCAACACAGACAATACACCCTTCAAGTTTACTTCATAAATTATTTATCATACCGTTGGAATGTGCAATTTGTAATATTAATTGTATGAAAAACAATAAAATACAGTTGACAATGTAATTACGAACCCACATGGCATTGCGTGAATTCACACTGGTATATCGAAAAATCGGTAATACCACCAGCCCTAACGACGTTACCTGCCATGGCGAAATTCAATGCGTTTATAGCATAACACTGTTAGTATGATAAAACAACTTACATGTCAGCAACATCATCTCGGTCATCAGTGGATTCAGCGTCACTGAGACAGGATGAGTCTCCCTCGGCAAAAACATCTTCTGGCTTATCCAGTTCGTCTAGCACTTGGTGCACGGATAAACACCTCAAAAATCTCGACATAACTACACAAAAACTGTCTCAAAAATACTCTAAAGTAAAAAAATGTAACTGGGGCCTTACCTAATTAATTGTGTTTTGCTAAACGGAATGTAGCGAGCTACGCTACAAGGTAAAAACACTGCGCCATCTTGGTTCGATAATTACGCGTGGTCGCCACTTCCTTATACGCACAGTATTTCCTTTTTTTACGACGGTATTGTGTTGAATGAGGGCTTGTTTGAAAGATAAGAGTCTTGGCTATTGCCTGGAATATTTGACAGACAGTTTTAAAACCCAATGGAAAGCAAATAATACTCAGAGTGGAGGCGGGTGGAAGACAGTTTTTCCCACTTCAGATAGGCCTATTGTGCTATCAGTCAAAGAAATACACCCAATTGACGACGGTTTTGCATAAATCTCTGCAAGCAAGTTCAAAACAACTCTGGCTAACATATACTAAGCCACGGGATTGGTACTCCAGAAACTGGCTGAGTTTCACAATGCCAAAGTGAACACAGCCGAACGAGTCGTAATCAAGTGCAAAAAAGCACAAGTCGGTTTAAAATTGGAAAAAAATAATGTACAGCCGTATGAAAGTTTTAAAGTATTTTTTCTTGAAGCCTAAAGGTATAATGATTTTTCAAACCAAAGTTTTGTGAAATACAATTAAGCAGAACAGTTTACCAGCACATTGTTTATGGTGTGACATCAAGCTGCAATACATGTTTGAGAATTAGGTCAGAGTTTCCAACGTTATTTACGAAGTTTTATCCCGACGTTTTGGGCTTAAAAACCACTGTCCCAGAAGGAATGGATATATCTTAAGGATATTTAATCAAAAAATTGAGGTGAGCAGTTTATTATATATTATTAAATTAATGAAATGTATAATTTAATAATTTCCGTAACGCCCGCGTTACCGCTAGGGGGCGTTTGGTATTAAGAGGTTAAAAAATTGTAGCTGCACGAGCTGACTTGGATGACACAACGGGAAGCTCTTGCCCCGCCACCAGCCAAGTAGACTTGACCAACCCAGCAACCAAGTTGCTCGCTGTGAGAACGCAGCGTATGGCTTTTGATAATGTTACTTTTGATAATTTGTTACTTGGAACGGAACCAATTTGGAATATAGTGATATACAGTGTGGTGTGCCACAAGGTTCCATACTGGGTCCTCTGTTATTCCTTTTTTATATTAATGATTTACACTTAGTATCTGAGGAATTGTTTTTTATTTTACAAACTTTAAGGGTTGTTTCTCCTGACTTTTTCCCCCCCCATTGAGTTCTATAGGAAAATGAGTCAGGAGAAATAACCCTTGCAGTGATCCATCCACATCTACTCCATATCTGGCAACAGAGTGATGGTTTGGGCTCGTTCAATAGCTCAGACCCTTGTTGACTTCAGAGGCCTGATTAAATCCCAATTGCTAAGGTTCAACAGAATCTGCACACAGATTACAGACTTTGAGGAGGCTACCAAAACCCGCTTCAATGCATTAAAACCAAGGGGGTATTCCAGATCGTTCCTCAGACAGATTCGGAAAACCTTCTTGGCTACAAAACAACAGGACACTAGAAAAATAATTCAACTTATCACCACCTACTCGACATTCAGCCAAATAGCGAACAGAAAAATTAAACAGAACCTGGCCAGGATTCTGCAAAACACAGACCTGCTTCAGGAATACAAAATCGTTTCGGCCTCCAAAAGAAACAAAAACCTTAAGAATCATCTGGTAAGTAGTAAACTACCGGAAATCAACATTTTACCCACACAAGGCCCGATATTTTACAAACAGGCCACAACAGTGAAAAACAACACTACAAACACAACATACCTAATTAAACAAAGACTCACAGTTAACACATATAACTGCATATATGTCATAAAGTGCAAACACTGCAACATAATATATGTAGGAGAGACAGGTAATACAATCAAGACCAGATTGGCACAACACATATATAACATAAGAAATCATAGGAAAACAGACACACACATAGTGGCTCATTTCCTACACCATGAACTTGAAGCAGTAGAAATATCGGGCCTCCATTCAAACATTAACTGGACACAGGAGGACAGACGTAGGACAGAAAGACTTTGGATTAGAAAACTCAACACCATATTCCCAGGCGGATTAAACAAACGCTGGTAAAACATCAACACAAGAGGGACCAAATTCTTCCTACTTAAAGGCTGCAGTACACTGAATGGCCAGTGCAAACTTTTCTTTCCCAAGGGGCCCTCATAGGGGTAACTTGGGAAATAAAGATTTTTTCCTAAATCAGACCCTTGTTGACTTAAAGCCATTTAGCCAGCCATGTGTTCCATACTGTACCAGTGTAATTTACAGCTGAATCTAGTCTCACCCCCCAATTCCCATAGAGATCAACTAAAATGCAGAGGTTATAGTATCGCTTGTAACAGTACCTGAAAATAAGATAGTCTTTTGATGTTGATGGGTCACAGACTTCAGGAAGTAACAGCATGCAAAGGATATGTGACCAAATATTAAATATGATACTTTAAAAATACGTTAGAGCAAAGGGTATGAATACTTATGTAAATGAGAGATTTTAGTTTTTGATTTTTAATCAATTTGCAAGAATTACCTAAAAACATGTTTTCACTTTGTCATTATGGGTCATTGAGTGTAGATTGATGGGCAAAAATGGCAATTTTATCCATTGAAAATTAAATCTACAACACAATAAAGTATGCAAAATGTGAAGGGGTCTGAATACTTTGATTTTTGTAAATATACGCTAATTCCGAATTTGATGCCTGCAACACTTTCCAAAAAAGTGTTTTGGAACATTCCACAGGTAAACAGGTGATGCTAATTTTCCTATTGAACTCTATGGAAAAGTAAGTCAGGAGAAGAAATCATTCAAGTTATCCATCCATATCTACTGCATATCTGGCAGCAGAGTGATGGTTTAAGGCTTGTTTGATACGTCAGACCCTTGATGACTTAGAGCCATTTAGCTAACCATGTGTTCCATACTGTTCCAGTGTAATTTATAGCTAAATCTAGTCCCACCCCCCAATTCCCATAGAGATCCATTCAAATGCAGAGGTTATAGTATTGCTTGTAGGAGTACCAGAAAATAAGATATCAAGTCTTTTGAGATTGTTGGGTCACAGACATCAGGAAGTCATGGCATGCAAAGGATATGCGACCAAATATTAAAAATTATTACTTTATTCTACATTATGTTAAACTGTCCAATATTTTAGAGGAGTCAGTTGAGGTGGTTCGGACATCTGGTATGGATGTCCCCTGGGCGTCTCCCTATGGAGGTGTACCAGGAACGTGCAGCTGAGCGGAGACCCCGGGGTAGATCCAGGACTCGCTGGAGGGATTATATCTCCCAGCTGGCCTGGGATCCCCTGGGGATCCCCCCGGAGAAGTTGGAGGAAGTTGCTGGGGTGAGGGATGTTCGGGCCACTCTGCTTGCCCTCTTGCCACCGCAACCCTGACTTGGATCAAGTTAGAAAATGAATGGATGGATGGATTTTTTGATGCCCGAAAATGGGGGGGGGGGGGGCTATGTACAAAAGGTTCTATAATTTATAAACGGTTCATCCGATATGGTGCTCGCTGTATATGAAAACATACACTGTTGACATACAGAGCAGTAGTCAGTCATAGCATAACATGGCCTAATTGACTGATATGTCATACATAGTGGAGTTCAAAGGGTAGAAACAAAAACAATAGGTGAAAGTATACATTGAAAGGATTTGAAATGTAAACAGACTGAAATATTTAGATCCACCTTTCAAAAGCTACCTACAAATATTATCACGTTAGCTATGAATATTGGTATGAGGCATAAGAGGAACAGAGAAATAGCCTACACAAAACTGCAGTAGGGAAATACAAAGCCTTTTTGCACAGGTCACTATCATGGGTTGCAGCATATACTCTGTGTATGAATTAGGCTCTTTGAGAGAAGGTTTGAACCAATCTGCCCAGTGATGAGTACATGTTGATTGAAATACAGTAGACCAACATAACTACAGTACTGTATAGCAGTCAGATATAAAAAGTACTGGAAATCCCCGAAAGTGTAGAAAGCTAAAGTTTGGCTTGGTGGTGCTCATTTGAATTTCCCGTCTTGCGGCTTTTGACCAAGCCAAACTTCACACTTAAAACATAGTTTTTTGTTATTAATATTATAGATGTAGTTTATATTGCTATGATCACTTAAGGATATGAATCAAATTTTCAACTCATATCATACTTACGGACTGCACTGTATCTCAATATGTACCCTTCGGATTCATGAATAATAATCACTAAATTGTAACTAAGAGTGCTTTTCCTGTAAACGTACCTGCTGCAGCACCTATTTTACACAAATTTGGTTCTGATATAGGATATAATTGCAGTGAAGGTCATCACATGCAGAATATAAACACGCATGCAGCATCAGATTGAGCAAGAACAATCTTCATCAGGTAAGGACAATTTCATATAATGTTCTGTACATTTTATTGCAGGTATATGCACAACTGTAAGCACAGCTCTATAAATACACAGAGTAACAGAACAGTGAGAACTTGAATGTTACACTCACAGGGGGAAAGATTGGACACTATTACAGGGGAAATGGTGACACTGACAGGGTTTTGCCATTCAAGTCTGTAAATACATTTCTACAAATTTCCCAATGAAGAAAAATGAATCTACTCTTGCAACGAAAGAAAACAAGATCAATGCTGTCCCTTTCACTGCCAGGACAGGCAAAATTCCCCACACTGAAAATTCCCCACACTGACCTTTGAATTCATGTCATGTACATATACGCTTTAAAAATGAAGCATCGGCCTCACCAATCTATCCCAGAGTTGCAGCAACTTGAAGCTGCAGGATACCTCAGCCAGCCAGGTTATGTGACACAGCACCCAAACAGAACAAGCTGGATCACGTCCACTTAACAGGATGAGAGGAGAGAGTTGACACAGCTGGGGCAATATGGGGGTGAGTGGTGCGCACACACGCCCCCCCCCCCCCCCCCAAATTTGAATCCGTGGACCCTGGTACCTCTCTGTGTCTCTAATAGAAACTAACCACTTCCACTTAAATCTGGTTAAAGTAAACAAATGGTCAGATCATTATGAATTCCTAGTTGTCCCATCACAACATGAAGCAGGCTGGAGTAACACTGAAGAAAGACCAGGAGCATTTTTCACTTCTAAACATGGGGATGAGGGTGCATTTGGGTCACAGATCCAGGGCAGTTGCTCAGTTACCCAAGTGACAAACACACAAAAAGGTGGAGGCTGTAATTTCCGGGGAACCATGGAGACTGCTCGCCATCCACAGAAACTTTGTCTCCTGTTTTGAGATACTTTTATTCCCATGAGACAGAAAAAGTGTGCAGACTAAATAAAAATCTGGCACACCTTGGTCAAACTACACTTTTAGAGGGACACTTGAGCAAACATGCCCCAGTTTTCCTTCAAAAACATGCTGTATAATGCATTTCCCAAAGTGTGTATGAGAGGAAAAAAAGACCAAAACAACCTTTTGTAATATCTGTCAATAATTACTTCTGTAAATTCAGAGATGCACACTGAACACGTTGGTTTCTGTGTGTATCTTTGAATGCAGTGTCGGATGGCTTCAACATGGGTAAATGTAGTTGAAGTGCATGCATCCAATATAGTGTTTCACAATGTAGTTCCATAATTTCTGTCAACCAAAAGAACCTGTGAGATCTGACAGCTGGGTACACTTTAAATGCAGTCTACCACACGGCAAATAGGCCACAGGTGAGGGGAACTGGTAAGTGTTGAGAAATTAAGACTTCACACAATAAAATGTCACTTTTTTGGCCCAGCAGAGGATCAACCTGACCTCTGCATGGTCTAACCCACACTACCATGGAAGACCCTGGACTACTTCAAGTGTTGCGTATTCAGGAATCAGATGACGACGTTGATTGGTGTAAAATACAGAAATTTGTAACAGACAAATTAAAGACAAAACCATCAGGGACATCAGCATTCCAAAATGTCACTAAAGAACTAATAATTATTCAAAACAAGCAACCTCTTTTTGAGAAAGAAAAATAATTTCAGTCTTTAAGCCGATTAGTTATCGAAGGTATGCTGTAATCATGAATAAAAACAAAAAACTCCACTTTGGAATTAAAAGCTTTGCAATCCATATTTACAGGCTTGACCACCATATTCAATGTCTGCAGTACTCATGGTGGCAAAAACTTGCTATGGTAGCACATTTGTTCCATTAGCATGGTGAATGGTTATCAACAACAATGGTTGATGTGTGTTACCATACTAGTAGCACTGAAATAACAGTCAGTGAAAACATCATCCCAATGATAGAGAAACTTCCATTACATCACTGACAATAGGTGTTTAGTATTTACTTCAATTATTCTAAGTTTACATGTTGTAATACAGTTAAGAGGAAACAGTATCGTTTTGTGGTGTTGAATCTGAATCTTATTCTTGTGGTAGTATAAAGTTAAACATAAATTAGGTTTCATATTACCAAAACAAAAAACAAACAGTTGATCTGTAACACTGATGGTGGATGGGTGAGTGAGGCCATTAGCGATATCTCCATGCTAAAGCGCTAGCCCAACGGACCCCTCCAATGTCCAGCGGGTAGCATGCATGGTGGTCGGGGTGGGGTCATGGTGGGCGGGGAGGTGTCTCCTCTTGCTCCTGCTTTACAAGCACTGGCCTGAGATGTCCGCCGTGGGATCGCTGCCGCTGGAGCCTGACTGCGCCCGCTTGATATACAGATTCAGTAACTTCAACTGCAGGGGGCAGAGTGACAGAATTAGAGCTGTCATTTAACCTGCGCTAAGCACAAGTGCTGAGAGTCAGTCAAAATACATTTATAACAGCGCCACCTAGAGACTGGGGGGGTTTGAAAGAGGGAGGGGAAAGAGGAGAGGAGGGTGTGAAGGGGGGGGGGGGGTGTATACACACTCACCTTGCTGCCTGACAGCTGGCTGAGGTGAGGTTTCAGGTCCTCCCCTATGACTGCGTAAATGGCCACCAGGCAGAACACGCATGCCTTCCTCACGCTGCTTTCTGAGTTATCGTACCCCTGTGGCATAAGGCAAAGTCAACATCAATTGCAGGCTCAGAACAGGCACGGCAGCACCACCCTCGTTTATGGCCCTCCCCATGAGCAACCCCACCTGTATGAGTCCGGGAACAATCTCTGGCAACAGCTGGGTCAGGCCGTCCTTGGGAAGGCGGTCGATGACCTTGGTCTGCATCTTGATGGCGGCCAGGTTGATGGGGTAGTCGGCTGTCTGGATGATGGGGCACAGCACTTTGATGCACTGGTCTGGGCTGATGGACGTTGCAAGCATGGCCGCTGCCTCCTCTGCTGCTCGCACCACCTACGTACATGGATGGCGGGTTGAGAGATGCTAAGGCCCAGGGGCTGTTCCCAAAAGGCAGTGGGCTGGGGAGGGGTCTCTCACCTCCTTGTGGGGGTCTTTGTGCGCCTCCAGGGCCTTCATTATGGTCAGCTCAGCGTAGTTCTTGAAGCGTCCAGGCTGCCGATTCAGGATCTCCTTCAGCACTCGCAAAGCCACGGCCCTGATCACGTGCTGAGAGAGAATGTTACATTACAAAACTGCATTACCACTAACAATTCCATTACCATCAGTGATATAAAACTGCATTAACACTAACAGTGCCATTACATGCAGTGCTACTGTAGGGACAAGAGACTATGTTTCCATTCATTCCACAGGCAACACAAGTCTATGTACAACATGGATCCCAGCGTGACGTCCGTAGCCAGTCCTGTAGCTCGGAAATACAATAATAAAACAATAAAATAATAAAAAAATAAAACCATAAAACTATATAAGACGGAAGAATTCCAGTCTCCCTCCTACTCCATTTTTGCTTTTGTGTCAGCAACACAGCTGCACAAGAGGCAACACTCAATTTTTTGCTTCCCCTTTTGCTAGCTACACAGCTACAGTTGTGTTCAAATAAATAGCAGTGCGTTAAAAAAAGTGAATAAAGTGCAAATATTTTTTAATAGCTTTTAGTTCCATATTTCAAATGTAGTGGAAACATTACACATTCAATTCCAAATCAAAGCATTAACAAATTTTATCAAGTCTGCGTTATTCTTTTACAGGAAGCAAAGAAAAGGAATATTAATCTGTTCAAAAAAATATCAGTGTCGACATTTTTCTCTTCAAACTCAAACACTTACTGTATAAACAAGAAATTTTTCAAGATTTAACTTCACTTTAAATTACTGAACTAATATTTAGTTGCATAACCATTGTTTTTGATAACTGCTGCGCATCTGCGTTGCATCGAGTCAACCAAATTCTGGCACCTAGAAACAGGTATTTCAGCCCAGGATGAACAAACTACATTCCACAGTTCCTGTGAATTTTTGGGTTTTGCTTCAGTAACTGCATTTTTAATGTCACCCCCACAAGTTTTCAATGGGGTTGAGGTCGGGGGATTGAGCTGGCCACTCCATTACCTCAATCCTTTTTGTCTGGAACCAAGATGTTGCTCGCTTACTCGTGTGTTTGGGGTCGTTGTCTTGTTGAAACACCCATTTCAGGGGCATTTCCTCTTCGGCATACGGCAACATAATCTCTTCAAGTATTTTGATGTATTCAAATGATCCATGATCCACTGTGTCTTCACAGTGTACGGTGGCTTGAATTCAGTACCCGGGTCGTCTGACATACTGTTGACAAGTTTTGACACGTCTGACATACTGTCGACGACCACTAGACCCGAAAAGAACAATTTTACTCATCAGTCCACAGAATGTTACGCCATTTCTCTTTGGGCCAATCGATGTGTTCCTTGGCAAATTTTAACCAATTCTGCACATGCCGTTTTTTCAACAATGGTGCTTTACGGGGGCTTCTTGCTGATAGCTTAGCTTCGATCAAACGTCTTCTGACTGTAACAGCACTTACAGGTAATTTTAGATCATCTTTGATCTTTCTGGAGGTGATGATTGGCTGAATCTTTGCCATTCTGACTATTCTTCGATCCGTTTTAACAGTAGTTGCTTGTTTTCTTCCGCGTGTTTGTTTTTTTTTTGCCATTTTAAAGCATTTGAGATCATTTTAGCTGAGCATCCAATAATTTGCTGCACTTCTTTATACGTTTTCCCCTCTCCAATCAACTTTTTAATCAAATTACGTTGTTCCTCCGAACAATGTTTGGAACGGCCCATTTTACTTAGCAATTCAGAAGGAAATATATTTTATAACAATGTGTGAAACATTTGCTTCCCTTCTTCCTTAATAAAGGACAATTAATGATAGGGATGCTCCGATCTGGATTTTTGGGGTCGATACCGATCACCGATTCTTTTCCTCAGGATCGGCCGATACCGATACCGATTTAAAAAAAAAGAAAATGTTTACTCTTTGCTACTAACTGTACCAGCTGTCTCTTCTTAGAATGGTCTTACCCATACGATGACACTGTCTTTGCATAGACTTGTGGCTTAGATTAGGTTTCCCATTATTAAACACTTATTAAACTCATGAATAGGCCCTCCAAATATTATTCAGTATATATCAGATATATACTTCAATATACAGTACATCAAATGCTAAGTGACACATTTTGAATTTGGTAACCTCTCTTTTAATTAAAACAAGAAGAAATCAAAGAGGCTAGTACAGTAAAATACAGTAACAATCTTGCCTTCTAGACCTGATGTCTAGATATGGTAAAAAAATAAATTGGGACATTTCATACATTCTCTATATGAAAATATTTATGGCAGTCTCATATGCCTACATAAGGCGTAACAAAATAAAATATCTGAACCTCAGTCCCAATCTAAATTCTAATTTTCAATGAAATGTGCAAATAAAAATAATAAATGTGCAAGGCTATGTAGCCTAAATGCTACAAATATGAACTTTTCAGACTTCAGTGAAATACCTGCGTCCTGGTAGATTGTACCGCGGCTCCAAATGTGCTAAAAGCCGTTTGAAACCCTCATCATGCACGACTGATAGTGGCTGATGATCAAGCCCAATGAATTCCATGATTTTTTTCGTTATGTCTTTTGCTTTTTTGCTATCGCTACGGTAAGGCTCGATGCTTTTAAACGCTGCCAAAACTGTCGGCTGTGTAAGCTTGGGCTTCGAGCCTGATGTTGCGGCTGTTGAATTGAGCTTTTCATATTCTGAACACTCCTTTTCGTGTTGTATGAGGTTTGTCGTATTGTATTTTTTTTGCTGAATGTCCTCCACGTGAGATGTCTTTTTTACACGTATTGCAAATTGCATATTTTGGGTCTTTTTCCGACACTGTAAAAAACTGCCAAACCGGAGACGACATTACGACGAGGCATGTGGCTAATCTTGCTTCTGATTTTACGTCGGTTACGTAGCCTATTGTAACATAGGCAGGCTACGATGCTTCCCAGAATGCAGAGCGATTCCTTATTAACAACATAAATAATTATTGTTTAGTGTTATAATGTGTGCTGTTGTTGTTGTTAAAGATTCATGGTCTTAATTAAGATGTTTGCACGTGTTTTACGTTGCCACCATGGAGAGACAGTTCACGTTGTTATATAGCCTACCATTCAGAACAATGTAATCTGATACTTGACTTTCATACCACTTAAACGGCGCAGCACGCTCGTAAAAGATCGGATTTTGCGATTGGCTAATTTGGCGACCACCGATCGAGTCATTTGGAGTGAAAATCGGCCGATTTATATCGGTGGCCGATCGATCGGAGCATCCCTAATTTATGACATCTGTTTTTTCACAGAATGAATGAATTCTCTAATTAAACTCCACACTGCTATTATTTTGAACACGCCCCTTTCAATGAATGAGTCAATTACTCAGAACAAGCAGCGTGCATGTCATGACAGTTGGGTCTGTTGTTTTTCTATTACACTACTACATTTACAAGTAAATTATTTGCCATGCAGAAATATCACTACTACTAATAACAGTGGTTCATCAGGTTACTGATGTTGTACTGCTATTTTTTTTAACACAACTGTACTTCTCGGGGGTTTTCTGGGCAGAAATGCGGGTACTTTGGGGCAGTAGTGGATGCCAATGCAGTGCTGCGTATTTTGTGTCTTTGGACTGGTGTGTGTGTCGATGCGATCGTGCGTAATCCGGCTGGTGATGCGGATGTGCATATATGGAGGTGATTCGGAGTATGTGACCTACTTCACGGTCACCCATTGTCTCCAGAAGAAGTAGTAGGATGGTTTTGAAGTGCTCATCCCACACCACCAGCTGGTTGTCTCGGATCAATTTGAGAAGCTCAGACAGTGCCGCCTTCCTTTCCTCCACCCGCTCGTTGTGATTGGACAGCTCCTTCAAAAGTTCTGCCACCAGCTCCGATTGGTTACTGCCTGTCAGTGAGGAAGGGAAGAAGAGCATAATTGCAGTGGTTATCAAATGCCTAAAGGGTAAATTGGTTGAGCAGTGACATGACTGCCTGAAAAGTGTGTGTGTGTGTGTGTCTATATGATTAGATGGGATGAGTTTTTAGTTCCAGCCAAACAGAATAAGTTGAGGTCCTAACAGATTCAAGGATTTGTGAGGGAACATGAACATTTGTCTTGTGCCAGTAGTAGTCATTTTTATTTTTTATTTTACTGGGAACAATATATTGTGGACCTTTCCTGACCTTCTCGCCAGTGTAGTTCTGGCCTTGTTCTGTAGGATTTGTATTGAGCGACTGATCATAGAATAATACAGAGCATCGTTTCTGCATTTACACTTCTATCCCTGTCTTTTTCTTTGTTTTCCGGTATGATCTAGGACACAGACCCAGGCCCCCTCTATCTCTATCTCACTCTCACTATCAAGTTAGGTTTATTGGCATGATGTATGCAGTATATATGCAGTATACATATGTATACAGTATAGCCTATGTATTGCCAAAGCATAAAAAATACAACAAACATTGAATAAACCTTTAAACAAAATACAAACATGGAATAAAACATTCTGTTAATCTGTTTACAATATTAGTTAATTTGATGATTTGATGACAAAGGCATACAAAACTGTACATCATTTGTGTGTGTATGTGTGTTTGTTGTTTGTGTGTTAGCTCTTGCACATGTTAATTTAGCTTACTTGTGCATGATATTGTGTATGTGCTGCATCATGTGTGATTGATCTATCTGTAACAATAAGAAAGGTCTATACAGTGTGGTGCAAAAATCTGCGCACCCCTGTTCAAAATGCATTTTACACTTAATATCTAAGTGAAAAGAAGCTAAAAAGAAGCTTGCTTTAGAAGGGATGGAGTTACTTCAGAATAAATAGTTCAGCCCTGGAATTATATTCACTTGACTAATTGAAGCCCTAACAAGTAAATCACCTAATCGCCTAATCAAAGAATAATCCAAAAGGGTTCCCAAACTTTTGCATAGGGCCCTTTTCCTTTTTTTATTATTTTTAAACTGTAAAAAAAAAAAAAAAAAATTAGAATAAGGATCAAATATCCATGTGTCCAAATATGTCTAAAAATAGACAACTTATCTGGGGGTGTACTTACTTTTTCACACGACTAACTCCCTTCAAATTTGAGCCACTCAAAACCCAAACCCAAACTCAAAGGAATGTAAACCATAAACCAAATCAAACACTCTTATTTGGAACGTTGGGAGACTGAATAAAAATCTCAAAATGAGAATGCTTTTGGGCCCTAAAAAGCCAATATGAATTGGCAGAGTAAACCATGAATTCAAATAAAAAATTAGAAGAAAATTTGAAGAAATGTGTCATGTTTAACTTTGTACCATTTAGAGGTCAGGTTAGCTTCTGTTCACTTAGATATTAATTGTAAAAGGTATTTTGACCAGGGGTGCCCAAATATTTGCACCCTACTGTATATATATACTCAGAAAATACTTTGAGTATATTTGAATATCAAATTTCTCAAAGTAAATTTCTCCATTTGGAATTTTTCACATTGAAGGAGATTTTTTTATGTCTGACTTTTTCTTTAGCTAGACTGTGGTCAGAGCCTCTATTTGGTCACGATCTGTCCCTGCTTTGAATGTCTGAAGGTGAAGAGATACTCTGCCAATTCATATTGGCTTTTTAGGGCCCAAAAGCATTCTCATTTTGAGATTTTGATTCAGTCTCCCAACATTCCAAATAAGAGTGTCTGATTTGGTTCATGGTTTACATTAATTTGAGTTTGGTCAGTGGTGCTGGTTTGAAATTGATCTGTTGATTTGGACTCGGATTGATTAATCTCAGGACCAGCTGACAGCAGGGACTGGTTTTAGGGTTTTTGGGTTTTGAGTGCCTCAAATTTGAAGGGAGTTACAGTCATGTGAAAAAGTAAGTACACCCCCAGATAAGTTGTCTCTTTTTAGACATATTTGGACACATGGATATTTGATCCTTATTCCAATGCTTTTTACTGTTAAAGGTTGTCTGATTTAACAAAGGACACAAAGAAATTATGCTTTTAAATGATTTATCAGAAATCAACAGAAGTGCAATTATCCTGTGAGGAAACAGTAAGTACACCCAGGCTTCAGTAACTGGTGCTGCCCGGTGTAATTGACTATAAGTCTTTTACATCGACTGGGAGGAATTTTAAGCCATTCTTCTTTGCAGTACTGCTTTAACTGCTTGATGTTAGAAGGCTTCCTTGAATACACAGGCCGCTTCCAAGTCCCCCCCAAAGCATTTTGATAGGATTGAGGTCTGGACTTTGACTTGGCAATTCCATAAACCTCCATTTTTCCTTTCTGAGCCATTCTGTAGTAGATTTGCTTGTATGTTTAGGATCATTATCCTGTTGGAGGATCCAAGACCTTTTCAGTTTCAGCATCTGAACTGATGGCCTCACATTCTCCTCAAGAATGGTCTGGTATAAAGTTGAATTCATGGTTGAATCTATTATGGTAATTTTACCAGGCCGCAAAGCAGCCCTAAACCATAACGCCCCCTCCACCATGTTTCACCCTTGGAATGAGGTGCTTCGGCTCAAAGGCGGTATTGAATCTTCTTCCACCCTCGTAAACTTCACTTGGGGAAATCCCTTTTGTACCCTCGGTCTCCATTTTAGGTGCGAGTCCAATCCGTTAGAAAGCCAAGTGAAGTTTGTGACATAGCCCCTCCACCCTCAACTTTTCTCAAGGGAACTTCATATTACGGCAATCTCATATTACCCACAATACACATTGAACTTCCTGTTCAGTGATCGCAGTTTATCGCAGTATTATAAATTAAAAGCGCATACTGAATGGATAAGACGTGGTTTAGGCTAAATGCAGGTTATAATCCAGTAGTAGTTTGTTATTTTGTATTTCATAGTTTAGCAAATAGCTTTATGCAGCAGCACAGTAGCGTACTGTGGGATGTACCAGGTTCTCTGTAATCTTGCTTTTATATATTAATATTGGCAACTATCAATATTTCTTCGTATAATTTGCCAGATAGCCTAACAATCAAACAATAATTTATTTGCTCAATAACCAAGACAAATAGGTAAATAAACTTGCGCAGCATTTTCCTATATCCACATTTGTGATGACATAAAATGCGTTAATATGCCATGCGAAGCTTCTGCAGTTTAGCTAAGTGATCAATGAACAGCACATATTTCGGTAAATTTGTTTTTCTAGCTTGAATGCATGCATTGCGCTCAACGCTGGTTCCAGCAATTTAAGAGGTTTTCCCTCTTTAAATTTATGCTTTCTAATGTTTAAATCATTTTGACTAAATCGAGTGCCATTTTAAATGAATTAGGCTACATTCTTTAACGTGATGAGAAGAAAACGCAATGCTAACGTGCAACTCAGAGAAAGTTTTTTTTTTGGCCTGTTAATTATTCAGAATGATTGCCACCCTTATTAAACAATCTCATGTTAGTTATCCATTTGTCATTGTCATTTGTTAATCATTGTAGGCTACACAATTGTTCTTGATTATTCTGGGAATTAATTGTTGATTGGCATAAGCAAGCAAAATAAACGGAAACAGGTTGAGAATATGTTCGGTTTAAATGCTTTTTAAAACTCTTTTTCCAGCGCACGGGCTGTCCTACATATTTAAATGCTACACAATTTTATGACACAAAGAAATATGCTAGCACACAAAACTTGCTGTATTTATTGATATTTGTCATTCAGTAAATCAATTGCTTGACTAATAATCAATGTAAACAGGTTGAGAGTTTCATCCGTTTAAATGTAGGCTACGGTAACACGTTTTACATCCCAGAAAATCCCACAATAGGCCACTGTGCGGTAGCATGGTTAACATCTGAGTATAAATGGGGTGAAGTCTCAATTCAAATAACCAGCTCCGCCCTCGCTCCCTCCCACTCGCTAAACGCAAGTGTACACTCCTGTTTTATTGGTATGTGCGTCACATCCTCCCAAGTGAAGTTTGAAAGTGAAGTTCACGAGGGTGGAGCAAAAACTGGATTGGGACGCAGCCCGACTCATGCACACTGTACCTTCAGGGAACTGTTCTGCGTCATCATCAAAGATGGCCTCTTTCAGGGCTGACTTGTTGAAAGAGTCCGAGTAATTGAGGGGGTTGTAGTCACGGGAACCACGGGGGCTGGAGTGTAGCAGGGGCATGGTGTTGAGGAGTGAGGTCTTATTGTCCAGCACCGTCCGTCCAGAATCCAGGGCGTCAACACTACTGCCACCCTGAAGCACACATACAGGAGGTGTTAGTGCATAAAACATGTGCATGCACGCAAGCGCACACATACACACAGGAGGCATTAGTGCGTACACACCCACAGGGCATGCAAACACAGAGGAGGTCTAGTGCACAGAGCACGCACGCACGCACGCACGCACACAGAGGAGACAGTGTGCACACACATATACAGAAATACACAGAGAGAAGGGATTAGTGCACACACAGACATTAGTGTGGTTAGTGGGCACCCTGCTCCTCACCACGTGTCACCTGTGTATTTTCACAGGTGTCAGTTTAGAACAGGTACTGTGCACGTTATACACAAAGGTTATGGCGCTTATATAGTGCGGTGATGAGGGAATTCTGACCCATCTGCTGATTTCACACTGCTAATGACAAAGCAGACAGCAATGAAATACAAACCAACTCCTCGCTTATTGAGGAATGTTTTTGGAAAAATCAAGATGTCAACACTAATCCTGGTGGAATTAATTTCAACCCTCTGATTTGCAACCACTAAAATCCATTGATTTGGACCCACAAATTTTTTTTAAAGTGTTTTTTTAGACTGCATCATTTGGTGACTATGAGCATGAGTGACCACAAATGGCTTCACCCACTAGGCTTGGGTAGGTGTAAGTTGGCCAGGGATCCTGGGGTAACCACAGCTTAAGTGCCCCCTAACTACTCAGCAGGCATCCACAGTTGTCAGTCAGAGATTAGTCTTGTGAAACCAGGTGTTTTTCCTCTGAGAAACATCTGGAAATTTCCCATCAGATTGTGATGTAAGCCTGAGTCTATATAACTAGAGGCACCAGGTTTCATTGTTCAGGAATTAACGTAGGCTTTGCCATTTGCGAAGTCATACCGCGTCACTCTCCCCGTCCTTCTTGGCGTCGCGGGACACAGGCTCGTTCATGTCCTCCTGGCTGCGCACGCTGAAGCTCTGGATGGCCTCCGTCATCCCCCGCAGTGAGCTGTAGATTTCCTCAGAATTCATGTTCTCCGTGTCGTAGTCAAACGCACTGCAGGGAGGGAGCAAGAAGCACACATAGTAAAACACACTGTATGGTGCAAGAATCACACATAGTCAAACACACTGTATGGTGCAAGAAGCACACACACTCAAACACACTGTATGGTGCAAGAAGCACACAAAGTCAAACACACTGTATGGTGCAAGAAGCACACATAGTCAAACACACCGTATGGTGCAAGAACCACACATAGTCAAACACACTGTATGGTGCAAGAAGCACACATAGTCAAACACACCGTATGGTGCAAGAACCACACATAGTCAAACACACTGTATGGTGCAAGAAGCACACATAGTCAAACACACTGTATGGTGCAAGAAGCACACATAGTCAAACACACTGTATGGTGCAAGAACCACACATAGTCAAACACGCTGTATGGTGCAAGAAGCACACATAGTCAAACACACTGTATGGTGCAAGAACCACACATAGTCAAACACACTGTATGGTGCAAGAAGCACACATAGTCAAACACACTGTATGGTGCAAGACGCACACATAGTCAAACACACTGTATGGTGCAAGACGCACACATAGTCAAACACACTGTATGGTGCAAGAACCACACATAGTCAAACACACTGTATGGTGCAAGAACCACACATAGTCAAACACGCTGTATGGTGCAAGAACCACACATAGTCAAACACACTGTATGGTGCAAGAAGCACACATAGTCAAACACACTGTATGGTGCAAGAAGCACACATAGTCAAACACACTGTATGGTGCAAGAACCACACATAGTCAAACACACTGTATGGTGCAAGAACCACACATAGTCAAACACACTGTATGGTGCAAGAACCACACATAGTCAAACACACTGTATGGTGCAAGAAGCACACATAGTCAAACACACTGTATGGTGCAAGACGCACACATAGTCAAACACACTGTATGGTGCAAGAACCACACATAGTCAAACACACTGTATGGTGCAAGAACCACACAGTAAAACACACTGTATGGTGCAAGAAGCACACATAGTCAAACACACTGTATGGTGCAAGAACCACACATAGTCAAACACACTGTATGGTGCAAGAACCACACATAGTCAAACACACTGTATGGTGCAAGAACCACACATAGTCAAACACACTGTATGGTGCAAGAACCACACATAGTCAAACACACTGTATGGTGCAAGAAGCACACATAGTCAAACACACTGTATGGTGCAAGAACCACACATAGTCAAACACACTGTATGGTGCAAGAACCACACATAGTCAAACACACTGTATGGTGCAAGAACCACACATAGTCAAACACACTGTATGGTGCAAGAATCACACATAGTAAAACACACTGTATGGTGCAAGAATCACACATAGTCAAACACACTGTATGGTGCAAGAATCACACATAGTCAAACACACTGTATGGTGCAAGAACCACACATAGTAAAACCAGGGTTCATACACATTTTGACCAATGGATTTCCATGACTTTTCCATGAGTTTTCCATGACTTTAAACCAAATTTCCATGACCAAACATTCTGCGAAGTCTCGGTGTATACATGGAAAAGTGAGGATAAAATGTAGTATTTAAACTAACAATGAGAATTCCAAAGCATACACTATACCTTAAATGACACAAATGTATCACAGACAATAGTTTGATTAAAAGAATAAACATTTATAAATATACTTTGGCACTTGACACTTGACACATCAATAAGTATGTATAGTGGCATCCAGCTAGTGCACACATTAGCCAATTTTAACTAAAAGTTGAGTTGACAACTAACTCAATGACCATAAACCAACTAAAACGAATCCCATAGCCTCACATGCAATCCATCTGTTTGGACTGTAAGTAGTGGTTCAGGCTTTCGTCAAATAACATCACATATGCCCTTTGCTTCGACACGTTGGACAACGTGAGTCGCTTGAAGTGGGTAGCGAGCCCGAACGAGCAGAGATATGCGCATTTTCCTTCCCCACAAGCAAATTGTGTTGCAATCTGGCTATCGGGGAACATACGTGGAAAGAGCAGGCTGACATCTTCGGATGACTTGAAAGAATAGTGCGAATTGGCCACCTTCAGCGCCCACATTATCTCCGCAGTTAGGACTTCTTTTTCTTTTTTCGTTACAGCATCGGTTATCGACGGCTGCTTGCTAGTCGAAGAGAGAGGCGTGCTCGCCGTAGCAGTTGCCCTCGGCCTCGGTGTGGTGAAAAAGCCGGTGATGGGGTTTGGGCTAGCTTCGCGAGCAGCAGCAGCAGCCTGATGTTTGGTTCCTCTGGCGTGGCTCGTTAATGCCGCCTCTCCCATGTTTGATATATCGAACGTTTTACAACACAAGCTGCACTTCGCTCGTCCCGGGACTTTGTTTATAGCGACCCAAGACTTGTACTTTTCCATTTGTAACCAACCATGGTTAAATCTACAATGCCCTGGCATAACGTTAGCGCATTATCAATTTAGTTTTTCATGACCGTACAAACCCTGTAAAACACACTGTATGGTGCAAGAACCGCACATAGTAAAACACACTGTATGGTGCAAGACGCACACATAGTCAAACACGCTGTATGGTGCAAGAATCACACATAGTAAAACACACTGTATGGTGCAAGAAGCGCACATAATCAAACACACTGTATGGTGCAAGAACCACACATAGTCAAACACGCTGTATGGTGCAAGAAGCACACATAGTCAAACACGCTGTATGGTGCAAGAACCGCACATAGTCAAACACACTGCATGGTGCAAGAACCACACATAGTCAAACACGCTGTATGGTGCAAGAATCACACATAGTCAAACACGCTGTATGATGCAAGAAGCACACATAGTAAAACACACTGTATGGTGCAAGAACCGCACATAGTCAAACACGCTGTATGGTGCAAGAATCACACATAGTCAAACACGCTGTATGGTGCAAGAACCACACAGTAAAACACACTGTATGGTGCAAGAACCGCACATAGTCAAACACACTGTATGGTGCAAGAAGCGCACATAATCAAACACACTGTATGGTGCAAGAAGTACACATAGTCAAACACACTGTATGGTGCAAGAATCACACATAGTCAAACACGCTGTATGGTGCAAGACGCACACATAGTCAAACACGCTGTATGGTGCAAGAACCACACATAGTAAAACACACTGTATGGTGCAAGAACCACACATAGTCAAACACACTGTATGGTGCAAGAAGCACACATAGTCAAACACACTGTATGGTGCAAGAACCACACATAGTCAAACACACTGTATGGTACAAGAAGCACACATAGTCAAACACACTGTATGGTGCAAGAACCACACATAGTCAAACACACTGTATGGTACAAGAAGCACACATAGTCAAACACACTGTATGGTGCAAGAACCACACATAGTCAAACACACTGTATGGTACAAGAAGCACACATAGTCAAACACACTGTATGGTGCAAGAACCACACATAGTCAAACACACTGTATGGTACAAGAAGCACACATAGTCAAACACACTGTATGGTGCAAGAACCACACATAGTCAAACACACTGTATGGTACAAGAAGCACACATAGTCAAACACACTGTATGGTACAAGAAGCACACATAGTCAAACACACTGTATGGTACAAGAAGCACACATAGTCAAACACACTGTATGGTGCAAGAATCACACATAGTCAAACACACTGTATGGTGCAAGAATCACACATAGTCAAACACACCGTATGGTGCAAGAACCACTCAAAGTCAAACACACCGTATGGTGCAAGAACCACACATAGTCAAACACACTGTATGTTGCAAGAACCAATGACAGTGACAAGGTTTCCATACTCTCAGCTTATTAAAACCCCGCTGATTTCACCTGTTATTCCATAACTGAACAAAACGATTTTAACCCCATTTACTTTGGCCCAATTTTAGTCTAGTTTTTACTAATGTCAAGTAAGTGCCAATATCTCAAACTATTCACTGCACATCCATGGTTGAAAGTTTGAATGAAATAAGAGGCTTGTACCATTCAGAAATTTGGAACAGAATAAATTTATGTCAAAGTGGTCACATACAGTTTATACAAAATACACATAAAAATACAAAAAAAAATACAAAACACCTTGTGGTTTTATAGTTTATCACTGAATATCTCAACTACAAAGTACTGGAGCAAGCCAGAATTGCTTATACTAGTGCACTAATATGTTGTCCACTTGTGTATACAATTTGGTAAAGATAACCTGGTGGATCAACCAACAAGCCAAAACAAAGTCTAAATCAGGTCTTGAGATTAAATTATTTTATTAAATGAAAAACATTCAATTAGAATAATGGCTGGAAATCATACATTCACTAAGGAATGTAGGCTGACTACTTATAATTTACCAAAGGTAAGACATTAAACCAGACATTAATTAGAAGATACTCTTTTGAGAGAGAGAGATAAGCCAAAAATTTCCAATATTATTTACCCTCCAGCTGAACAGGAACAAAATGAAATGCACGAGGAACCAAAAAGAATGACTTCTTCACCAAACAAACTCCAAACTGACTAAATTATTTTTCTGCAGTACACTCATAAAATACCTTGACAGGGAGGGGATCCATGCCCTGATTGGGTTAAGGTGTGGGGGAGGGGGGGGAGAGGGGTCCTTTATGACAAAGACTGGCTTATCTTTGATGTTGGTGTGGGTTAATGTGTAAGAGAGACAGAGAGCGACAGAGATAGAGAGAGGGGGGGGGGGTACTTGACTTATATATATCTAAATATTAGATATCCTACAGCTCCAACTATGCGTGGCGTTCATCAGATAGTCATTGTCACGTGTTCAATACCAACCAGTCTAGAGTTGACTCTCAGATGAGTAAAACAACTGGACTATAAGTTTGTTATCGAATTGTGTCAACTAAAATTACGTGTTGATTATTATTCTTGTATGTATTATTGGTAGCCTTTAACTAGGATGAAAATATGACTGCAGACTAGGGGTGTGCAGCGATGCCATTATCTGTATCTGTATCTGTAGGACCATCAAAATGATCTGTATCTGTATTCGGATTTTAAAAAACGAAAGTGGGCGGGGCTTCTACCGGAAGTGGTGTTACATATAGGAAATCATATTTTCTAGTCTAAAATTTATTTCTATTGCAATTTATGAGTATTCACCCCCCTCTCCCTGTCTTTTTTCTTTTCAAAGCTTTTATAAGAACTATATTCTGGACTTTATACTTATTTATCTAACCCCCCACCCTCTAACTGGGGGACACTGAACAATAATTTTGGATAACAACTGGAAAAAAATCTGAGGTACAATATATAATCAACTCAGAATGAAAAGGCTGTTTTATAAAAACATAAAACCATTCCTTATACATTTGAATGGAAACGATTTCCACAGTAACAAACCTTTCTGCCTGTTGTGATTTCATATTGTACTTTTTTTTGTTTGTTTATTTTTTTACTATATGAACATGGAACCCCCCCCCCCCCCCCCTAGCTGCTGACAAACAATAATTACCCTATTCATTATTATTATTATTATTATTATTATAGGCCTACTAGTAGCAGTAGTAGGCATACTTCACATAAGTAAATGGTATCTTTTTATACAATAAAAAAAACTGTTTTAAAATGGTGTTGGCCTAAAATACGACTGGACGCTGACAGAGGTCAAGTGGTTGTATGGCCGCCTGACGTTGATCATGTGTGCGACAGACAGCGAGGCACAAAACCCCACTTTGCTTAGCTAGCGAAAGCTGAAAAGTGAAAAAGCTATCATGGATATTCGAAAATGGATGAAAAAGAAACCAGCTGGTTACCAATAGCCTACCTGCGTTCTTAGGCTAAGAGAAGAGGTAAGAGATGGTAAACTATAATCTTGTGTCAGTTGCTAAATTGGTTGCTGTCATGTCTGTTAACGCCGGGTGTTTGTCACAGAAAATAGCCTATTGGATAAAGTCACGTCACAGGAAAGTGATCACGGAGAGAAAAAATTAATAGATCTCATAGGCCTACACAGTAGCCGAGTGCATGTGAAATGAATGAAATAACACCTGTAGAACGCCCAAGGTAGCCTACTTTCCTTCCCTCCGTGACTACTGGAAGGCAGCCACTGCCTCCGTGGCTGCAAACAGTAGCTAGGTATTTTGCTTAGTTCGCTAATTCTTAGAAAGATTGCCCTTGTGCATACAGAGGGTCTTTGTTTTGTTCAGTTAAATAACAATTTTCAGTATAGCATGTATTTTCCCATATAACTAAGGCATTTGGAGGTGGCGGTTGCCTTCCTGTAGTCACTTAGGGAAGGAAAATAGGCTACCTTGGGCTGTAGCAACAATAACAAGTGCTTGAGTTTCAAAAAAGTCAAATGCCAGTTTCCGGCTGGTATGTAGCCTACAAATAGCCCACGAGTAGGCTAAAATGCATGGAATGGCTTAATTCGGTCAATCACGTAAAGAATGCTTTTTTGCCTTTAACTTATCGGAAAGCATGCTCAAATTGCATTAGGCTAGACTACTAAAATGATAAATCAGGGTTCCCGTGTACCAATTTTTATTTCTTTAAAGTTTGTTTCGATAGGCTACATTGCGATGCTTGAGCTAGCGCATTCCAGAATATATGTATTGTCGCATTTTGTTTGCCCAGAATTTGGCAATATGGTTAAAATGCGGAAGCCTAGCCTATGAATAACACTGTAGGCTACGTTAAGGGAGACAGGGCAGAATTAGTGGAATCATGGCACCTGCGACTTCCATGACAAACACACATTCATTGATTTGGATTGAAGGAAAGTAGCCTATTTGGTGATGCTATATGTTTATTGAGAGCTGTGTTTCGCTGTGTTTAAGACATCCTTAATGCCGACATGAACGCATAGGCTACAGCCTATACCGGCTGTGGTTTGTGAAAACACAATATCCAGTATGTGCCCCCCCTAAAATAATTGAGGCCCGTTCTTCCCAATAATTCTGCCGCCGGGTCTGAGAGAGACAACAACATCAAAAGTGGATTCACATGTAGGTACATATTCGCGACAATCGCACTGTGGTAATTAATTAAAATGAATATTTAGCCTATATCACGGATTCTGTGAATGCTTGTTTCTACCCAGATTGTTTACCATTCAACTCGCAATTAATCCACACTGTGGACTTGTAACGTTAACGTAACATACATGAAACCTTCCTGATCTAGAGTAATACGTTCGCAAAATATCTTTATAAACATTAAGTCACAGTTTGGTTTTATAATGCTGATTTTGATAGGGCATTTGTGTTAATCACTCCTGTTAGTGGCTATCTCAATGAATTAAATCTCTGGCTCGCTCTCTCCCTCTCGAACAAATCTGAATATTAACGAACAACTTCGGGTAGAAACAAAATTCTGTTCCAACGCATTATTCGTGCTTTCCCGAATACGGTATTCGGCTCCGGATACACCCCTACTGCAGACCCCTTAGATTGGCAGAAAAAGGCATGATTTTCGTGTTAAAAAAAAAAACTTTTTGTTTTTGCGGATCAACACTGATCTCATAGGCAACGGCCTGGAATCCAAACGACGGAAACCCGTCGTAGCGACGGAGAACTTTAATCCCTGAGAGCTGTCAGACACACTGCAGCATGTGGTCTTCACTACATGTGCTGTTCAAACATGTTGCTCTAAAGTTGGTATAGATGCAAAGGACATAAGTGTGCAGTCTTACCTTGGAGAGGGGGTGTTCTGTGAGGTGTTGGTGGGGGAGGTGAGGGGACTGGACCAGCTGGCAGGAGAGCGGGGGGTGTGACGGGTGAGTGGGCTGCCTGTGGGAGTCTGCCAGGAGGGAACAACAACCGCATCAAACCACCAACCCCAAGGCAACAGCATCAACCACACCAGGAGAGAAAATGATCACATCAACCAACACTAACATTATACAACCTCCAACCACAAAACAAAAACAATGGCATCAGCCACACCAGGAAAAAAAGTAATGACATCAACCACCACCATTATACAACCGCATCCATAGCACTATGTTGCTTACCACACAGAGACATAGCATATGTGGTTTTACAAGACAAAGGCAATGCATCCAGGTTTAAGCCCTGAATTGCAATTTTCATAGACAGAAGAAATCATTATGTAAGGATGTATGTCTAATTACATCATTGGAATTACAACATACTGTGAATGATACAAATGATGTAAATTATATCGTTGTGATACAGGGCTGGGGATGGCCGCTGTATCACATGGTGAACAGACAAAGAAAACTGGAACAAAAGGATATACTGTAATTAAATGCTGCCTTTTATTAGCCGGGACAAAACAGAAAGACTCACCCAAACATAGGGGAAACAAAAGGGCCAAAAAGCGCAGCAGTGTCAAAAGAAAGTTCAATCCAAACTGTCCTCCATATGCCTGGGAAACCAGGCCCTTTTCTAGGGTGCAGTGAGTAGGCAAACAAGGAGCAGCTGGGCTGATTGCTCCCCTGCCTGTGCGTAGTGGCGGTGCTGTCCAGCAGAGGGCAGCACCCCCACTCCCTTCCTGGCACCACAATATTTATCATCAGTTCTATTCAATATTCAATATTTATCATCAGTTACGTTCTGAACTAATTAACTACTTCAGGGGAAATTAATGTAATCTAATTAATGTAATGCACTGTGTCTTCATAAATAAAGAAAATAAACACTTCTTTATGGAAGGTCATATGGGGTGATTCCAGTCTTCTACCTGAGATACATCTATAGAAGAGTAAAGGCCCCAGTATACTTGAAACGAAATCGAATTTTGCAAAGGCTGTGGAACTGCAGTCGAATCCGGCGCTGGGAGCAAATATCAGTATACTCACTGCGACTTGAGGTCTGTTCATTTAATGACGCTCCACGCCACATGGATTAGAAACTCATTATAAGTTTCAATATCACAAACATTGTCTCAATGCGCTAATGCGCCCATTATGCCAATACTGGGGTCTTAACGGTGGAGAGATGGCGTAATCTACAGATGATGACAGACTTTACAAGTGAAGATACCTGTGAGGGGTTGCCGCTGTGACGGAGGTGATTCTGTAAAAGTTTGGTGGCTCCATCCTGGAACGTTTTTGGTAGCGCCCCCAGGAGCATTGTGAACTCTGGGGTGTTGAGCTGAAAGAGGGCAATCAGTACCGACTGGGCAGCCTGCAATCAATCAGATATCAAAAGTAATCAGCATCAGTCAATGCATCAGAAAAGGATTCAATAGCAACCACCAGAAGCAGAAAAAACAGGGATAAAAAGCAAAGTTCTGTCAGGATACTCTTGCTGTAAACACGTTCTCATACTCAATCAATCACATGCACAAATCACTAATGGAGCGGCCTTTTTTAAACGCGAGAGTCAGACCTCTCCCATGCTGCTTCTTGCCTGTGCTGCTCTTGTTTGTTTCACTGCTGCTTGCTCTAAAAAATGCAGCTCACCCTCCACCATCCAGCTTCCACCTGTTTGTCTGGATCTGCTTCTATGTACTGGGGGTTTTGGTTCATCTCCGGTTTAGTAGGGGAGATGTGTCGTGCTCCCTATTTTATAGGTAGTGCACACTGGTGCGTGCATTAGAAGAACATAGAGCGGATCTATTCAGCGCCAAACTGAAATAATTGTATATTCATTCATATATTGGAACATTCGCGCATCTCCTCCGAAACACATGCCGTCCTACAGCTGCTTCTGTTCATGTCGTGGACCGCAGCTAAGCTAGCATAGAGCGGTGTCCGAGGAGGGACCTTTCATATGCTGCATTGACATGAGGTATTACGAGTGCCCTTATCGGCCGGCAGGGGGCCGCCCAAGAGCAATGAAACGCAGACCCCCTGTCCGACTGAACCCTCCTATACCCTGGGTGACGCGGGTGAAAATTGTACATCGCCCTGTGGAGCTACCGACCACAGCACTGGCACGGTCCGGTTTCGATCCGAGGCCATGAGGCTCACCCATGCAGCACTGCGTGCCCCAGAGATAGATTTCTCAAGGCGGAACAGAATTAAGGTAAAACTGTACTCTTGAACGATGGAGGATGGGCTGAATGGATTGACTTTGCCATCAGACACAGGGACATTGAGGTGACAGTAAAAGAGGTAATGGACATTTATGTGCAAAAACAAGGCAGCTAGGTTTGGATTTGTGAGGTAGGAAACAGGATTACTATTCTAGTTCTGTAGTAAATTTTAAGTCACTTTAATCAAACATAATATCATAATAGATGGGAGTTGGGGCATTTTGTATGTGTGCGTTTTGTGCTAGTGGGCTAACTATACTCAGCCGAGACTGCTCAGCCTACCCCCAAATAAATACCTGGCTACGTCACTACATGACAACAATAAGGATCAAAACCAATCAGAGGTATTTTATCACATGGAACAGTATGGATAAACGCAAGATAATAGTTTGAATAAAAACAAATAAGAGACGAGGCAGGAGGAGCTGTACCTTCCGGACGTCGGCGCTTTTGGGCTCAGTTGTCCAGGTGATGATGCGTGAGACGGCCAGGCGAGTCTCGCTAGAGTTGACAAAGTCCGGAGCATCCATCTGCAGGGCCAGAGTCTCAATGTACTTGAGTATGGCCACCTTCACCTGTAACAACACGCAAACATGTTATTACTATACACATATTACTAGGGCTGTGCCATATACTGCAACCATAATTATCATATATTATTGCAATAACGGCCATTGCCACCATGTGGGGTATTGCCTTTCTTTTCAGATTTTTTTCTTTAATTATAACTGATGCGGTAGTAATCTAAACTTCAAAGCCCGCGTTAAATTCTTCCAGGAAAAAAAATGTCATCACCATCTACTGGGCGTTGATAAGACGGATAATCAGCCGAAAGGCGTTGCACCTTCCATGTGATTGACAAAAACACATCACATGATCACGTGGAAGCTGTACGACCTTGCTGCTGATTGGCTGTCTTATCAACACTCAGTAGATATCAGCAATGGCGTTTTTTTCTGGAAGCATTTCACGCGGCCTTTGAAGTTTGGATGTTTACTGCCGTATATCGGGTATACTTAAAGAAAAAAAGACAAAAAGAAAGGCAGTACCGCGTGGTGGCGGCGGCTGTTATTGCATTCGATAATTAACAATGCTGTATATCGCCCAGCCCTACTTATTAGATTATGTTACCGTATGATGGCCATCTTCACCTGAAAAAAAACAAATAAGTACTACATATATATTGAATTACAGGGTTCTCCCCATAGAAGGTAACAAAGGTGCTGCACTGTGTAACCAAAATAGTAGCCTGTGTCACCCGTATGTTGTTGCCGTTCTACTTACGCTCAGTCTGGGGAGAGATGCTGCTGCATTGGGCATCTAATCAGATAAGAATCACTGCCTATTTTGTCAAAATTTCCTCATTCCTTCGGTATGGGACTTTAGGTTTGGCACGCGCTGCGAACCGAACAAATACAATGTTGCTTTAATGCAGGTGCAAACTTTTTTTTTTTGTGCGGAACTTAAGTTCTCACTCCCTGACGACTTGGCGTCAATTTCCTTCAGAAAGACATTATGGCCAGTTAGCCACTGTTACATTTTAGTCAATAAGCAATGTTATATTTCACATGAAATCGTTTTCTGCTGTACAGAAAATGTACCAAACTGTTAAGTCGGTAACACTTTACATTAAGTTGCACCTATATCTATGTAGTTAAATTGTAACCAATTTGGTAACAAGAGGTTATTACTGAGTAACTCCAATGTAGGTAACATGGAACAGCAGTTAGTGGTATTCTTAATTACACATGCAAAACAAGGCCAGCCCTGTTACATCTCTCCTGCTAAAATTAAATCATTCCATACCATCAAGACACATGGTGAAATTAACAGGCAAGGTTTATTTCTTGTGTATCATGAATGTGTGTATGAGTGTAAATAAAATATTTCAAAATATTTACATGTGTAATTATGAATACCGCTAACTGTTGTTCCATGTTACCTACATTGGAGTTACGCAGTAATAACCTTTTGTTACCAAATTAGTTACAATACAACTACAGTTGTTACCGTTAAGTCAATACAAACGTAACTAACCAAGATTTTTTGCATACTACTACACTCCTACTGAGTACCCATTAAGCCCAGTCTGGACATTTCACATATTTTATAATATTTTGAGGGTAAGGGTACAACAGCAGGACCCCTTTGAGGACTCAAACCTACAACTACGGTGTGGTTGCAAGAGGTCCCAAACAACTAGATCACAACATCGAGAGCTGCACACAGTACCTGCCCAAACATTGCCATCCACAGATGCCTCCAAACTAAAATGAATGAACGGTAAAAATGTATCAAATCTCACAGGGTTCACAGGTTGTGGGAAATCTGTTAACTACTACTTGATACAACAATCAATACAATTTTGGCTGGGCTTTTGCCAGCAAGAGGCTCACAAGTCAGAATAGATGCATTCATTAACCTGCACATTTATGGACACTCTGATGAGTTTCAAGGTCCAAGAAGTCTGAGAAACAGTTGTTTTATAGGAATGGAAATCTGAAATGCGTATGACACTTTTCCGGAAGGAAAACGCTCAAAAACCTGATGCACGGTGTAGAACACAGTTCATCCTTTGATACTTTAAGCTCTGGTTCAGCGTTTATGCATGATGCCACTGGTTTGCTAAGGCTTGTTCCACGCTTTTTGTCTGACAAAGGCTGCAAGTAGTGACATCGACTCCAAAAGTACAAAAAATGGAACCATTAAAACAAAATATAAAATGAAAAATTATAATCAAATGACTAGAAGCAATAGTTTCATACTGGAAAAAGAAAGCAAGACATGACCAAGGAAGCGACAAAGCAGAGTCACTTGTGACCAACTTCAGAACTAAGCTGCATTCTATTTTCCCGGTAATTACATGCAGCCTTATCACTGGCTATTGTTACATGTATGAGGGCAACAGGTTAAGACAGAGTTCTGGGTTGGAGAAATAGGTCAGAAGAAGTACTGAATAGAAGATAAAATGTGAAGCAAGCCAATCAAAGCAAACAAGCAGAGAAGGAAACCACACCTCACCCCCATCCAAAGAAATCCTCCGCTCTTGTTTACTTTTGAAACAGACTGCCTTTTCTCCCTTTTATTTTGGATGCTCTCCTCCTAATTACGCTCTCCTCCAACACAGTTCCATTAAAAGAGCGCGTTATAAAATTGCTTCCCCCGCAGCGCCACTGACCTGTGCCGCTTGGTTCCACACTTGGATTTGCTCCTGCAGTGTGCAAGCATGGCGTCTGGGGTTTCTGTGGCAGTGGGGAAGCAATTTTATACCGGCCCCATGCCTGCAACAAGATCTCCGCGCAGGCTTCAGAAAGAGAGAGGAGAGGTCATCAATTACCAGCAGAGACACAAGAGCAGACAGAGCAGAGCGGGAAGGATGAGCGCAAGGCCATGGCGAGCCAGCCAGGAGAGACAAGGGCGTGGAAGAGAGGAAGAGCGGGAGAGAGTAAAGCATGACAGAGATTTTGTTGTTTGGGGAGGAGGGGCTTCCTCACGGGAGAAGGGGTCACAGCGCTCTATGTGTTAGTATGGTTGGCAGAAACAGACCAATCGCAAGACGAGATGTGAAAAACAATGTTTTTTTTCCTCCACTGTGAACGTGGGTATGGTTTCGCTAAAACTACTTCCAATGCGTCTTGCATTGCCTTTGTTTAGTCATGTCGACGGGCAGGAATAGGCAGCATTCTAAGATCTAGGAAATGAATTAAGTTTTGACTGCATGTCGAAAAGGTAGAGGAGTAAAAGACAGACTGTAGCTGTATTTGTTCCCTTTGAAATAAATAACATTTATTTCATCATTCCATCAAAACCAGAGATAGTCAACAGACATTAACACATGTATCAAAACAAAAGCTTATGGATCTCATCGATGAAAACTGTTCAGTACCAATCATATACACATTTCTCCTCATAGATGGTTTTCACTGCCAGTGGTTCCTGACAAATTGTGGATTGGCTCAGCAATGCAGTTGAATGCCATAAGTGCTTCACTGATTTTAGTGCCTACAAAGCTTAAGATCTCACCTCCAGATATCTAGATAAATATCCAATTTATCCTTTTTAAGGACACTGATTAAATGTATGCTCTTAGTATTTGAACATCATGGACAGAAATGTCTTCAACTCAAGAAACAAACAACAACTGCATAAGTACGTCACCTGACTATCTGATTGGTGAGTGTGTACAATGTTCCACAGTAAAGGCGGACTGCACAATTCCAAAAATATGTATCTTTATGAATGAAGCCAGAATAAGGACAATCCACAGGACTGACTTTAAGACTATCTAGAGCATCCTATACTATATATCAACACCCACAGTAAGGACAAGGAAACACATACACAGCCAGCCTAATAGATAGATATTTGACATACATCCATGCATTTCCATTTAATTAAGAGTATGAGGTATCCAGCACCAAACCTCCTCACCCATAACCACAGGTCACCTTTCAAGGTTCCAGCCCCACCTTCACCAAACTTCCACCCTCCTTTCAAATATTTTCTCACCATACTGAATAGTCACATGCTCTCTTGTTAATGCTGTATTAGCCTGCCGGACAGTCACAGAATCACACTTCATTGTCAAACATGGTGCTCATGGCGCTCATGACTCATTTACCAGTGATTTAGTGGTTCTCACACACAAAGAGAGTTCCTTCACACAGACTTAAGGTTTAAAATAGCATGTAAATGTGGACATTTTACTTACAGTAAGTATAACCTTGTACTAAGAGCAAGAATCGGTCACATACCCCTCGTCTAACTAGCCCTCATTCTGCAGTCACTTTAAATCAGTGGTCCCCAACCCTGTTCCTGATCTACTGTCCTGTAGGTTTTCACTCCAGCCCTAACAAAGCACACCTCATTCAACAGTTAGAGATCACGTTGAGCTGCTAATCAGTACAATCAGGTGTGCCAAATTAGGGTTGAAATGAAAACCTACAGGATGGTAGATCTCCAGGAACAGGGTTGGGGACCACTGCTTTAAATCATTAAAGTGTCCCCGATCGTAAGATCTCAAGATGCTCAATGAATGGCTGGGAACCTTCAAGGGGGGGAAAAAAAGACCACAACAAGCTCGGAAATTTGTTTGTTCTTGAAAAAGACAGAAAAGGCCTAGACACACATTCGCCAGTATGTGTGTTCATGACTATAACACAGCTTTCCTATTGACTACATAAGTCACACATGGATATTAGCTAATTCTTCAATGTATCTTACTTTTAGTGATGTTATAAAAACACATTTAGGGTAAGAATTGATTTTAAGGCTTAAAGGTGCACTATGCAGGATTTCTACTTAGAAAATATAAAATAACCATGCTGAATCATATCTATGGTGCACTGGCAATCAAGAAAAGAAAAATTGCCGAAAACTTGCTCATACTGCCTGTATTATTCTAAGATGTGTTCGGGACGTTTCTGGGCGTGGTGCTCTTTTATGCATGGGGAGAGGTGGGTGTGGCTATAGAGCCTGTGGGGTGGGATCATGTTACATCTGAGCATTTGTAGCCAGGTGGCTACTAAAATGGCAGATGTAGAGAAGTGGAAAGCCGACAGCAAAGCCAAACAAAAAGCAGGGTATTCAAGAAGCAGAGTCAACCCAGGATTTGCGGTTCCTCGATGGCGACAGCTTAAGTTTTGTAAGTAACGTTACCTCTAGCTAACCAGCCAGGTAGCAAGATGGCCAAAGTCGGTAAGGCTACCTTTTGTATCAAATTAATAACAATGTTATATGACTAGCCACGGTTTAAAACAGGAAGTGGCCCTGAGATGGATTTGATACAGTTATATAATGAAGTGAAATCGTTCTTTAAAACTTCAGATTTTCTCAAACTGGTGTCATTTTTGCTCACATGAATGATTACAGCTTTAATAGTGGAGTGTTTTTTAATGATGACAGGAGCTTGATGTTTTATGTCATCCACTGTCGCACCAGGAAAACAGTAGCCTACACGTTAAAATAGGTTGCCAACGATAGAATCCCCCATTACAACTGCGTTCATCGTAGACGGCAGTAAGGAACACAATGAAGCAGATGAAGCAAAATTTCAAAAGTGTTTATTTCATCGTTATAAGACTGCCTAATTACTGTTACCATCCATATAGAACAATGCATGTTGCTAAAAATGTTATTTTCATTTTATCTTCGCTTGACATTTTGCTTGCTTTGCTCAAGTGTGTTTCTTGCCCTCAAAGGAGGTGAGATGGTAGGGTTTAGGACGGAGGAGGAGACTTATTTGATTGTAAACACAGGGTCACTGCAGGATTAAAAATCCTGCATAGTGCACCTTTAATTTAAGTGCACCTTCTCTAGTTAAACTGAGAATTTTTATTTTCACATATGGGTCCTGATTCCTGACCATCCCAAATCTAGAGGTGAGATTTTCCTCTTCCACTAAGCTGGATCAGTCTTCTCTAAAGACTAAAGGCCTCCAGGGTGACTTCAGTCAAAACCTGTACATCCTTAATACTGACCTTGCCTCAAATAGATACTTGTCTATGCATCTTTCACTTAAGATTCTGCCTCAGACTCCTGTCTATGCATTCTTTACTGAGAATCTGCCTCAAACAGACATCCGTGTCTGCATCCTTCACTTAGACCCCAGCCAAAACAGACGCCATCACCTCACAACGTAGGACGAGGGAACTGACTGCGGGCCTCATCTTGAGTGTACGCACCTTAAGGTTGGGTGTCTGTGTTTGGTCCACAGTGAATCTCATGAGGATGGTGAACTGCAGGTCATTGGGGAAGGACTCCCTGTGGAGGAGGGGAGAGGTCAGACAAAGAATAGTAGATTGAATGGTACAGAGTTAGGCCTACAGGGTCTCAGGACAGTTAACATCGTCATTGAAGTTTCCTTTCAGTAGGAACCATAAAAATGGAGTGATTTCCAAATCATTCCAGGAAGCACTACTGGGAAAACGTTTAGTAGTACTATTTGAGTAGGTTTCCACAATACTCGTAGACCCGTGTTTGCAAGTTGGCACGACTGGTATAGTGCAGACAACCTCCAGATATAGTTCCATCTGTAGAGTGTTTTCCTACTGACAGTACTACTGTGAGCATAGCACTTGTGCAGTGCTAACCTGGTTATTGCAACTTGTATAGTGATAACATAGTGACATAGCTACTTGTGTCATGCTTACCTAGTGTCAAGGCACTATTTGTGTAGTGCAGACCTAGTCCAAGGTGCCATTTGCGTAGTGCTAACCTGGTGACACAGCGCTACTCTTGTAGCGCTAACCTGGGGATATTATGGCACTAGTACTGTGCACGGTAGGCCTACTGTGAAGTATCGCTACTGCTATAGTGCTAACCTTGTGATGTCCAGGGCCTTCTGGACCTTAGCCTGTACGGAGCCCAGCAGGTCTGCACCCATCTTCTTCAACAGCTGGGTGAGCAGAACGAACAGCCAGTCCTGTAGGTCGTCCTTGTGTACGTGGATGAAGTCCACCAACGTCTCCAGGAACATACTGAACACCTGTGGGCGGGGCAGCAGGTACACACCGTGACCGAGACGCAGAGCAGGCCTGGACTCCCATGCATGCTCACAGAGAGACAGCCATACAGCGAGAAGGCGATGCGGTGCAGCGAAGCAAATAACTGGAGAAACCTCGGGACCCTTTACTCCCTCCCATCCCACAGCCCGGTTACCAGCATTAGTCACCTGCAGAAAGAGCCTGCCATAGAACCAGCGTTTCATGCAGAAAAGTCCATTCCCAAAGCACGAAAAATTAAAAACAAGTCAATACAAAAATATATTCATGATGTTTGGTGGTAATTTGTGTGCCAAGGCACCACAGAAGGCTGTTACTTCAGTAATAAATATAAGTGACTGGTCCCATATACATGACTACGGATGGAACTGGCTTTCTATCATATATTTAGAAAAAACAATTACAAACTACTACTATATATACAGATCCTTTCCAAAAAATTAGAATATCGTGGAAAAGTTTTTTTCTCTCCCTAATTCCATTCAAAAAGTGAAACTTTCATAGATTATAGATTCATTACACACAAAGTGAAATATTTCTAGCCTTTATTTGTTTCATTTTTCATAATTCTGGCTTACAGCTCCAGAAAACCCCCAAAACAGTATTTCAAGAAATTAGAATAGTGTGTCGAAAATCAGCATTTACTTCAGTTATTTCAGAGAATGAGTGGAGTGGCTTGACTCGAGGCAGAAACATAGAAAACCACCATTCACTCAACCCTATTGCTATTAAATCATCTCACATTTTAAATGAAAAAGATTAGGTTACTGAAATATCAGAAATGTTGTTTATCATAGTTCATGGATACTGTCCAACTGTTTAGACTTACAGCTTGAAATTATATTAAGAGGACTGGGACTTTAATAACAATTTATCTTCAAATTAGATCCTAGTTCACAAATAATCCATTACCAATGTCACATTGTGTCTGATGTAAAATCTGATGTAGGGACTGTATAGTTGACTAGTCAGGAACTGGATCTCAAAGGACCTCTCGGAAAAGAGACACACAGTCATGGTTCTGCTTTAAATAATCAAGCAAAAGCCACCTTTAACTGTGCATGTGCACTTATGTAGTTAGGTAACTATTACTTGGATAGCTGAGCTCAGTCAATTTTCACCCGTAGGAGCCAGCTTGCAACCTGTTAATATTGACATTGATGAAGCTTATTGGAAACCTGATTTTATTCGTTTTCACCTTGGTAGCTAAATTGCTAGCTAGCCAGATAATACACCTCAACAGATTAAACCTCCAAGTAGAAATCTTGAAATGTATTGTGCTTGCTTACTTGCAACTCATTTAGTCAATTTTCAGCTGTCGAAGGCTGATAAAATACTGTGCTGAGAGGTTTTTTCCATGGATAGAGACCCAGCAAGAGTGAAAGGTTATCATGCTTACAGACTCCATTTGAGCTAAGCAAATGGGGGAGATAAATTAGTGAGCGAATGAGGATATTTCAGTGCTCCCATAGCTAGCTAAATAAATGGCAACAAAGTTAAAGTGAAGGAAATGTTATTTTATTAGGTGTGCTGCCTCTTCAGCACAAAACCTTCTTAAACATTTGGACACTAGATACTTTTACTAAGACTACATTTATATTTTGGGAGAAATTAAATTAATGATTGTATGAAATTATCTTACACTGCAGGAGTTGGTGTGGTACAATAAGTATAGCTGTGCCTGACAGGTATCATAAGTGGAGAATGGTTAATTTATCTGAATTCTCAATTAATTAACATATTTATCAAAATAAAATCAAAGAAAGTATTCGGACAAAAGTTAAAACCAGGACCAGCGGGAAATTGCCTTTTCTAAAGAGCCCAAAATCTATTTATTTGAATACATTATTTTAAAAGACAACAAGGTAGTAGTTGTACAGATACATACCATAATGAAGGTTACCGGCATCACACTTTTCCTGTAACACTGGCTTACTGCACCAAACATCATTAACTATGTGGCTGCTCTGAGCAATGAAATGTCAGTGTATTAGTAAGCAGTTCAAATTCATTTTGAAGCACTTGACATTTCATTAGCCACACAAGGCTTTGCAGATGCAACCAGATTAACAAACTAAGTTAATGCACAACCATGCAAGGGGATGACAAATATTTAACAAACTTACTCTCTACAGAGAGTTCCACAACAGGGGGGAGAGCATGCAAAAAAAGAGATAAATACACCAATTAGTTTCTGGCTGTAGAAATCTATGACAAAAATAAATGAATAAAATAATGGTCCCGTTTTCTTCAAATGTGTGATGCTCTGCGTTAATTTCTGGCAGTGAAACACAATGACATGAACTGTGAAACAAAATCAGTGCAAAAGATACAAAAGTGTGTGGGAGTTCTTTCAGCCTCATCAAAGAAAGAAGTGACAAGTGATAAGGACACGTTTGCTTTAAACGCACAATGGAACAAAGACCACGGTGCAAAGTGCATTCAATTGGCTCTTAAATTTCCAATTTTCCAATTATATATATCACAAACTGTGCAGTTCTCTTGGTTTAGAACACACTTTTAGGTTTTGCTGTGCCCCATGTTTTCAGAAAATAGATCAGAAATTATTTGTTATTTCCAAAGAGACTGCAATGTGACAGGATGCCTATCTTCAGTAGTGTATTATTGGGCGACTAAGCACAGCTGCGCTTTTATCATGGAGCGGCCTGAAACCCATCCCGTGCGCTTCAGTTAGGATGACCAGATGGTGAAAAATCAAGAAGGTGGTCCAGGCGGTGCAGTGATGAAATAAACATCTCCTTTAATTTCATGATCTGAAAAACTAAAACATACAACGCAACAAGGCTTTTCCTTGTAGGGAGACGGATTGTGATCAGGTAAATATAAATATCACCAAAAGCTAATTTTGGTAGGTTTTCAGCAGAACTAAGTGGGACCAGCAGCTTGCTAGGCAGCAAATACGGATCATAGTGTAGAATAGCTACTTTTGTCAAAGTAACATTTTTTTTGTTAGGTGAGGTGTGTGGTGCGCGATTTCTTTGTGGCTAACGTTAGCCATCTCTTCCCCGCCAGCTGACTGAGTGTGAGGGACCGCTGCAGCACGAAATGCGTCCTAAAGATGGTGCCGTGTTTACACCGTCATTGTCATAGAAACCTATGAATAGGCTGGTTTTTTATTATAAAAAAAACTATAAATTCAGACTTGCTTTGTGGCAGTGTGCACGATAAACTGATTTCAATTTTCAGTTGGCAGAGCGATACGACTACTGAAGCACTACAGTCATAACCTCAGTGAGTTTGGCAGTGACTGATTGTTGATGGACTCGTTTTTGGTAGAAGCTAGAGAAAAGGGTATTTGATTTCAGAATTCATTGTATATCATTTCCCTGCTTCTTGGTGTTTCATGTCTGCCTCTACCTTAGTGTTTGGGTTGTATGAAGCATGGACCCATGGGTACTCTTCCCGTCTCTGTACTCCCTCTTTTCATTTCTTTGAGGATGACCTTGACTAGGATATTTGCATATTTGCATGTAGCTCACCGCTAAAGTAGCTTAATAGTTTTAGTGGAAGTACTATAGGTGCAGATTCTAGGATTAGTAATGCCTCTTATAATGGCTTCATACCTGATCCTGGATCAGCAATTTAAGACTATGTCCTACTTTTCCCTTTCAAACTAAACAGTGTTTTTCTGACACAAAGCAACATATGCGTAATATATCTTTAATTGTGTGCAAATTAAATGTAAAAAACCCAAAAAGCCCAATACCATGAAAAGCCCCCTAAGAGAGATGCATGAAATATGTATCAGCCAAATTATGAGCCTAATTACCAGGACAAACAGAATCCCAACAATGAATCCGTCGGGTCATGGGACTGTTAGATCTAATATCGATCATTGCACAGTTACGGTTATAGCTTGTTGACTACTGGGGCCTTCAGTGTCATGCACACGTTACGCTTTGTTCCAGTCTCTGTTTAAAACAATGTGCCTATATCATTCAGGTGAGAAACACTCGTAACAAAAGCAAGATAAGCACAGGGTTACAGTGTCACTGAAATGATTGCCTCATTAAGAGAAACACATTTGCCCTGAGTGGAAAAACAGTAATTGAGAGAAACATGATTGTCCGGCTACTGCATTGAAAGAGCTTATCTGAAAGGGAATGAGAGACAGTAGAAAGAGACGACAGTAAAAATGAATTGTACCTTAAACGTGGCTGAGCTTATACCGGATTCTGCCGAGCCAAACCCCCGGCCCGTGAGATGCCCCTTCACAACTTCTAGCTGGAATTCAAATTTTTTTAATTTTCACGGTTCATTTGCTGCCTTCCACAGCCACTCACACATCTACACTATCGTGCCATGCAGCTTTGAGGCTGGTGACTGGTCAGCAGGATCGCATTATTTGTTAGTATTTTCCTCAATACGTTATTCATGCTTTCTGGAAGAACGGCGTGTGATGCAAAAGGTGTGTACAATTAATGGACCCGTCACCGAACGGTGGCGTTCCTGTACATTCCAATCGGGCATGCTATTAAGAGTCCCATTCCTCGGGGTGTTAATGTGTGACCTGTTGATCATGAGGGGCGTTGGTACTGCCTAAATCAGCGCAGTCTACTTCGGCAGAATCCGGTATATGGACAAACGGGTGACTGGACAAGGGGCAGGTGATTGGACAGTCTCGGGATGGGTGACTGGGCAGTCTAGAAGCGGGTGATTGGACGGTCTCAGGGGAGGGGGATTTGGACAGTCTTGGGGTGGGGTTATTGTAAAGTCTTGGGTGGGGTTATGAGAAAGTCTTGGGGTGGGATTATTGGACGGTATTGTGGTAGGGCTATTGGATGATCTTGTGGCGGGGATAATGGAAGTCTTTGGGTTATTGAATAGTTTCTAGTTGGGTGATTGGTCAGACGCAGAGCACATGATCGGCAAGCCTTGGGGTGAGTGATTGGACAGTCCTGGACAGGGTTGTACCTTGCTGTGCGGGTCTGCAAACATCCTGGTGAAGATCTCACAGAGCCTCTTCAACTCCACACGACTATGAGAGAAAAAACACTCAAGGCTCCTCGACATTGGAATATACACTCCCAAGAATAAATACAGCTGCTGCTACCATTACCCTGACACATCTACAAAACCCCTATTAACCACTCCTTAATAAGGCTGTCAAAGTTTGAACAAATATCTCATAATATTTTACCATGAAAATTTAAAAAGTTGCCTAAATTTATAATTGTTATGGCCCAGTTTTAATTTCCCATTAAACGTGTAGCTAAATAGCACGCGCTAGGCTATAACTAAGAAATAATGACAACGTAGAACATAATCTTGAAGTTTTATTAAGCCAAATAAATCCAGGGAAGATCATAACAATGCCAATGATGCCGGTCACAGCAATAAAATGACTTGGTAGATCAACCGTTTCTCAAATAAAAAATTATAATGGACCAGTCCATTATTAATTCACAACAATGGCATGGCTTACTTGAACTAAAGTCATCTGACCAATCTCCTTTGCAGGGGAAAGAAGTGTCAGCCTTTGGAGAGTTAGGATTACAAATTCAAACCCTTAATTATTCAAAATGTAACATTTTCCTGAGATTCAAAGAAGTTTGATTGTCGAACAAAAAAGTGACAGCCCTACTCCTTACATGTCCAATTTTAAGCTTTCCCACGCCCAGTACAATCTCAGGTACACTATCACTCTCAAATCATCAGGCTCATACAGAAAACTATCTCCAATGCTCCCTCCATATAATCCAACTATGAACCTAGTTATTCCTAATGTTTGCTCCAAAGCTGGTCAAGTCTGCTTTTCAGTTCTCACCAGAACATGCTTGGAATTCACTGCAGCAAAAATGATCATCAACAAAATAAAAAAATATGAATAAATTCGGTGCATGACGAGGGGCTGAGTATGCCCAATTCCCACCTTAATTTGGAATGGGGTGGCAGTATAGTATAATGGTTAAGGAACTGGACATGTAACCGATTCGATTTTATGCAGTCCACAGGCACCGGTTCGACCGACATGGGTCGCCAGAGAGCGATGAAATGCAGACCCCTATCTGACTGAGCCCTCCCGTACAATCGTCGCCCTATGGGGCTACTGGCGACAGGCGGCACAGTCCAGATTTAATCTAAAAAAATATTGTTTTTGCATCCGCTTGCTCTGTCTTTCTTTCAATCTTTTCTACTTCAGCTGATGGGAGGACTTAAAAAAGTGGTCTGCACCCAAGTACCCTCCCACTGGCCAACAAATAAAGTGGATATATAAATGATACTGGCCAACAAAAAAACTGGATATATAAATGATATATTAACAAAAAAAAACAAAAAAACATTTGTGTCCATGCAAAATAGTGCTAGTGCATAGGTTTTCGTCATAAAAAGACCAAAAAAAAGACCATGACTGCAAGACTTGGGCACAAATTAACACATGAGGGCGCCCTGGCAGTTAAATCCTACTGGACCAATCAACAATAGGCACATGATTACTCAAAGACGAATGACTTGAAGCTGTAAAGGCCATGGACAGCACCTGAGTGTCCTCTGATTCTTCAGCAGGCTCTGCAGTCCGATCAGGCCCTCCTTCCTCTCGGACCAGTTGGAGCTGGCGCAGCGGTTCAGCACCTCCGCCACGTCCTCGGTCTGCCGCATGTAGGTGGGGATGCTGCCGTTGCGCGAACTGTACGAGCGCTCCGAGCAGGCGCTCGACGCGTCGCTGTTGGCGTCGTCGTCCGAGTACATCCCGTACGTCTCGTACCGCCTCCTGGCAGGCTTTTTCTATAGACGGGGAGGAGTCACAACTAATAACCCACTGGTGTTAGACAAAGGGGGAGGGGTCACAGCCAAAAACCCATTGGGCATAGCAGAAAAGGAGAGTGGAACAAACCAATAATGCTTGGGATACGACAAAGGGCCTGGAATGAGACTTGTCATTTTAGGATTGCCCGTTATGCAGTATTTAAAATGGGAATTTTATATTAACAGAAATTTAATAGAGAAGGCCTTTTAAAAAGATTTATGATACTTTACAACATAAAAGAAGACTGATTCAACTATGCAACATCACACTGGGGCTCATTCAGACAGTGGTGTGCGTGTGTGTGAGTGTGTGCATCAGGGGTCAGCACATTATACCATCCTTATGCAAGCAAGAAAGCAGAAGAAAAGCTGTACCTTACTCCTCATGTCTCCTAACAGCTGACAGCATTAAGAAACACAATCAATCAGTGGAAAGAGTTAGTCACGTATTAGGTGCTTCAACTCATAACAAAGATCAGCTGTTAAAACATTCACGTTGTAAAAAAATGACTATGAACAGATCCGAATACATTTCAATCCACATACGCTTGTGTAATTCCAATAACACTGTGCTCTAGAACATGTAGGATCATAATAGCTGCCTTTTAGGCAAAGGATGTGAGTGAAGATGCATTAGAACAGTGGTCCCCAACCCTGTTCCTGGAGATCTACCGTCCTGTAGGTTTTCATTTCAACCCTAATTGGGCAAACCCGATTCTACTAATTAGCAGCTCAACGAGATCTCTAGCTGTTGAATGAGGTGTGATTTGTTAGGGTTGGAGAGAAACCCTACAGGACAGCGGATCTCCCCGAACAGGGTTGTGGACCACTGCAATAGAAGATTGGAGGGTGCATTAGGCTGTGAGCAGGGGAGCGCAGTGTTAGTGTGTGAAACGGCAAAGTAGGAAGGACAACAAGAGCATTGAGGGATAATTTATTATTTGTTACAAATCATCAAGGCCAAATATATCATTGAACGGAGAGAAATGTGTGACTGGCATGCGAGACGTGTTAGTGAGTGTAGGCGATGATGGCCGAGGCTATTGCAGGAGGGTGGGCGGGTCATCAGGTGGTACATACCAGAGCGTCGGCTAGCGCCTCCTCCACATCGGAGCCAGTGTTGAGGACCCGCATGGCGCTTACTGAAGATGATAGCCGGCTGGACTGGCTCATACTGTACCCTGAGGACCACAGACCACCACACAGTTTACCTCCCATCCGCCTGTGCTCATACTCACACACAGGGCACAAACACGCACACAGTATACCTCCCATAGCCTGTGCTCATACTCACACACAGGTCACAAACACGCACACAGCATACCTCCCATAGCCTGTGCTCATACTCACACACAGGTCACAAACACACACACAGTATACCTCCCATAGCCTGTGCTCATACTCACACACAGGTCAAAAACACGCACACAGTTTACCTCCCATAGCCTGTGCTCATACTCACACACAGGTCACAAACACGCACACAGCATACCTCCCATAGCCTGTGCTCATACTCACACACAGGTCACAAACACACACACAGTATACCTCCCATAGCCTGTGCTCATACTCACACACAGGTCAAAAACACGCACACAGTTTACCTCCCATAGCCTGTGCTCATACTCACACACAGGTCACAAACACACACACAGTATACCTCCCATAGCCTGTGCTCATACTCACACACAGGTCACAAACACACACACAGTTTACCTCCCATAGCCTGTGCTCATACTCACACACAGGTCACAAACACACAGTTTACCTCCCATAGCCTGTGCTCATACTCACACACAGGTCACAAACACGCACACAGTTTACCTCCTATAGCCTGTGCTCATACTCACACACAGGTCACAAACACGCACACAGCATACCTCCCATAGCCTGTGCTCATACTCACGCACAGGTCACAAACACACACACAGTATACCTCCCATAGCCTGTGCTCATACTCACACACAGGTCACAAACACACACACAGTATACCTCCCATAGCCTGTGCTCATACTCACACACAGGTCACAAACACACACACAGTATACCTCCCATAGCCTGTGCTCATACTCACACACAGGTCACAAACACACAGTTTACCTCCCATAGCCTGTGCTCATACTCACACACAGGTCACAAACACACACACAGTATACCTCCCATAGCCTGTGCTCATACTCACACACAGGTCACAAACACACACACAGTATACCTCCCATAGCCTGTGCTCATACTCACACCACAGGTCACAAACACACACACAGTATACCTCCCATAGCCTGTGCTCATACTCACGCACAGGTCACAAACACACACACACAGTATACCTCCCATAGCCTGTGCTCATACTCACACACAGGTCACAAACACACACACAGTATACCTCCCATAGCCTGTGCTCATACTCACACACAGGTCACAAACACACACACAGTATACCTCCCATAGCCTGTGCTCATACTCACACACAGGTCACAAACACACACACAGTTTACCTCCCATAGCCTGTGCTCATACTCACACACAGGTCACAAACACACACACAGTATACCTCCCATACCCTAGGCTCATACTCACACCACAGGTCACAAACACACACACAGTATACCTCCCATAGCCTGTGCTCATACTCACGCACAGGTCACAAACACACACACAGTATACCTCCCATAGCCTGTGCTCATACTCACACACAGGTCACAAACACACACACAGTATACCTCTCATAGCCTGTGCTCATACTCACACCACAGGTCACAAACACACACACAGTTTACCTCCCATAGCCTGTGCTCATACTCACGCACAGGTCACAAACACACACACAGTATACCTCCCATAGCCTGTGCTCATACTCACACACAGGTCACAAACACACACACAGCATACCTCCCATAGCCTGTGCTCATACTCACACACAGGTCACAAACACACACACAGTATACCTCCCATAGCCTGTGCTCATACTCACACACAGGTCACAAACACACACACAGTATACCTCCCATAGCCTGTGCTCATACTCACACCACAGGTCACAAACACACACACAGTATACCTCCCATAGCCTGTGCTCATACTCACACACAGGTCACAAACACACACACAGTATACCTCCCATAGCCTGTGCTCATACTCACACACAGGTCACAAACACACACACAGTATACCTCCCATAGCCTGTGCTCATACTCACACACAGGTCACAAACACACACACAGTATACCTCCCATAGCCTGTGCTCATACTCACACACAGGTCACAAACACACACACAGTATACCTCCCATAGCCTGTGCTCATACTCACACACAGGTCACAAACACACACACAGTATACCTCTCATAGCCTGTGCTCATACTCACACCACAGGTCACAAACACACACAGTTTACCTCCCATAGCCTGTGCTCATACTCACGCACAGGTCACAAACACACACACAGTATACCTCCCATAGCCTGTGCTCATACTCACACACAGGTCACAAACACACACACAGTATACCTCTCATAGCCTGTGCTCATACTCACACCACAGGTCACAAACACACACAGTTTACCTCCCATAGCCTGTGCTCATACTCACACACAGGTCACAAACACACACACAGTATACCTCCCATAGCCTGTGCTCATACTCACACACAGGTCACAAACACACACACAGTATACCTCCCATAGCCTGTGCTCATACTCACACACAGGTCACAAACACACACACAGTATACCTCTCATAGCCTGTGCTCATACTCACACCACAGGTCACAAACACACACAGTTTACCTCCCATAGCCTGTGCTCATACTCACGCACAGGTCACAAACACACACACAGTATACCTCCCATAGCCTGTGCTCATACTCACACACAGGTCACAAACACACACACAGCATACCTCCCATAGCCTGTGCTCATACTCACACACAGGTCACAAACACACACACAGTATACCTCCCATAGCCTGTGCTCATACTCACACACAGGTCACAAACACACACAGTATACCTCCCATAGCCTGTGCTCATACTCACACACAGGTCACAAACACACACACAGTTTACGTCCCATACCCTAGGCTCATACTCACACACAGGTCACAAACACATGCACAGTTTACCTCCCATAGCCTGTGCGCATGCTCACACACACACAATTTTGTAGGTCACACCTCACACTTAAAATGTCTGCATTCACTCTTACACTCACTTACACACTAACACACATTTGCACATTTACACATACCCACGCACAGACAGACAGGGACACTCACAGGACTACTCATCTCACTGCTCTTAATAGTTACACATACAAAACAAAAAAATACATGAACAGGCATCCCCACACACCCGGCAGGACTCCAGAATCTCCACGCCAGGTCCATGGAAAACAGCGTGGAAATACATCCACACAGGGAATGTTTCATAGCCATCACACGGCTATACTTTCCAAATGGTAGCCCTTAACAGGCACGAATGTGGCGAAATCAGACAAATGAACTTGAGCTAAAATGTATTTTGCATTTCATAGCTGTTCCCCTGGCCTGGTATGTAGACACAGCAGAATTAGAGCCCATGTGGTGTTTCCCTGTGTAGTCACATCAAGACAAAAAACACAAATACGCAAAGGACCAAAATAAGTTCTGGGCTAGCAAAATGAAAACTCAAAAGTAAATCAGCACGGACATGACAACATGCAGTGGTAGGGGGTCCAAGAACTGCAGAGAGATACACAAGGCACTATCTGCACTTTTAAACTCTTTAACATGGAGATGAAGAAGCACACTGCAGAAAGCTACAGTACAAATGGCCACATGCTTTTCCATTCATTGAAGGTGAACGTATTCAACTGCTGTCCCTCCAACACTTGTGGCTTTCTGCAGCAATGAACAGAAATCAATGGGTGATGATGATTAAAAAAAATAAAATTAAAAAAAATGTAAAAATGCGTAATCTAGCAGCTCTAAACAGAAAAGGGGTGGCTGGACTCGGCATGCTTTGCTGACGTAGACTTTGGGACAGGAGGTTAAATCAGAGGGTATGGGGTATGGCGCTATGGGAAGCGAGACGTAGAATGTGGGGGTGCTACTCAGCCTTCACCTGCTGCCCCGAAGGCATCGGGGGTGTGGAGGGTTCCAGTGGACCTGGAGTGGTGTCTCGAAGCTGGAACGGAGAACCGCACAGAGCCCAGGCCAATAAGAGCTCAAAGAACCACAAAGAGCCCAAGCAATAAGAGCCTGAAGAAGCCCACAGAACCCGGCCCAGTGAGAGCCCAGAACAGCACGCACAGCCCAGCCAGCTGGAGAGCCACATAGAATCCCGGCCCTGTATAAGCACTCTACACAGAACCTAGCCTGGAAAGAGCCCAAAAAGCACCCAGAGCCTGGTGCAGTAAGAACCCGCCGTGCAAGAACCCGGCACGTGGAGCCATACAGTGCCCAAGCCTGCAAGAGCCCTCTGAACAGTGAACCTATGCCACACACACACACACAGATCCTCGGGCAGAGATTGGAAATACCCACCTAGAACACTCATTTCAGTTCTCCTGCAATGCAAAGTAGCTGCAATGCACACTGCTGAAATGCCAGTTTTAATTTAACTGCTGAAAAGTCATATGGGTATTCCCTCACTGAGACAGAATATGTAGCAACAAACCACGCTGAAGTTATGGCCTCCTCTTTTTACAATACTACTGAAATTAATACATTAAATTTCCTCTGAAATTTCAAATGAAGATTGTGTGCTGACCACTGCCTATATAGGTAACAGTACAGCCCATTGTCTGTGGCACTGGTGCTGAGATTTTTCTCATAATGGCTAAAATCACACAGCGAAAGTTGTAGAGATAAGTTTGAGGCGGGTGTGGTAACTAAAGCTAAGATAATTTTGACAGAAAAAGGACAAGGGAATGGCTGTAAATTACAGAGCTTTCAACACATCAGTGGATGCATTTAAATTACTATGCGTGGAAGCAAATTATAGGCTGACAGTGACACCCACTCTGAGGCAGCACAATGGGAAGGGATGTGTGATCTCCTGTCTGAAGAGAAATTGGCCATGGGACACTGGGGTTCCTTTACATAAATCAAAATGGAGGCAGTGATAATGAGGCACACTACCTGTAAGTTAGGTTAACGGTTACCTGGGAATTGAGAACGGTCCGCAACAACAGAATTAGGACTTATTATTTGATGATTGGCCTTCAATCAGAATAACAAACATTGGGAATTACTTTCCATTAGGCCATCACCATATTCATTTTGCTTCACTCTAAACGAAGCACAATATGTAAGTTGAAAGCCAAACCACACTAATACTACATCAGAGGAACATGATGCCCTTTCTTACAATGGTCATCCACAGACTGATCCATAAACCAGTCATGGAAGTGCTGTACTATTATCACTGTTATCAATGTTTTTCACCCCTTTTTTCATATATTTATATACTTACGAGCTATGTGTTCAAGTAAATTCTCTAAATTTGATTCACTTTATGATCTTTAAAAACTGTGAACCCCCTGCTATTTATATATGTAAATACATAATTAGCTCTATATTTATGTACTGTAGACTTTGTGTCCTGATGGTGTTTTTTGGTTTGTTTCTTTTGTATCTTTTTGAAGGTTTGTGTATTTTTTGTTGTCAAATTGTTAAAAACCCAAATACAACTTAATAGATATAAATTTAAATAATCCCAGATTAACATCAGCACGATAGCCTTTGTTGCTTTTTTTCTTTTTAGAACAAATGCTTTAAACTCTGTACTCCATGTTGTTGTGATACTGTTTCCAAGGCAACCAAAGAACATTTAGTCTTAACATTTAACTAAAGTGGCCACTTTAGAACAGATGATTAGCCTGCCTAATTTAAAAACTCACAGATTTCAATATTATCTATTGCGGGGAAGACCAGCTACATTTTCACATCAATCACAGCTCTTCATCATGTACTGCTATTAATCTTGATGTTTAAAAATAACTGAAAGTTTACACTTCAAAAACTCATACAAATCCCACAGTAAATTTGCATTTATTCTCAAATAAAACCTCAGACTAGATAGTAGCATTTTATATGGATGATAAAAATTACAGTATTTAAAATAACGTTTGTGTAGTTTATATGAGTGGGTCATAGAAGAAACGATGGAAGTGTTCACCAAACAATATCCATATCTGCCTGGAATTCAATGAATGCGGGGCCTGGGCCATCAGGGAGGGGCTTGCACTTTTGTGGGCGGGGTTTGTGAAAATCTAGACAGGGCTTGCAATGTTATGGGAGCGGACTGCAATAATCGGGGCGGGGTTTGTGAATATCCAGGCAGGGCTTGCGGCAATCTGGGTGGAGCTTGCAGTACTCACCGAGCGGCTGGAAGGAGCGCACAGGGCTTGTGTCCCTGCTGCTCTCGCGGCTGGCTTCCCGGCTGCAGCCCTGACTCATACTAGGCCGGGGAATCCGGCTTCCCCGTGCTACGCGGATATGAGCGACAGAAGGGTGGAGAGCAGCAGGAGAGTGTGGGAAACACAGAGAGAGAAAGAGAAACAGAACATTCATAAGGTTCACTCAGTGGACAGGAAAAGAAACACGAATTCTACCCCAAGAGGTCTGTATCCCCTGCCCCAGTGAAAGGTCACAATGTCCCTGTGGCAGAACCCTGGCGGGGAGAACTGTAACAGAACCGCAGTGGGGAACAGCAGGAAAGCATCCTGCGTTTTTACAAGGGGGAACACAACTGCTGGGGTGAGGGAAAAAGAGCAGGCACATCCGAAAGCACAGACGCCGTGCAGGTTTGTTCAATGGCCTTTATTGCGTGTTGTGCTCATAGATAATGTGGAAGTTAACGTACTGTCAGTTGTAATTAAATAGATTTTTAACACTCACTGAACTTATCCTTTACATTCTCTAATGAGACATAAAGAATGGGAATGCAATACGAGATGCTTAAAACAAAACTTGAATTACTTTCAACGGATTCAGGTAATTATTCAGATTGGTATACTTGTTTTGTTCTTTATAAAAAATCCCCCCCCCCCCCCCCCCCTTCACCCAATTTCAAATGCCTCTGATTTTTTACCCTGAGTGATGTCAAGCCCCGCTTCTTATCGCACTGCAGCCAAGCAGGTCGGGTACATATTATCAAGTACATGAGTCAGAGGAAGACCCTTCATGTGCAGCTTAACCGGTGGACCTGCAGTGGAGGCACCCGATCGACTAGCGGAGGTCGTCGGAGAACGATGAGATGCGGATCCCTGTTTACTGAACCCTCGCTAACCCGGCAACATGCTACCGACAATTATGCGTCACCCTGTGGGGCTAACGGCCACAGCTGGCACTGGCAGCGTCAGACCGTGTGGCTCATCCATAGTTAAATGAGAACGGTGCCTTCACTAAATGAGCCACCCAGCAGCCCCACATTCATAGGCTTGTTATCAATAAATAGTTAAAAGGAACAATTTCTACCTTCAGCTCAATTCCTGCCACTGTATATGAATTTTTGAACGAGTTAACTGTGAAATCAGCGGGTTTAATTGATCAACGAAGTGTTGAGAAACTACAAAAACCGGCGGACACTGTGGCTCTCCAAGAACAGGGTTGAGAACCACTGCCCTAAAGCATTTATCGATCCCCCTGAAACATATGCATACATCTATACTCACAGAAACTATGTGAGTATAGACCTACATACAATTGGCCTCACCAAGAAAATCCCTATTGTGATTGTTGTATTCTTGGCCTCCTTGATCGAAACTTGCATCTGTATTTATTTTTATTTCCATTTGTCACTATCTATTATTTTAGAGGTGGAAGATACTGAAAGAAGATAACACAAATAAACAGATAATCAAACATATAAAGCAGATTGAAATATCAGGAACAGAAATGCAAGGGTTGTGAAAAGGTTTCAGCTGGTTCTATGCGTTTGATGCTTCAGATCTGTAGACGAGGTTTGACACAAAAGAGAATCCCTTTACATAAAAGGCTTGCGATACTGTATAGTGATGGCCATTAAACGCATGTAATAGGGCTTATAATAATACTTAGTGATGCCTATTCTACGCATGCAATAGGGACTTTTGATACTGCGTATTGATGCCGTTTTCACACACGTAACAGGGCGTAAGATACTGTATACGCTATTCGACACATTTAATGGGGCTTATGATACTGTGCAGTGATGCCCATTTCATATATTTATAATATAATCATATGATAGTGATGTCTATTCCAAACACGCAATAGTGTTATAACTTTTCACAGTAATGCCCATTCAACATAAACAATAGAGCCTTATGATGTTGCACAGTAATGTCTATTCAACATATGCAATAAATGTTTATAACAGTCTGCAGTGATTTGGTTCACAGTTGTCTCAGTACACACTTCCTGTTTCTAATACTTAGAAACAATTCTATGAGGAATTATTTGTCATAAAAAAGGATAAACATGCATATTTGAGTTGTGGTTAAAACAAATCTGTGAAATACATGTTTAATATTTTAATTTAATCTTTTCATTTTCATGAGCTGGGTGATGCACATCTTCTGTTAAAATATACAGCTAATGTCATAATGTCACAATAACCTGGTTTATGAGGGAAACTATGTTTAGCCTCAAAACTGTCAATAACTAAAGGCTTTATTTAACACAAGGTTTGGTATCTTGGCACCACACCACATATGGAATGTAGCATATGGAACGTAGTCATCTCGTTGCCTAGTATCTTCTACTACCTCGAAGATTGCCACGTGGAAAAACATTTCGATTCCATTTGAGAATAATGTCTGCACACCAAACTGGTGCCCCAGTTTATGGCTTAGTCATAAGACCCTTACCACTGACTTAAAATTAAATTATCTTATTTAACCCTTCAGAGAATATATCAGTCAATAACCAATAATCATTAATGTATGTAAATGAGACCTAGTGACTACACAGCTAACACAGCAACAAGAGACGGTTCACATAATCAGAACTGATAGGAAGTTTCATCACCACCATCGAACCACAATACGGGTAAGCCTGTGATTTGCAGTTGGGATTAGTGTCTGATGGTTGAGGCAGTCAGTGCAGTTTGGATTATTGATTATTGATGATTCAGGGCAGTGTACACAGAGAGTGCAATTTGGATTATTGTCTGACGATTCAGGGCAGTGTACACAGGGGGTGCAGTTTGGGTTATTGTCTAATGGTTCAGCTAGGCACTGGAATAGTGATGCTCTAAGGGTAGTTTGGAAGGTTATTTGTTTACGGTACATAAACGGGCCTTACCTCCTCTGCTCCCACCATTGTAGATTTGACTGTGGTTTGACGGCGCTTAACACAAGAAAGTAAAATATAGGCCAGGTTAGGAAACAGATCAAACGCCTCAGAGCTTACTTGAATAGCCTAAGGAAACAATCAGATTTCACTTAAGGATTACGACCAATCAAAAGGACGAGTAGAGTTATTCTATATATTCTATATAACTAGATATTCAGTTTAGTATTCTTAATATTGAAAGATCTGCATACTGTTGAAGCTGAAAATCCCAAGTTGATGTGTATTACAAACATTCATAAAACTTACATACTGTACTGTAAAATAGCAACAGAAACTCCTGTTACCAACCAGAACCTCCTGCTGTTAAGAGGTAGAGAGAATGGAAGGAACACAGGAGTTGGCCATCTTGTTAAACAGTAGAATCTATGATTTACCCGGTGTAATTTTTAACACATATACAGCATTATACTTCAATTTGTGGAAAGATTATGTTATAAAGTACATTTGAAAATGAAATCCAGTGCTCCAAATCCAGTTATTCATACAATGCTTCTCATACAGTCACTCAAAGTATGTGTCAAATAATGGAAAATAAAAGGTGACAATAAAAGTAAACGCACATAAGAAAAAAAAGATATTGTGCACAGTTCAGTTATTTTAAAATATACCTTTTTTAAAGAATGTATATTGGATTTTTACATGCCATTTGTAGCATTATATTAAAGGTGCACTATGCAGGATTTTTACCTCAAAAATGTCATGAAATAATCATGCTCAGTCATATCTATGGTGCACTGGCAATCTCTGTCAAAAAAAAAAAAAATAGCTGAAACCTTGCTCCTCTGCCTGTATTTATTATTCTAAGATGTGTTTTGGACATTTGTGGGCGTGGCACTCTTTTCTATGTGGGGAGGGATGGGTGTGGCTACAGAGACTGTGGGGTGGGATCAGGTTTCAGATGAGCGTTTGTAGCCAGGTGGGTACTGCAATGGCAGAGGTGAAAAGGCGCAATTAGCCTACAGCGAAGCCAAACAACAAGTCAAGAGGGTGCGTTCAAAAAGAGTCAACCCAGGATTTGCTTTTCCTCGATGCTGACAGCTTTGCAAGGGTTTGAAAAGCGACGTGGAGTTGCCGTTTATTCTGTTGGGTGCCTTTTGAATTTAATTAGTAACAATGTAATATTATTTTGTATTTGAGAAAATAAATTATATTTGTATACAAATATCTTCATGAAAAATGTATTTACTTTACAAGGGTATTAGCTATCTATGATAGACAAGAAAGGGTCTTCTAACATTACTTATTCCACACACTTCCGTCTTTACATCCCAGTTCTAAACGATTGTTCCGAATAACATTAGCTAAACACTGAACAAGCGCACCATTTTTTCAGCCAGACATATAGGGCACTGAGCCGGCTGAATTTCTCACCGTCACAGTTTAAAACAGGAAGTGGGCCTGAGATCACAAGCGTGGAAATGGGTTTGATACTCTTATATAATTAATTAAAATTGTCCTTTAAAACTTCAGATTTTCTCAACCTGGTGTCATTTGTGCCCGCATGAATGTTTACAGCTTTAGTGGAGTGTTTTTTAATAATCGCGGGAGCTTGATGTTTTATGTCATCCACTCTCTCACCAGGAAAACAGTACACGTTAAAATCCTTAAAACCATTGCCAACATTTAGGTTACGAGCGATAGAATCCCCTATTACAACTGCGTTTGTCGGAGACGGCAGTAAGCAAGACGAAGAGGCAGATGAAACAGGGTTCCATGTGGCAGGGGAGTGGAGAACTTCAAGACGATTTCAAAAGTGTTTATTTCATCGTTATAACACTGCCTAATTATTGTTACCATCCATAGAGAACAATGCATGTTGCTAAAAATATTATTTTCATTTCATCTTTGCTTGCTGTTCTCAAATGCACTTCTTGCTCTCAACTGAGATGAGTGGGTGGGGTTTAGGATGGAGGAGGAGACTTCTTTGATTGTAAACACAGGACCACAGCAAGGCTAAAAATCCAGCATAGCGCACCTTTAAAAATGCACATTCATCATAAAGGTATTCTTCCCCAAATACCTATATTAAATATCCTTGCACAGACATATCATAATTAACATTATTATAAATGAAAAAAGACAGAATGGTATCAAATCACATGGCATGTTGTGCAGGAGGGAAATGTCCAATCATACTTTGACCCACTCAGGCACCAACAAAGATCTTTATACATGCAGAACTGTACTTATATTCTGTGAGACAGCTGGCACTAGTACATTTGCAATGGCTCTGGTGGAGGGCCAGAGTTTTAGCACTTGAATAACTTGAATAATGTCTCTTTATTGCTTTCTGAACAGGCAAACCCCTGAACTATCACAACCCTGTAATTAGCTCTGTTAAAAAAAACATGAAGTACCAGTGCTTTGCAATTTACCATGGTGCAGGAAATCATATTTTTGAGCTGTGGTAATATATATAAACAACCACTGCACTGTGTAAAAAAAAAAAAAAAAAAAGATTACAAGCGGGAAAAGCGATAATTTTATTAGCTACAACAAATAGTTATGAGCTTCAAACAAACAAAATGTGAACCCCATAGATGAGGGAAAGAGAAGGTCAGGCAAAGGATGGAGGTCGGAGCTGATGCAAGACATGGGATGCAACACATGGGGCGGGCCAAAACGCTCTATGTGGTGGGAGCTGTGGAGCGGGGGAGGGGCTGTGCTTACCTACGGAGAGCCGGGTGGGGCTGGAGTCCCGGCTGCAACCCTGACTCCGGGGGATTCGGCTCCTTCTGTAGGACGGCCCGGGCCCTGCTAGTCCCCGCTGGGCCGCAGAGTTCATCGTGCTTAGGGCCGTGCTGGTCAGAACCCTGCCAGGAGAACCTGACCTGCTGCCCGCTGGGCGGGGAGAGAGACAGACACAGAGTAAGAGACTGGCCCATAATGCATTACCAAAAAAACAACATGAGCTGGTCCAGAAGAGGCCATGGAAAGAACTGGACTAACTGATTAATGAGACTGCAATGACTTCATTTTGAGGTGGAAATATCAGAGCTTACAAAAAATGGTCACTGTACGTTTTAACCATGTGTTGCTGGTCGGAAAACTTGGCTGCTGTACTTGAACAAATCTTTCCAATTTCACTATTACTGAGGCAGGTTGCTCAGTGGGCATGTCCAATTGTTTCTATGGTGACATTACCGGCAAGAAGTCACCAGCAGCTGATTGTGAAAACACCAACAACAACAACAACAACAAAGATGGAAACACTGATGGTGACAATCAGTTTTTCAACGATGTTTGTTTTGTAAAGATAGCTTATGTTAGCTTGACGGCTAATTGAGTCTTTATGACTATGTCATAATCACACTTAGGGCCTGATTTACTTAGACCTTTAGCATGAGCAAAACCTCTTAGCACACGCAAAACCAGTAACACAACCAATGATTGTGGTCATGGTGTTTGTTTTGCACCAATCATAGGTTCTGTTATTAGTTTTGTATGTGCAAAAAGGTTTTGGACACACTAAAGGTCTTAGTAAATCAGGCCCTTATTTGGCTAATTTTGTGGGTGTGTATTGTTACGTCAAGTGACCAAGTGGCAGCATGACCACAAGAGATTGTGGAACATTGTTTGCAAGCGTTCCATTGAAAATAGAGGCATTTGCGATGACCACAGCGTGAGAACCGCCCCTCACACTATATTACTGCTGCCTGTGCTTCCATTCAGTTTAAATATGGTAGTCAGTCATACTGTAAAACTGCTTAGCGCTGAATGCTGTGGTGTTCTGTTCTGTTGTGTCCTGTGCTCTGATGTGGTGTCCTGTGCTGTGATGAGGTGTTCTGTGCTGTGTTGTGCTGTTCTGTGGTGTTCTGTGCTGTGTTGTGGTGTCCTGTGGTGTGGTGTCCTGTGCTGTTCTGTGGTGTGGTGTTCTGATGTGGTGTTCTGTGCTGTGATGAGGTGTTCTGTGCTGTGTTGTGCTGTTCTGTGTTGTGGTGTTCTGTGCTGTGATGAGGTGTTCTGTGCTGTGTTGTGCTGTTCTGTGCTGTGTTGTGCTGTTCTGTGGTGTTCTGTGCTGTGTTGTGGTGTCCTGTGGTGTTCTGATGTGGTGTTCTGTGCTGTGATGAGGTGTTCTGTGCTGTGTTGTGCTGTTCTGTGTTGTGGTGTTCTGTGCTGTGATGAGGTGTTCTGTGCTGTGTTGTGCTGTTCTGTGCTGTTCTGTGCTGTGGTGTTCTGTGCTGTGTTGTGGTGTTCAGTGCTGTGATGAGGTGTGCTGTGTTGTGGTGTTCTGTGTCGTGGGGTCCTGTGCTCTGATGTGGTGTTCTGTTCTGTGTTGTGGGGTCCTGTGCTCTGATGTGGTGTTCTGTGCTGTGTTGTGGTGTTCTGTGGTGTGGTGTCCTATGCTGTTCTGTGGTTTGGTGTTCTGTGGTGTGGTGTTCTGATGTGGTGGTCTGTGCTGTGATGAGGTGTTCTGTGCTGTGTTGTGCTGTTCTGTGTTGTGGTGTTCTGTGCTGTGATGAGGTGTTCTGTGCTGTGTTGTGCTGTTCTGTGTTGTGGTGTTCTGTGCTGTGATGAGGTGTTCTGTGCTGTGTTGTGCTGTTCTGTGCTGTTCTGTGCTGTGTTGTGGTGTTCTGGTGTTCTGTGGTGTGGTGTTCTGTACTGTGTTGTGGTGTTCTGTGCTGTGATGAGGTGTTCTGTGCTGTGCTGTGTTGTTCTGTGCTGTGTTGTGCTGTTCTGTGCTGTGTTGTGCTGTTCTGTGCTGTGTTGTGGTGTTCTGGTGTTCTGTGGTGTGGTGTTCTGTACTGTGTTGTGGTGTTCTGTGGTGTGGTGTTTTGTGCTGTGTTGTGGTGTTCTGTGGTGTGGTGTTCTGTGGTGTTCTGTACTGTGTTGTGGTGTTCTGTACTGTGGTGTGCTGTGGTGTTCTGTACTGTGGTGTGGTGTTCTGTGCTGTAATGTTCTGTGATGTGATGTTCTGTGCTGTGGTGTTCCGTGCTGTGGTGTCATGTTCTGTACTGAGCTCAAACCCTGCAAATTCCTCAGATGTGGGAATCTCATCGGCATAATTTCTGGTAGTGGAGGACTGCATTCACGCTCGCCCCTGAGAAAAATGTAAATGTCTGAACTCGTAAGAACTGGATAAGCTACATACCTAAAATGTAAAATGCAAACGTAAATGTGCTGTGGTGTGCCATGATTTTCTGTGCTGGCATCAGTTAGTTTACCATTACAAAATGCAGCTCAGACTTGGATGTATGAAATCCTAACTGAATGGTATTTGTCAGGGAAATTTCCATGTAACCTGGTAACAGTACAGGAAGGCCAACTTCAATCCAAACTGGGTTTCCAGAGGGGGAAATAAACACAGCCAAGCAATTCATAAAAGGGTAGAATTGGAAAAATAATAACTAAACCTGAGCAAAAAGAGGCCGGGAATTCCAGGATACTGCAGGAGAGAAATGGAGTGTACACTGACTGAGAATGAGGAGGGGCAGTGGACAGGATTAAGCGATAGAGTGATGAGTGATGATCTGGATAAGAGCATCTGCCAAGTGACTGTAATATAGTAATGGAGTGATGAGAGAGGGGGTGCGGGAGAGATGTACAGAGGCTGATGAATGAGGGGATATGACGGAGGTGTAGAAGAAAGGGTGATGAGTGACGAGAGAGGCAAGAGGGAGAGGGATGTAGATAGGGGGTGACAGTGACAGTGAGAAAGACCAGACATATGGGGGTAGTGGTGAGAGACGGTGGCTACGAGAGGGATGGAGTGATGAGAGATGGCTAAGGGACACATTTAGAGAGGAAGATGGAGTGATGAGAGAAATGGATAAAGGACAGATATAGAGAGGAATGGAATGAATTTGAGACCATTACCCTGTCAGGGGTAGCAGACTAAGATTATGGGGTGTGTTTGAGTGAGTGAGTGAGTGAGTGAGTGAGAGTGAGAGAGAGAGGGTGTGTTTCAGGGAAGATTCTAGAGAAGATTCTAAATTTAGTGAGGGATGCCACGGGCACGAGTCACATAAGAATGATAAAGGACTTGCAAGAACTAAAGACAAAAATGAAGCAAATAGCTAGCCACAGGTTCACTTTCCGTATGTGAAGAATGGGAGAACACATATCTGATGTCAACAGATTAAGCAAAGCTGTGGAAATAGTATTTACACAGACACACAGACACACAGACACACAGACACACAGACACACAGACACACAGACACACGCACGCACGCACGCACGCACGCACGCACGCACGCACGCACGCACGCACGCACGCACGCACGCACGCACGCACGCACGCACGCACGCACGCACGCACGCACGCACGCACGCACGCACGCACGCACGCACGCACGCACGCACGCACGCACGCACGCACGCACGCACACACACACACACACACACACACACACACACACACACACACCAAGGGACAAAGATATCAGACTGTACCCAGCACGCTCAGCCTCACAGTAACAACACGGACAAACACGCAGCACCATGACGACAGAACACAGCAATGACCAGCGCAGCTGCAACTGTGTGAATCACAGTCATGTGTGCTGAGGTCTCCATAATGGTGCGCCGCGCATTTCAAGTCAGAGTGTGGCAGGGGATGGTCCGAACCAGAACTTGTACACATATTGGTCAGTGAGAATGCCTACCACCCCCCCCAAAGGTCACGTTGTGTTCATTAGGGTGGCGCACCACCTTAAAGACGCAAGGCCTGCACTTCAAGCAGTCCTCTCGCCCCGGCTTCACCCAGAAACTGAACTGAGGTCAGTGCTCAGCGCACAGATGCTGTACTTCCTGATTGGTTGTTGGTGTTGCAGACGGGAACGGGAATCGGCTAAAACAAGGCCTGCTGGGACACAGTGGTCTCTTTTCCATGGCGAAGATATCACGGCTTCTCCAGCTTTCCCCAAATTTTGTTGGCCTGCATCGCATTCATTTTAATCATTTGCTGCTCCATGAACACAGCTGCCTCCCATCACTGCTGGTCCAATCACAAATGGCCCCTCCTCTTCTTCAAACCTGTCTATTTGATTATATGCGGATATGAGCACTGGCTGCACAGCGTTGAGCAGAAACAAAGGGCCTCAACGCTGTCTGGAACACATGCAGCAGAGACGCGCTACGCGCTAGACTAGTTAGGAGGGCCATGTCTGTGCACCTGGCTGCTAAGAGTTGAGACAAGTCCATTCATCCATCAGATTATACGTTTTGTTTATGTTTTGTATACATCTGTTTACAAACAAATCTGCACCTTTAACCCTTTCAGTGCCACGGGCGACATAAATCGACAAAAATACAAACGTTTGAAAGTGCTATGGGCGATTAACTTTGACAGAAATGTCAATGTTCTAAAGTGAAATGTGTGACTTATGTTGACCACAGCTGTCTTTACCCTGGCGTTTTATTTTTATTTATTTATTTATTTTTACTGCCTTTAACCCAGATTTTCTAGTCAATCAAGTGGACAATATAACAAACTACTGCCAGGCTACTGCCTCAGCAGCGGGAGAAAATGAACAAACGCACTTGATCATCGCTGTCTCTCTCTGCAGCGGGAGTAAACTACACAGTATCAAAACCAAATTGGCATGAGCGAAGCCTGCGCTGTAACCCAATTGGCGTTACAAAACTTGCTGTTTTGTTTTGTTCGCCTTATTCCCCTAGCTTTCAGTCATTCTACGATCATCTGGTAAACATTTGAGTCACAGTAGCCCACCATCAATGAGTTTTATCATTTCCCTTTCCCACGTTATATTTAATAATTCTCTGATTTCCACATCTGTCCAGTTATTTCCCCTATCTCCTCCAGTGGCCATCGTTTTGTTGGTTCCTTTTTTTAATTAGTCCCTCACACCACATTAAATACATAGTTAATCTGCAAACTTTTTTAATGTAATTGTGAGCTATATGTTCTCATTCATGTGAGAAATATGTTCTCATTCTCGTCAGTAGAGGGCGTTATGATTATGCGCATGTCTGCAGTAGGAGTCTGCATGTATTCTGTATGCATGTCTCTCTCTTGATGTCATTATCTTCATGCATTATCATCATTACTTAACAAAAAGACATGATATCTCAACAAAAACGTTTTCAAAGTTACTCACGCATAGCCCAAAAAGCATTGTCTGTAAGTCCTTAATTCCAACTTGCAAAACCTAGGCCTGCCTTTGAAAGTATTGATATCAAAATGTGGCCAAGTTACAACTAACAATATTGCCTATTATAGCTGACACTAATTAAACTAGCTCTATTCCAAAGCAATGCTATCCAATCTTTCCTAAATTATTTAATGTAACTTGGCACTGTGTTTTTTCATCTTACCATCTGAAGAGAATGTGGCCAATTAAACTGTATGGGCCACATCAAACTGTGAAAAGGGAATAATTTATAGGGGAAATAATCTGTGATTCAGATGTGTTAAAATGAAAAAATACCAGACTATAGGGTATCTTTCAATTGTCTAATTGTCTGCATCCAGTGCTTTGGGTCTATGAAAAGCACAGCATGAATAAAATGCTTTATTATTTTTATTAGTATCACTATTATTTATTTGGAATATTTGGATTTGAATAGAAACCTGTGTGGTCGTACAGAGCCTGGACATCCTTGTGTTCACAAATAACATCTGCTATTATTTGGCATGTTAAGAACATTAGTAGGCCTACTATTACTTGTTTGGCATCATCTGACCCAGAAATATACAATAGGCGATATTAATGGGCCAAACATGTCTGCTTAGGTTTGTAAAAAGGCAATGTGTACGCTGTGTTCTAGGTCAAAATATTTCTCTTTTTTTTATTTATTTATTCATCCCCCTTTCTCTATTGTAAATGATGTGTCTTGGTATACAGTCAAGCCGGAAAGTCTGCACACCCCTTTCACCTTCTCCATGTCATATTACGTTACAGACATATTCTACCATAGATTGAGTTCATTTTTTGTCTCAAAATTCTACACAAAATAGCCCATAATGACAAAGTGAAAACAGGTTTTTAGACATTTGTGCTAATTTATTAAAAATCAAAATGTAAAATATCATATGTACACAAGTGTGCACGCCCTTTGATATGATACCCAAAAGTGAGCTGAGGTGCATTTTGTTTCCACTGATACTGCTTGAGATGTTTCTACAACTTAATTGGAGTCCAACTGTGATAAATTCAATTGATTGGACATGATTGGGGATTGCCAACACCTGCCTATATAAGGTCCCACAGTTGACAGTGCATGTCAGAGCAAACTCCAAGCCATGGGGTCAAAGGCATTATCTGCAGACCTCAGAAACAGGATTGTGTCAAGGTATAGATCTGGAGAAGGGTACGGAAAAATATCTGCAGCTTTACAGGTCCCAAAGAGCACAGTGGCCACCATCATTCGTAAATGGAAGACGTTTGGAACCACCAAGAATCTTCCTAGACCTGGCCGCCCGGCCAAACTGAGCAATCGGGGAAGACGGGCCTTGGCCAGGGAGGTGAGCAGGAACCCGAGGGTCACTCTGACAGAGCTCCAGCGTATCCTTGTGGAGATGGGAGAACCTTTCAGAAGATCAACCATCCAGGCAGCACTCCACCAATCAGGCCTTTATGGTAGAGTGGCCAGACGGAAGCCCCTCCTTAGTAAAAGGCACATCACAGCCCGCTTGGAGTTTGCCAAAAGGCACCTAGAGGACTCTCAAACCATGAGAATCAAGATTCTCTGGTCTGATGAAACCAAAATTGAACTTTTTGGCCTGAATACCAAGCGTCACGTCTGGAGGAAACCAGGCACCGCTCATCACCTGGCTAATACCATCCCTACAGTGAAGCATGGCGGTGGCAGCATCATGATGTGGGGATGTTTTTCAGCAGCGGGAACGGGGCGACTAGTCCTGATAGAGGGAAAGATGAATGCAGCTAAGTACACGAGATCCTTGAAGAAAACCTGCTCCAGAGCGCTCTGGACCTCAGACTGGGGCAAAGGTTTACCTTCCAACATGACAACGACCCGAAGCACACAGCCAAGAGAACAAAGGAGTGGCTTCGGAGAAAGTCTGTGCATGTCCTTGAGTGGCCCAGCCAGAGCCCAGACCTGAATCCAATTGAACATCTGTGGAAAGAGCTGAAAATGGCTGTGTACCGACGCTCCCCATCCAACCTGACGGAGCTTGCAAGGATATGCCAAGAGGAATGGGCAAAAATGTCCAGAAACAAGTGTGCCAAGCTCGTAGCTTCTTTCCCAAGACGCCTTGAAGCTGTAATCGCTGCCAAAGGTGCAGCAACCAAGTATTAGGCTAAGGGTGTGTACAGATATGTAACCCCTAAATACCCTATTTTTGTCAGTAAAATAAAATTGCATATTTTCTAAAAACCTGTTTTCACTTCGTCATTATTGGCTATTGTGTGTAGATGTTTGAGGCAAAAAATTAACTCAATCTATTGTAGTAAAAGTCTGTAACGTAATAAAACGTGGAGAAGGTGAAAGGGGTGTGCAGACTTTCCGGCTTGACTGTAAATGTAGAGAAATTTGTAGGAGCAGGAAACATTTTAAAACCTGTACATTTTCTAAAGTAAACTTGACAACAAGTATACACATCCTTTCTAGAGTGTAATTATTCGTCAACTGAGTGTGTAAAACATTCATTGAAATTATGTTCTTCCAGGCGGCAATTTTTGTTATTTCACATTTAAAGTTTGAATGACCACATTCTCTCCAGATGGTAAGATGAAAAAAAACACAAGGCCAAGTTACATTAAATAATTTAAGAAAGATTGGATAGCATTGCTTTGGAAGAGAGCTAGTTTAATTAGTGTCAGCTACGATAGGCAATATTGTTAGTTGTAACTTGGCCACAGGCCTAGTTTTTGCAAGTTGGAATTAAGGACTTACAGACAGTGCTTTTTGGGCTATGTGAATAACTTGGCATTTTTTTGTTGAGATAGGATATTGCATGCTCGCACACTTTAACTATGCGCACGAGCGTGTCAGTTTTGCCTGCTGTAAATCAGTGTTTTTACAGTTACTATCCGCCATCATTTTAGCAATCCGTTAAGGTGCAAACGCAGGAGGCTTTTAAAGGGAATGGGAGATGACACTCTGATTGGTTTATTGTGCATTACGCCCAAGATGCACCTATAATTAATTGAGACTAAGTTCAGCCCATTTGAGCCTTGCCCTGTAGTTTGCGCTCAAATTATCAGTCGTCTAACTAGCAAAAGTGGAGTTGGACACGCCAAAATGAACTTGCACCATGCGTTTTAGACCATGGGCTATATATAGGGCCCTAGATGTTATATTTATTGTTCATTTTTACATATCTATACAAATGACCAGTGATTATGTTTATTGTTTATTTTATTTATATTGTTCATTTCTATAGATATGCAAGAGCTAATTCTTATGGAAAACTGTTTTCACTGTTACACATCACCAATGTAATAGTCCTGCGAACCAAAATGAAAAGCAGTGAAAATAAATTCCTTATATTACCATCAATATTGTTTGACTTTGTTCTAAGTGTGTTTACAACTGAACCAGCAGGTGTGCCATCTCGTGGATGTTTAAAAATAGCTGCAGCCTATTAAATGTGGGTATGGGTAACCTATCCCTTTCTGTTCCTCATTAACAAATAAATATGTTCAATATGAAAAAAATTTTTATTAGAGGTTTGCACATTGACAGGATCAATCTAAAAATTTTGCACGATGGCAGCCATATTGGCTTGGCACTGCAGAGGGACTGGCACTGTTGAGGCTTAGTGTTCCAGAACACTCAGGCATTGAATGAGTTAAGGAAGTTGCATAAATGTCAATGGACTTATCTATTTATAGTATCGTGTTTATCTGAACATATTCAAACTACAGTGTCTTGGTGCAATTAGAAAGTTATCAAACTCATTTACACCAGTTCCCTTCACTGAATTCTTGTCAGAAAAGGGATCACTCTAATAGGCTATCTGATATTAATCCAATGCTTGAGTGGTTTTCCAGCAAGCTAATAATAGGCGTACAGAAAATCAGAATTGAATGCACTAAACCGAGTTAAATAAATAGGCAATAAATAATATATGCTGTATAAATCGTGTAGGTGCAGTTGGGTTGTTTTGACGGATTTGTCTGCATTCTTGCTTAAGTCAGTTTTTTCAAATGTCCACTTCACTCCTGGTCTTCACTATAACAGCTCCAGCACCTGATGCACCCGAAATCAAATTCATCCTAAATATACAAGTTTGACAAGTGTCCATCGTTTAAACCTTCCAAGACCTGGATATGCATTTGTATCGAAGCACCACTATCCAAAATGCCCTGCTCGACAGTTCAGTAATGTATTTATGCCTCGCTCAGAGAGGATTTCTTCTTTACGAACAAATGGAAAGGACCTGGCTTTCTGCTGATCACCTGGCTCAATTTGATTACAGTGATCAGCTGCAGCTCAACGCTAAATGTGTGCTGACAGCTGTTACTTCTACACCACATCACAGCACATTGTTATTTCAGCCACAGGCAGAAATTAACTCTTGCACTGTCAACACCCCACTGGCTGGAAAAAGGCATGCAAAAGAAAATTGAAATCCACAACATCAAAAGCGACAGCAACAGTCCCCTGCGGTCGACCGACAAACACACATGGCACGGGAGTCTCCGTGCCACGAACTGACAAATGAACGAGTACACAGTGAAGGGAAATACCTGGCGTACAATCGGAATCTTCAGAACCTAGAGGCACAAAATCATCGCAAGCTCATTGTTAGGGATTTCGCCGTGATATACAAATTGGACTACTAACACCCAGCGTATAAAACAGGGAGAAATGATTACTGGACTTGGATATCGTTAAGAGGTGGTATGGTACATACGCTGCGACTGGGAGACCATCTTTGACCGGCTTCGTCCGCGCGAGTCCACCTGGCTGCTGCCTGCGCCTCCGGACACCGTGCTGAGGGTCTGCTTGGTACGCAGCCGGCCTACAGACATCAAGGATAATAGGGTGAGTCCCTCGAGCTCATGCAGGGGACACCACTTACCATCCATAACTGTTTCTGCGTTCTGCTAACCCAACCCCTTCCTTACTCCCACACCCCAACACCTCCAAAACCCCCACACCCCAACACAGCTCAAATCTCCCATGTCTAAACACCTTCCAAACCCCAACACCTCCAAACCCTCCCAAACCCCCAACACCTCCAAACCCCAACACCACCCAAATCTCCCACATCTAAACACCCTCCCAAACCCCCAACACCTCCAAACCCTCCCAAACCCCAACACCACCCAAATCTCCCACATCTAAACCACCTCCCAAACCCCAACACCTCCAAACCCTCCCAAACCCCAACACCTCAACACCACCCAAATTCTCCCACATCTAAACACCTCCAAACCCTCCCAAACCCCAACACCTCTCAACACCACCCAAATGTCCCACATCTAAACACCTCCCAAACCCCAACACCTCCAAACCCTCCCAAACCCCAACACCACCCAAATCTCCCACATCTAAACACCTCCCAAACCTCCCACATGCCAACACCTCAACACCTCCCAAACTTCCTACACCACACCCTCCATAAGTTCCATAGAGCAGGGGTTCCCAAACCGGTCCTGGGGGACCCCTGTGTATGCTGGTTTTCGTTGCAACCACAGTTAACAAGCTGTTAATATTTCTTAATTAGGTGCTTGTCATGTTTGGAGGAATTATTCACCCTCTTAAGCCACATTATATCAGAAATAGCTATGGATGCCATGTAGAATAAACACCCCATGTTCACATTGTGCTTATTGTGCTATATTATTTAAAAAAGATAAGAAAATTATTTAACAGATCCATTTAAAGACTGATTTGAATCAATAGGCTCCTAACTGGTGAAAGTGTGGACACATGGCCACTAAAACTAACCATTTGGTAGATAATGAAGAATTCAAACACAAAGCAAATGATAACGAGCCAAACCTGCATTGTGTTAATAAGCTTAAAGAAAAAATTGAGTTAAACACGTGTTCAACAACCTAATTAGGAGCCTATTGATTCACTTCACTCTTTAATTTGAGTGAAAATACATTATTTTGTAACCTCTTTTTATGTAATTGTTGCAATATAGCACAATAAGCACAACGTGAACATGGGGAGTTTGTTCTACATGGCATGCATAGCTATTTCTGACAATGTGCCGTAAGAGGGCGAATAATTCCTCCAAACATGAAAAGCACCTAATTAAGAAAAATGAACAGCTTGTTAAAATTCTGGGATTGCAACTGTGGTTTGCAACGAAAACCAGCATACACAGGGGTCCCCCAGGACCGGTTTGGGAACCCCTGCCCTAGAGGATCCATAGAAGCTAGCTTGAGCATAAATTTAGAGCACAAATGATATGAAGCATTCCTCTCAGATCAGAGGCTGGTTGGGAACTGGAGGGCACTAGATCTGCCAGAAGAGGTTAAGAGGCAGGCAGGGTGAGACTGTACATGATAATGTTTCTGAAACGCAAATAAATTACAGACAAACATGGCCCCTTTAGGGCAGGAGCCTACATTCTGCTTCTCATACATTAAGGTTACTGGGGCTCCCCTCATGATTTTGTGAAGTTATCAAATGACAGATTGGTTAAAAAGCATTAAGGCACTAAATGCAGGCTTGGGCTAAACAGTTATGCTAGCAAAGCTCCAGTCTTACCATCATCTGACATGGATCCTAAACGGAAAGAGTGTTGAGTGTGAACTGCATTCAGCGTTACAGTGGTACAGCAACTACAAGTTCTGTGCCAAATCAAGCAGGAGTGTAACACTCACACACACAAAAATAACAATGCGACCAAAAAAACACCAATGTCTGTAGGAAAGGCTTTTGTCCATGACACTGTATTACTGTATACTGTAATACTCATTGATAAGTCACAAGCTAACTTTCAATATGTAATAAGTCCACAGACTCACAATAAAGGTTTATAGACTCAAAGTTGGTTTGTTGCAGACACACTAGTGTGTTCTGGGTGGGTCTACAGCTGGATCTCCTATGGTGCAGGACTACTGTGCCAAGGACTGACAGAGGAGAGGCGATACAGTGTTGCTGCTAATATTACTCCATACAGGGCTCTTGTTCCAATATACAGCATGCAATTACAGACAACAAGTGTTACAGAACTGCGTCTTGTGCTGCCAGCAGGATTACAGGGTTCAAAGACGGTAAAATTAACTTGCGCTACTTGTGTTACATTCTTACTACTGGCGAGCGCAGTCATTTGCATTAGACTGGAACAGCTGAGGAGTTAACCCTTTCCAGCCCCTAACCCTCTGAACCCAAGCTGATGTGTGGAAGGGTGCAGATTAAACATGGACAGATGAATACATTCTTACCATCTGTTTTATCAGACGCTTCATCTTTTGAAGCAGAGGAAGAAGAAAAAGGCAGAGTAAGCATGTGAATGAGAGAGAGAGAGAGAGCGAGAAAGAGCGAGAGAGAGAGAGAGAGAGAGAGAGAGAAACATTATATGCTCTGGACAAACATGCATGCGCTCAGAATAGGGAAGACAGACAATTGCTTTGGACAATGGTCTGAAAGGTGACAGTTGGGTGGTGGTGTGAGGGGGTAGGAGTGATACAGTCACTCACCAGACTTTGCCACTTAAAAATGGCTGCAGAAGCCTTTTTTGTGCAAAAAATCCAATAATGTTACCAATCCAACAGTTTATCTCAGTGTTTTTGTAGTGTCAAAATTCCATTTTCATAAGAATGGGTGAGCAAACCTCCCTACCTTTCATTAAACTAGACTAATGCCTGCTACTGCTTACAATGCTTTTCTTTAAAATTATATAGTTTCCAATGAATCCTAAACATTATTCTTACTATTTTCATATTATCTATAAAACATGATTGTAGTGCAGTGCAATGTGAAATCACGAATACAGTAGCAAGACTTTTTGTAGATATGATCAGTTAATTATTACAGCAACTTTTGAAGTCTGCACACAGTACCATACCAGATAGAAGATGTGGTCTTGTTTATAGGAGCCTATGGGGACCCTGACTTGTTACCCAGAGATACATAGGAGCCTAACGGGCGACCTGACTCTTACCCAGAGACCTATATGAGCCTGCAGGGGCCCGGATTCCTACCCAAAATTACCTATAGGGGCCTGCAGGGGGCCGGACTCTTACCCAGAGATATATAGGAGCATGTGGGGGACCTGACCCTTACCCAGAGATCCATAGGAGCCTGCGGGGCCCTGACTCTTACCCAGAGATCTATAGGAGCCTGCGGGGCCCTGACCCTTACCCAGAGAGCTGTAGGAGCCTGTGGGGGACCTGACCCTTACCCAGAGATCTATAGGAGCCTGTGGGGGCCCTGACCCTTACCCAGAGAGCTGTAGGAGCCTGTGGGGGACCTGACCCTTACCCAGAGATCTATAGGAGCCTGTGGGGGACCTGACCCTTACCCAGAGATCTATAGGAGCCTGTGGGGGGACCTGACCCTTACCCAGAGATCTATAGGAGCCTGTGGGGGACCTGACCCTTACCCAGAGATCCATAGGAGCCTGTGGGGGACCTGACCCTTACCCAGAGATCTATAGGAGCCTGTGGGGGACCTGACCCTTACCCAGAGATCTATAGGAGCCTGTGGGAGACCTGACCCTTACCCAGAGATCTATAGGAGCCTGTGGGGGACCTGACCCTTACCCAGAGATCCATAGGAGCCTGTGGGGGACCTGACCCTTACCCAGAGATCCATAGGAGCCTGCGGGGCCCTGACTCTTACCCAGAGAGCTGTAGGAGCCTGTGGGGCGGCTTGACGGAGTCAGCCGGCCAGCGCCCCCTGTCTTCCCGCTGTTACGCGCCTTGGCGCCAGCGACGGCATTAACATCAATGTCACTGCGGGAGCGCTGCAGAGACCCAGAGAGGCCTACGGACTTTGCACTGGCAGGAACTGGGGGAGGGGGGGAGAGGAAAGACCCTCAGATCAGGTGTACAAGCCTGCTGTTTGGGCCTTCTCAAAGATAGATGGCACCGATCACCATCTAATGCACCGGTATTGCTGGTTTCATAGGTTCTTCATTCAGTTCTTGGCAAAATGGTTCAGAGGAGAAGGGGGGCGGGTGAACAACTATAAATGTGGCAGTGAAAGAGCTCATTTCTCAATGCACACTGATGTACATTCACTATTTTTTTGGAAATAGTTGTATGATTCCATTATTGGTCACCAGATGGTGTCTGGGCACAAAGTAAAATGAAATCTAAATACAGAGTCAGTGAGCTCACAGAACATGTTAAAAATAAGAGTGATGAAAATATGAAAGATATCACTAATATCAGAAATATCACTTTCATTAAGGAAGGAAATGATTTAAAAAAAACAATTATAAAAAAATACTCACATTGTTCACAATTATAAAAAAATACACTGACATTGCTTCCCAAATTTTGAAAAAACAGCCTGTTGTAATCATAGGTTACAGGCTGTTGCAATAAACAATCACCAGTCACCTAAAGAGCCTATGCTCATCTAATAGGTGGGATTTACTTTACTAACCAATCTTTTTCAGTGCCACATCTGTATAGTTAATACATGCAGAAGTCACTTTCACTTTCAATGTAGATATTGGCAACAATGATGTGAACAGATGCTTACTTCGGTATGAAAATGGGCTACATGCAAATGAATGAAACACTCAATTATCTTTGTTTCAAGAACATATGAGAAAATGCAGTAAGGTGAAGTGTCACAGATTTAGTCACAGAACGCTTTCAAACCTACCTCTCCCTGGTGCAGCAGACCACTTCGATGAGAGAGGGCGGCTGTGACACAGAGAGAAAAACACAAGCCGTGTCGGTAGAGAAAAATAGACCAAACACAGATTTTACCTGAAATAAACATCACAGAAACACTGGCCACCAACGTAAATTGATACATTTTATGCTGTCACAATCAGTATTTGGATGGCAGGTATGCCATCCGCCAAGTTATGGCTTTGCGGGGCATGCCCCCATACATATACAGCACAGAAAGTTTTTTCCTACAGAAATACCCACAATGCCCACAGACACAGACATCCACACAATAAAGCCTAAATTTGGGTTATTTGTGTATAATAACTGATTATACTGATTATCTTGCTGATTTTGTCATCACAAATTCTCCATGCCCACAAACAATAATTCTCCCCAATGGATAACAACATGATCAAAGTAGTCAATTGCAGGAAACATTGGCAACATTGCTTTGGTTTGTTTAATTTGTGCAAGCTGTCACACTTTCAGACCCTGTACAACAGGGGTCTTCAACCTTATCCCGCAAGGGCCGGTGTGGGTAAGGGCTTTTGTTCCAACCAAGCAGTTACACACCTGATTCTACTAATCAAGTTCCTTAGCAAAGACTCTAGTGATTGATTAGTAGAATCAGGTGTGTAACTGCTTGGTGTCATTTACATATTTCCATAGAACACTGTTATTCCCTATATCAGGGCTGCCCAACCCTGTTCCTGGAGATCTACCGTCCTGTAGGTTTTCATCCATTAGTAGAATCAGGTGTGCCAAATTTACAGGACGGTAGATCTCCAGGAACAGGGTTGGACAGCCTGGCTCTATATGATATCCATTTACACTTTACGCTGTCACAATCAGAATATTTATTTACATTGAACAGTGTCATACTCTGTACGATCTCCGTTTGCACTGAAGACTGACAGCATGACATCCATTTCAGTGTCCAAAGTTTTCCATTGTCAAAACGAAAAAAACAAAAACCTTTTGCAGGAAACTGACCAACACTGCAGACAATTACCACGAGTGTTGAGAAAAAATGCCTATGAAAACTATTGATTTACTGGGTATGTACTCAAAGTAATTTCACAAATGAACGCAGCCATAAAATAT